>VDFB02256132.1:1524462-1565262 GCA_007258455.2 Sequoia sempervirens
TGCTCCCAAGCCTAGATGTGAAGTAGTGTAACGCCAACCCTAAGTGCTTGGATGTCAAGATAGGAAAACTCATGAAGATCCCTATATAGTGAGGCTAGAAGAACTAGCTCCCAAGGAAAGCATGTCTGTCGCTGAACTATGCGCTCCTAAGTGAACCCCCATCCGAGACTGAAGTATTGGCCCCGTTGATCTGGTGTGATGAGACCCGATATGATGGCTACAATAACAAGGCAGAAGGGTGATATAAAGAGCTTATAACACTATAACTCAATCTGACACTCGTAGAAAACAATCTCATCAACGCCCATAATATCATAGTAGGCCTCCCTCCTGGAATCCACGTTGTAAATCATGCACTCTCCGTGGATGGGAAATTTGTGGATCCACCACACATCCTCTAGTGTGATAGTTGACTCACCTATTGAGAGGTGGAAATAGGATGTCTCGTTATGCCATCTCTCAGCGAGTGTCGTTAGTATACCCAAGTGAGTCCTCACAAATGGTGCATAAGCAATGTACCAAAGTACCATCTGCCCTAAGTACTCTGACTGCCGATAGGGTAGATCATTCAAAATGCTGAAAAGATCTTAGGACCTGTGCTCGCGTGAGTAGAGTATCATCGCCTCCTCCTGCATTAGGAAAGCCACCACATTAAAAATCATTTAAAAAATCCTGATCCTGGTTTGTTTCAGCATCCTGAAGCACCCTCAACATCATTATCTATGGGTGCGGTGCAGTTTGCAAACTCCAAACTGTGTGGCTAGGAGTGTTTGAACCTCAAACTTTGTCGCGACATCACAATTTGAGAAGGTGACTCAGTTTAAGAGGAAACCCTAATTTCAAAGAGGGCCACAACGGTGCACTTTGAATATGTAGTTGGGTTTGGAATTTAAACCCTAATTCTAAACTATGTCGTGACATCACTACTTGCAACTGCAGCGTAGTTTGAGGTCGTACAGCACCAAAAGAGAGTTTGGAGTGGCACTATATTGGATCGCTCCTAAAAGCTAAACTTCCTAGCCTAATAAATGCACACAAAAATAAAAAATGAAGCTAGGTCAAGTTGACTCACTGGTGGTCCACTTCTAGGAAGCCTCTTGTGTGTCTGTACTCTATTGGAAATGTGCCAAGGAAGCTATCGTTGCACCATCCCTCCGAAGGGCTAGATCTCAAATTTGAAAAATCTCTAAAGGCTGAAAGTGAAAATGAATTGGAAGTGGCCCCTCAAGGCCTATTTAAGCTTGAAAATTAGGGTTTTTTGACCCCGTTTAGCTGTCATGTTAAGGTTTTGGTCCTATGATCCCATTTTCGCCCAACCGAAGGCCGTTTTGCACCCTTTTTTGTGTTTTATTTCATTTTTTTGGCGTTCTGGAGCCTTTCTGGACCCATCGAGCACCCTGTCCTCTTTTTTTTGGTGAGATCACCCAAAAATCCAAATTTTCGTTCGATCTCTCGAGGGGGCAGCAGTGGGGCAATTTTTGAAATCAATTTTTTTTTACTTTGATCAAGACAGTTTATTCTTTGAACCAATGTAACGAGTTCTTTGCTTCAAAGAGGGGAAAAATGTAGACATGGAAAATATACTGACACACTTGATCCTAATTACTAACACCATTTCATCCTAAATCATCTTCTTAACTTATCATCACTCTTCATCCCTTAATTAAATAAATAATCATTTATCTGATTAAGTCATTCTCCCTTGTTAATTAAATCAATTAATCTGATCTAATTAACCCTAGGTCTCTATTTAATTAACCATCATATCCTTTAGTTAAATAAATCAAATCATTTATTTAATTAAATATAAATCACATTATTCTCATCCTTTGATTTAAATCAACCCATAAATCTAAATCAAATAGTCACATCATCTAATCCCTCATTAAATTAATTAAACCTTGATTAATTTAATCCTAATCTCCAATTTCTCTAGATTTTTCCACTTGCGCATGAAAATACATTTAATTCATTTATTAAATCTCTATTTTCTCTCAACTTGGCATCTTTAGACAATATTCTTCCAAATTTGAAACCCCTCCAAGTGGACTTTGTCCTTCCAACAAGACATTCATTCCTTCTTACATGTCCTTGTGCATTGAGCCAAGTGGCATTTAAGTCATTCCTTTTTCCCTCTTACATGTCATTTCACTATTTTCAAATTCCACCTAATTTCATTTATGGGAACATTCATCAAAATGTGCACATCCTTGTCCCATTCATCTCTTGACAAGTGGCACTTTCCCATTGGGTGTTGAATGATCCCACATTCATTCCATTTTGCATCTCTCCATCTCATCTTTCTATAGATATTTGAGACTGAAGAGCCTGACATAGGAGTTGGGAAAGGGCCAATTTTCACATCAAATTGGCACCAATTCCCCCATGGGATCAAGAGTTTGCATGTTTAATTAGGATTTCATTGCTTTCTTATTATGTTCTTCATTTCATTTCCTAGATTGAGCATTGCTAATGGATTTCATGGGGAATCTTAATTCTTACTTGCATTTGATCTAACTATGTATTTGTTCTTTGTGTTTTGCAGGTATTAGGATTGGGGTTCTACAATTGTAAAATTAGGGTTTTCGAAAGATTTTCTCTCAAGAATGCAAATCACCTAATTTTCAGGATATTTTTCTATTGGAGTGCTACCTAGGCCTTAGTAAGTTACATAAATAAATTTAGAGTATTTTGGATTAATTTGGATGATTTATTGTGAAATTATCTAGACCTTCCTTACAAAAAAAAGAAGCCACAAAAAAGGAGAAAAAGAAAAAGGAACAAGAAGTAGAACAAGAGAAAAACAAGAGAAAGAGAAAGAGAAAGAGAAAGAGAAAGAGAAAGAGAAAGAGAAAGAGAAAGAGAAAGAGAAAGAGAAAGAGAAAGAGAAAGAGAAAGAGAAAGAGAAAGAGAAAGAGAAAGAGAAAGAGAAAGAAGAAGAGTAAGAATAAAAACAAGAGTAAGAGAAAGAGAAGGGTAAATAGAAAGAGCAAGAGCAAGAACACTTGAGGAAGAAAAAATCATGAACAAGAAGAAGAAGAACAAGAAGTAGCAGTAGAAGAAGAAGAAGTAAAAAAGAGAAAGAGAAAGAACAAGAACAAGAGAGACAAGAGTAGGAACAAGCAGAAACAGTAGAAAAAGAAGCTATAGTAAAAAGAAGATGAAGAAGAAGAAAAAGAAAAATGTTACCATTGAGAATAATGATTTTGTAAAGAGGAGGGTAATGTTAAGCCCTTACCCCTATATGTTGTATCGGGTTATGAGTAGTCAGCTTGTGGCTACCTTAACTCTTAATTAAGTCATATTATGATTATTATATTGTCATTTAGTTAGTTAGGTTGGCCTAGGGCTTATATATGGTTATCTAAGTTGGCATGGGTGATATCCTAGGCATAAATAGATATATATAGGAGGTTGTGAGTCTTATTTCATCATCATGTTGATTATTGTGTTCTTATTGATGACTATTGGAGGTATCCCCCTCGAAGTGGCATATTATTATCAAGTATTTTTAGAATATTTCATATTATATCTTTCTTGTGCAAATCGTTTCATTACAGAGTTCATTTAGCTACTATATAATTTCAAGGAAAGGAAGTCTATTAGGTAAATATTTTGGAAAAATAGTTTTGCATAGGTGAACCATATATTTTGATGATAATGGTACCTAAGTATAGATACCAATCACCCCAGTTGTGATTTATCGCCTTCTTAGCATCTCTTTTATTCACCCTTAGGAATTTCATTATATTTAAAAGATCCTCTTTGTATATGGAAACACTAAATTTTTAAGAAATGCTTGATCAAATAACTCTTCAATATCCACACAACTGGCAGCATTACAGTGCATATCCCAAACATGAGTTCATGTCTACACAAGCATCTTGACTCCATCATTCACCATTCTTAGCCTCATGGGGCCACTCAAAATCTCCCTGCCAATATGTAGAATTAGGTGACATAACAAATAATACCACCTAAAATTGATGGATTAATCCTTTTTTGAGATGGCCTTCAATTGTAAATGCAACTCGTCTACAATATATGATGCATAGTCAAACCCTCTATTTAAGTCCCTATGTTGCACATCACCAACAAGCATCATCATATAGACATTTTTAACCTTTTTTTCTTCACCCAAGACCTAGCATAAACCATAATATGTGTTCACAAAATAATCCTCAAAGATGTCATGTAGTTGAATAGTTCAACTTCATCTTTAGAGAATTTGACTATTTGTCTTTTTGCATCTCTTCTCTTATGTTAGGGTAACCATATAACCTTGTAGTTGTTATTATCTTGAGAAAAAAAATTGTTTAAAGCACTTAAATTGATTAGAACATTTGCAGTTACATTGAGGCTAAAAAACTAGGTGATATAATACTTGGTTAAATGTAGGACACCTCCATGCCTATTTCTAGTTAAAAAATCTGCATCATACCTTCGAGCAATGGATCTAATGAAGTTTATACTCATAAATAAATTTAGTAAAACTATTTTTTCCAAGTCCATGAACCATAGGTTTGAAATTTTTCTATTTGCAAGGCTTCTCTTATAGCCATATCCAAACAAATTCCACCCTTATGGAGGGATGTCAACATCCCTAACAACACTAGCCTTATCAAAAAACTCATCTATTACAACCAATGCCCTGAGCATGTTTTGATATTTTAGAGGATCCACTTGTAGTTGTGTTATGTATTCCTTAAGACTCATCTTAACTCCATGAGACTTGGTAGAAGATTGACTCATTTTATAGGTGTTTCTTAATATACTAGGGTTTTTACGGTTTTAACCTAACTCTAAGGTTTTTCCTTATGATACTAGAAAATTCCTTATGTATTTTGTAAACTATAATTCACATGATTCTCAAAGAAAGAATACAATTTAGAATATACAATGATTTTACTTACCTGTTTATATGCTCTGAAACCCTAATTTTTCTTTTGAAAGCCTATAATAGTTGCATCAATGCATGAAATCCCTTTGCCTGAATTCTTGATAGCTTTTAGCAATAATGAATTGCTTAACCTTTCTTCATATAATGGTGGTAGGAAATGGCCATTCACTACAAGAATGATGACACACAATAGTCTATGGAATTGTCACACATTAGAAAGAGTGTGGTGAACATGAAAATGCACTGTATAGGAGACATGTGACCAAATTAGGATCTAACATATGGCACCATATAGCAGTGTCACAACTTATATTTGTGATGGAGGATATGAAACTACCTATGATGGACTAAGAAAACACAACACAATGAGAATATGACTTGCATCCTATTAGTGGGGACCACTCAAGTGAGCCCTTAATATGTAACTTAAGTGTTTTAAAATACATGAGTAAATGTTGATAGGAGGTCGCTAGGAAACATAGCTAGTAAAAGAATGAATATAAAGGCTTGAGATGGTTACTTAAGTTACTTCAATGGGTTCCAACAATTCAATGGTGAAAAAAAGAAAAGCAATAGCACCATGGGAATAGCTAGGGTTTTAGACTTAGGGCATAAAACCTTGAAAAATATTAAAAGGAAAATCCTAGGAAATTGGACAAGCTCCATCAACCACAATGGAGCATATGCTTATCCTAGTGTCTCATGTTCTCTAATATGTGTTTTTTTCTATTGAGGGTTGCATCATCATATTTATTTACCTATGTTAAAGGATAAATTATATTCCTTCACACTTATCTCCACCCATTATGTTTACCATGCTTATCATTCAAAATATTGTATCTACAAGTGTTACATAACACATTTATTGCAATCACTACTTTACATGATTTGCATAATTACTTGTTTACCATGCATTTACATTTCATGTACTATTTTTCCCTCCTCAAATTCCTTACATCTAATGGATGCAACTAATTAAAGGGAGGTTTATCTTGTCACTAAAATTCCTCTTTCACAAATACCCATCCATATTTCAAGTAGATCATTACCATAGAACATTTTTTCACCCAACATGTCATATTATCCTATGGTCACCAAATAGGGCATATCATTTAGCAATTTCCATATAAAAAAAAATTATAATTGTATTGTTCCCTTCTTCTAAGCCTTGTGATTGATGTGTCTCTAGAAGGTTAGATACTAGAATTTTTTTTGTCTTACTTTGACTATGTATCATATTTGTGACACTTAGCTTCCTATTGAAGAATACAATAAAGACGGTGTGATTAATGTCTCAAAGCCTTTCCTCATGGCTAGGATATTCCTAATGTCTAAGGAAATCTAAATGATCACAATTCTATAACACCTCCTAGTGCTATAGCTCTTGCTAGTTAGTGGTCTTGTTTCTTCTTTCTCTCTTTGATTTTGTTGCCCAAGACATAATCTTAAATAGACTTTTCGAACATGTGACATTTTCCACCTACATTTGTTATGATATATGTAATATAAATCAATATAAAACACTTATTAAAAAAAAACTACATAAAATTATTGATTTTCATCATTTAATTTTTTTAATTGTCACTTTCATAATTATTTATTTTTCCTGACAATTAGGTTTTGAGTTCAAAGGTATACTAAAAATATTATGTAATCCACTCAATTATTGAATAGTTAAAACAGGCAATTGCACCTTGGTGTGCAATGGGTACACCGAAAAGGTGTGGAAGGTTAATTAGGAAAATTTTGCTCTATTTTTTGTATACATTTGTGTAGCACATGAGGTTAATTGGTAGGTCATTTAGAAAATGATGTTTTTTGTGCACCAAATGTCTCAATGGATAAGTGATAGCTTCAAATAAACTATGTATCCAAATATAGGGATCCAAACATGACTAAAATATACCTTTGAATTGAAAAGATAACCAATCTCCATTGTCAAAAGGATAATGTAATGCTTGCAATATGGAGAGAGGGAGAGATAGGGGTAGATAGAGGGGGGAAGAGTGAGACGCAAAGAGGAGTAAGAAGATTGGAGATAGAGAGGAAGATAGAGAAAGAGATAAAGATAGAGATGGAGATGGAGAGGGAGAGGGAGAAGGGGAAGGAGAGATAAAGAGAGATAAATATGGAAGAGACAAATATATAGAGAGGGAGAGAGAGGGAGAGAGGGAGAGAGAGATAGAAAGACAAAGATGGAGATAAGAAGTGATATAGAGAGAGGGGGGGAGAGGGAGAGAGAGGGATAGGTATAGGGGTAGAGAGGTGGAGTGATAATGAGATAGAGATAGAGAGAGATGGAAGAAGAAATGTGGATAGATAAAGATATAGATATAGATGTCTAGGAAGAGAGAGCAATAGAGAGAGAGAAAGAGAGGGGGTGTAGATATAGAGGGGAGAGGGGAAGAAATAAGTAGAGATGAATATAGAGGGAGAGAAATAGATAGAGAGATAAAGGAGGTAGAGGGAGAGTTAAAAATATCTAGAGAGATAGGGAGATAGACAGGGAGAGGGAGAGAGGAAGAGATAGCGAGATCTGGAGGAAGAGGGATATATATGGTGAGATAGAGTGATAGAGAGATAGACCTATAAGCATATAAAGAGAGGGGGAGAGGAGGGAGAGGGAGACATAGAGATGAACAAAAATATAAGTAGGGATAGATAAATAGAGATGAAGAGAGAGAGAGGGGGGGATGGATAAAGTGGAAGAGAGGGAGAAAGAGGTAGAGATAGAAGGATAGGAGATAGGGAGAGAGAGAATGAGGAAAAGAGATAGGTAGAGGGAAAGAGAGAAGAGGGGGGGGGAGAGAGATAGGTAGAGGGAGAGAGAGAGAGAGAGGAGAGGGTGGAAAGAGAGAGAAATAGCTTAATATATATAGAGAGAAAGAGGGAGAGGGAGAGAGGGAGAGATATAGAGACAGATGTAGAGATGTAGAGATATAGATAGAGAGGGAAAGATAGGGATATAGAGATAGAGGGCATGAGAGTGAGAGAAAGAAGATGGCAAAGACAAGTGATAGAGAGAGGGAAAGAGAGATAGGGATGGGGAAATATAGAGAGATAGGGAGGGATAAATGAGGTGTGTATGTATGTATGAGTGAGAGAGTTGTCTAGAGATAGAGGGGGAGAGAGGATGATAGAGGTAGAGATGAAGATAGAGGGAGAGAGGAAGAGGGAGAGAAATAGATAGAGAGATAGAGAGAGGGAGAGGGAGAGATAAAGATAAAGAGATATTTCACTAAAAATGTAATAGAAAATGAGTTTTTAAGTGTTATCTAGGCTAAACAAATTAGAAGTGTATAAATACACATAGATTAACCTAGATCTAATAATTACGTAAATTTGAGGGCATATGTATTATGGAAATACTAAATGCTAATTCGGGAATTTCTCATGTTGGGTCTTGTAAGTGGGTTAGGGAGGATGGGCTCCCTCTTGAGGTGTATAACTTAGTGAAAATATATTGCATAAGTATTTTATCAAGGGGTCCTTACTCCTCATATTATGAAGAAAATTAAGACTATAATGAGGACTAATCAAGATGGCTCTTCAAGAACAAAGAAGATTTTATGGTTATATTAATGGAATCAGTGTAGAAATGAACACAATTCAATGTAGCATAACAGGTGTGGACTTTGTGCAATGAGGTTGAAACAAGAGACCAAAAATCTTAGGCTAGGAAAATTCTTCAGTGCTATGGGAGGGGATCTCAATTCAATGGAGCCCCATCTTGTGTGATAATGTGAAAAGAGAAGTTAATGTTTGGCATATTCTCAAAAGGGGAGGGCTTGCCAATTACATGGAGAGCTTTAATGGGTTCAAACCCATGCTTTTAATGGATTCACAAGGAATTAGAATTCTAGGGTGGTAAAAAGATGAGAATTTAAATGAGATGTTTTCAAGGAGCTTATTGCTCAAATCTTTGGTTGATCGAAGGAGGGAGGGAGGTTTATATGGATCACAAGAATAGGGAAGAAGAATTAAGATCATTTCTTAAGGTTGAAGTTATGAGGATTCAAACAAGCTACACAAGGTATTGTCTACCTCATCCTTGGGATGAAGTGGTGCTCCAAATCATCAAGTTTGTTACACTACATGACCACTTCCAAGACTTTTATATGTATCAATTTACTTTGTCGATCCATTCCATTTATAATTGTTTGATGATCTATCCTTATTTTTGTTATCCACTAAAGAATACTCTATTCTTGAATTCAATAAAGGAATTGGGTCTCCCCTAACCAATTTCTAATTATTTTTCTCATCAAACATGCTTTATCCTTGAAACCACAACTTCTCATTGCTACTTGGAGCTATTATACTACTTCTTTTTCATTACACTGACATACCTATAAGAAGAGATATCATTCTCATTTATCCTCTCTAGAGATGGTCTTCTCCTATTCTCTCAAACCTAAGCCTCCTTCTAAGGGTAGTCCTTCCTTTTTCTCTACTAGTTCTAAGGATCATAGTAGAAGGAATTTGGGTGGTGGGGAATGTAGTCAAGGAGCTAAAATCCCTGAAGACAACATACAATTGGACATTTGAAGATGCCTGAGACTGTACATGGTAGAGACAACTTTGCCCCATTCATCGCTTGCCACTTGGGACATATTCACCTCGACCAGCACTAGCTCCTCTAATTTTATCATATTTCCTATCCACATTTGCATGCCATCAATTGTGATGGAGGAAGAGGAAATGTAGTGATTAGAGGAAAGCTCCAAGCAGGGCAATGTGAACATGTTCAATTGTCTCTAGGGTCAGAGTCAGCCGTTGATTACTAATTTTAGCTCGGCCTCTTTCAAATTGGATACGCGTTCAGGTAATCAGCATAAAAAAAATGAAATATCCACTTTTTTCATCAGAAAATATAAATGATTTAAAAATAAATAAAATATATTAACCATCCCTATTGAAAGATGACCGGTTCATTATTAAATTGCAGAATTGGGGAAAATCTTCTCCGCTGGATTCTCAAGTTTCCCGTCTTTGCGATTCCTCCAATCGTTATCTGAACTGTAGCGCCGGCACATAACAACAAAAAACATCTCTAAACAGGTCTTCTATGCGTGTGCGTTTCGTTTACGCTACGTAATGCTTACCCACTAAAAACATAAAATTTGAAATTAGCGGCTACTAATTCAAACCAATTAGTTTACTTGTGCATCTAAACTTTATTACCTTAAAATTAAGGTGTTTAAAATATTAATTAACATGTGTAAGTTTTCTATACAAATAATTTAAGGTAAATCAATTATTATGGTAATGAATTGGGGTTATTAGATAATTACTCGTTAACAATAATAAAAATATATAAAATATATTTAGTTTTAGATTTAATGTTGATTTGATTATGAGAATTATTATTATTGTTTTTTCCTTTTTATTAATAAATAAAAACCTGTTAAATTAAGAATGTCTTAATTTTTTTTTAAAATATATTCTTATTAAGATTATTTTCATGTCTACAAAAATGATCCTTGTGTCTATAGATTTGAACCATGCCTAGAGATTCAAACACTTATGTGTAGAAATGACCTAGCATGTTTTGTAGTTCAAATTCTTGTCCATCTAGATGTTTATAAGCTTGCAATAAACGACCAACAATATTAGGAAATCCTTAGGAAAATTGTTAGGGGAGAACCTTTTCATTCAGTCAAATCCTTAGCTTTTGATACAATTTTAGAATAATGATTGAAGACATATCATGTAATCATATAATATGTCTAACTTAGCTTTTGATACAATTTTAGAATAATGATTGAAGACATGTCATGTAATCATATAATATGTCTAATTGATGTATATGCAAATATCATGTTGATGCTATATCTTTATGATGATGTGATGTATAATGAAGCTCTCATTTTAGACAATCTACACAATCATAATGAATTGGAGTATTTTCTTTTTAGACAATGCCCTCACAGGTGCAATTTGCTTATTTTCATGCTTAGGAAAGGAATTCACTTGGACCCATTTTAAGTTTAAATTTTCATGTTTGGGGTTCAAATCTTTACCCACAAAATCAACCCAAGTTAATGAATAGATAAGATTGTAGATGAATTATAGACCCTTGGAATGCACAAATGAGGGTTTATTTTATTTTATCATCTTTCACAAATTGAAGTATACCATTTTACATATAATGAGTTTGAATGAAGCGGGAAAGTAGAGGGTATACATTTTTTGGCATTAGATTCCCCTCACTTTGACTTGCATGTGAAATGATATGAAGATGTGCATTTCAAAGTAAGAAAACATTCAACATGAAATAAATACTCATACTGATTTAAAGGATACATACAAGGATGACAAAGTTTGAATATTCTCCTCACAACGAGTGATCCATCTTAAAATGTGCAAGTAGAAATAGCCATAACCAATAATGTTTGCAAATTTGTTTGGCCTATCTAAAGTGAAGGGATTGCATTGGGATAAACATCTCCCCATATTTAAAGGAAATCATTGATGTATAGATTGGTGATATGTGCCATGTAAAACATGTTATATACATTAAGATTACCAATACCTTTTTATATGACAATCCTCTCAATACAAAATTAAATATTGTCCCCTCATGTTAGCCCGCAAACCATTTGAACCACCCTCCAAATCTATGAATGATTCCAAGAAGAATGAGATGTTTAAGGATTCTTGATCTAGTGTTAGAAATCATAAAAGTGGTCATAATAGAGCTAATAAAAGGATTCAATCCAACAAAATTGGAAGGGTAAAAGCAAGAAGTTGGGTCTGCATATAGGAGAAGTTTCAAGTTTGCCAAAAATCTTGACAGAAATGGATACCCATTACATAAAAAAATGGGTACTCATTTAGGTTCGAGCTCTTGACAAACCTAAATCTTTAAAATGGTACCTATTTTGATTTTCAAAATGGGTAACCCATTTCTAATTACATAATATTTTAGAACGGGTACACATTTCTTCAAAATTTTAAATTTGAAATCCATGCCTTTTCTTTTGTTTTAGGCTTCGAAACCAACCCATTAATTACCCTTGAACCTACAAGTACAATGTCATGAAACATCAAGAGAAAAAAAACTTTGGCAATATGGTTGACAATCTTTTTCTAGATTTTTTTTATGAAATTAAGACCCATTATTTATGATGATGTCTAGTTTTCAACTATGTACTTTTTATTATTGGATTTTTTATTTTTATTTAATTTATGAGGAAATTGATCCATAAACTTGAAATGTTAGGTTTTTCGTATTTTTTTAAGTTTTGTGTAAAAAATTATATATCAATCTAGACACAATTATTTAGACAATGAATTATTATTTTTCAAAAAATGATTAGTTTAGCTCGAAGTATGGTGATTGTACATGAGGGTTTTTTAAAAACAACAATTAGAGCCAATAAAACATTAAAATAAAATAAATATTTGGAAAAAAATATCTTCATCAATATTTAGTAGAGTATGCATCTTTATCCAAAAGGAATTGAAAAAAAATAATTAAGTCAAATTATGGTGTTCGTACCCTACATGGTATGGTCCTAAAATAAGTCCTTTTAAAAAGTAGCTTTTATACATGGGCCTATTAAAAATTAATTTGTATAATCTAATTATTAGAATAAATTAGATATTTGAAAACTAGACTCAAAATACTACATTTCATATTAATAGACTTTTTAAATATTCTATACGTAAGCGCTTCAAATTTTTACTCCAACTATGACAAATTTTGAAAACTTTGAAAAATACTTCCGCTTTTTAAACATTTTGTGGACCCAACTTCTTGCACCTATGTGAAAATACCAATGAGAAATATCACTAATTGATTACCCTCTCTATTTCTATCTAAAATTATATTAAATGATATCTATATTTCGAGATCTAAACCATGTCCATTGATTTATACTCTTACATGCATACATGGTATAATATGCTTTGGAGTGAACCCACAATAGTGAGTCCCAAATTGGGGATATTAGATTTTTCAATTTGGATGGATTTGAAAGGTAGGAAACGCCTTTATTTGAAGGTATTTCTTTGAACAAAGGTTCCTTCATTCAAAGGTCAGTCAAAAATCACCTTCAAATGAACACAAACCTTATTTCAAAGTTGTAAAATATAAAAATATCTTCAAATGAAGGCATTGTAATAACCCTAAAATAAAATTTCCATTATACAATTAGTTAAATGAATATTTAATTAATTAATTTTCATAATTCACCTTGTTTCCATATTCACATAATTTAAAATTAAATATTTTTTCCACAAAAATAATTAGCTTATATTTAATTAATTACATTTTCCCTTTTTCTTCTAAGGTTGAATAATTTAATTCAATTCAACCATAGCCCCCACTCAATAATTCTTCTAATACCAATTAAGTAATTAATCACTCTTAAACCCTTTTCCCAAATTTAATATTTCTCTAATCCTCAAACTTTCTATCATGTGACAAGTGCACTCTCCCTTCACATTTGAGAGCTTGCATATTTCTCCAATTGTTCTCCACCTCACCCCTCATAATTATACTTGAGACAAATGGTGTTTTTATGTTTGACCAAGCATGAGGAAATCCTCCTATTTCTAATAAATCCCAATTTAAAATTCCCCACCTCCTTGGAGGAGGAAAAAATTCAAATCTTGTTGGAAGAATGAAGAAGAATAGTTATCTCTATAGTTTTGTGTTGTCATTGAGGTCACCATGTTGTATGGGTTGTGATTGCAAATCTAAGCCAACTTGCTTGATCAGGTATTTTGGTCTGGTATCTGAACAAGTATACAAGCTACACCCTCTGGTATTTTAGTCCACAATCCTCTGTGGTTGATAGTTGCTACTTGCGGTTTTGGGAAATAGTTTATGGTTGTTGAAAGCATGTATGTTCAGAATCTCTTGTGCTCTAGTACTCGTACGACATATCAACATTATCATGTTGATTACTTTTTGCAATTTTCTATTTCTGGCTGACTTCATGAATAAGTTGTGGTATCCAATGAATCAATTTTTGTTATGCAGAAATATGTACGACCTATCCTAGGTCTATTCTGACATGATAAAGTATGTTACATGTTTTGATTTATTGGTTTGAAAGATTTTGCAATTGCTTGAAGCCGACATTTGGTATTTTTGGTTAACAAGGAAGTGCATCTAATTATGCAGACCTAATTGATGCTTGAAGATGGATCGAGTATATATATTGGACAGTCTTGGAGATTGAAGAGGTGAGATGAAGTAGTTTGAATGTGAATGTGAAGAAGCGTGAATATGATGAAGTGTGTCAAGTCAGTTACTAAGCATCACCATAACTGTATCAGCACTTGTTAGGTGCACTCTTTTCAGTTTATTTTTTTGTTGTGAAGCCAATTCTTTATTTTGTAATCCTTTTGTAGGCAGTGAGCCTCCTTGTAAGTAGTGAACTTTTGTATCCAGATAGTGAGTCATATTCAAGGTAGTGAGCCCTTGGTAGTGAGCTTTATATATTCGATTTTGGAACTACTTTATATTGTGAGTTAATCCTCACCATGGTTTTTACCTCATTAGGTTTTCTACATAAAATATGGTGTTCATTGTGTTGATTTTTCTTTCTATTATTTGCAATTTATGTTCATACTTAATAATAGAATAGTGTGGTTATGGAATTGATAAGTGTTGAAGTTTTGAGTTTAAATTTGGTGACAACTAATTCACCGCCCCTCTTAGTTGTCTTGCACCTTTTTAACAATTGGTATCAAAGCTTTGGTTCCTTGGTGTAGAGCTTAACCACTTGAGGAAGATCCTGAAGGTTGATTAGATGGATGATAAAGAAGAACTTCAGGTTGCACTTGAGGATCTAGAAAAAGTTGAAAATGAAAACAAAGATCTGAAAGAAAATATTGAAGATGCAAATGAATGTGTCCGGAAACTAAAAGAATAATTAAAGAAATTCAAGGAAAGACATAGAGAAATGAGTGAGCAGTAGAAACAAGAGATAATTGGACTAAAAGTGCTTGTAGAAGAAAAGAAGAGAATTGAAGAATGTTTGAATACAATGGTGTAGAAAAAATGCGATGAATGCTCTAAACTTGAACAGGAGGTAGTAAACTTGAGAGTAGAACTAGAGAAGGAAAAACTCTATGAGAAAATTTTTAGATCTAGCTCTGAAAAACTTGAAGACCTACTTGCAAGAAAAAAATCAAGTAAAGAAAAAGTGGATTGGGAAATGAAACAGGTGTAAGTTCAAAGAGCAATCAAAAGATTCAAGACATAGGGAAGAAGAAAAGAAATTCAATAAATTTTGCAAAGAGGCCGCCTGTGAGACAACCTAATGCACAAAGGTATCCATCTTTCAATGGTATTTTATTTTTTTGTAATAAATATTGTCACAAGGCAACATAATGCAAGAGTAGGATGAATCAATTTACTAGTTCTTTCTCTGGATAATGCTTTTCATGCAAGAAGGTTGGACATAAAGCTACTGAATGTAGATCTCAGGTGAGAATGATTAGTTGGGTGATGATGAATAGGTTTAATGGAGGTAGAATAAATCAATCCTTTAATGGATATTGCTATATCTACAACAAATTTGGACACAAAGAAAATCAATGTAGATCGAGAAGTAATGGAGGTTAGACTAATCAGAAAAGTGTTGTCTACTATAATTGTAACAAACCTGGACATATCTCAAAGGTTTGCAGAAGTAAGAAGGGAAAGTGGTCTACTTCAGTAGAAAAGAATGAATTGGTAAAGAAGATCGACAAAGAAGAGATGAAGCAAGAGATGAATAAGATATGGAAGAAGAAAGAAGGAGAAGAACCTAAAACTGATGATGTTTCTATTCCCTCATCCGGTATGGACAATTCCTTTGAGAATTAGACCTAGCATGGTCTTAGGGGGAGCATTATCAAAAAATTTGTAAAAACCCCCTAGATGAATGACATGTCAGAGGTTGGCATGAGAATGTAATGCGAGGAATGAATAATGAGAGGTTTTGGAAAAGAAACCAGAAGAAAACATGTTGGCATGCTAATTTTTAGATTGAATTAGGGTTTTCTGTGTTGAAAAGAATGGTTTTAGTATCTTTTTGATGTCTATTGTATTTAATGCGAATTAGGGAAAATCAATGGCGTATAAAGAAAAATTTGTAAGTTTTTTGATCATTTGAGCACTTGAAGAGTTTGAAAGGAATCTTGGAGTGATCTCGAAGTGATCTAAAGCAATTATGAAGAAATCATTACGAGTTCTTAGGAATTAGTTCTTAGTTTATAAAGGGGAAGAAGGGAAAATGAAGAAGTTTCGACTGAATAATAACGAATTCAAGAAAAGCATGAAAATGGACATAGGATCAAGTGGCATCATCCCACTGAGGTTGAAAGGAGTTGAATTAGAAGAATTTGATCATAGAAAGATAAAGGAAATGGAACTAGGGATGAAGGAAAATGAGTCATAGAGCATAAAAACCCTAGGTATGGATTTATCAGAAGAATTTCCATGGTTTGCAGATAAATATTTCATCTTGTTCTTGTTGAATTGATTCAAGAATGGCAGTATTGTGTTGGAAAAACCCTACCTGATCATGAAGGAAGCAATCAAAGCAATTGTTGGCTTATGCAGTGTTGGGGATCTCCTTGGGAAGAAAACTGTGAAATACAGAGACATGGATGAACTTACTAGCATTGATAAAGACCCTCGAGCTCTGTTGATAAATACTCTTGTGGATTCTGCTATAAGGTATGTTGCATATGAAATTTCCTACAAAATCTATTTTAGAAATTGTGTAGGTTCGACTTAGGCTATTGTTGTATATCTTGCACATATGATGGTTAAGGAAAACAAGCAGTTTGATCTGTGTAGCCTATTACTTGAAAACCTAACTAAGAATGCTTGAATGTCGTTGGTTGAGGGCTATCCTTTTTGGTTTTGATCTTTGTTCGTGTGCTTGAATTTTTACCTTTTGAAATCCCTACTGGGAAGAGAAAATGTTGTGTGGGAATCTGGTATCCTTGTTGAGAAACAAGTTTACAAATACTTGGAATCATTGGCAGACAATGTGAATGTATGCAGATCATATTTCATATCCTTAAAGACAAATTTGTGCCCTGGTATGTTAGCACCTAGTCAGTTTGAAGTGGGTTCATCCTCCAGTAAGAAAGAATTGGAAGTTATCATTGGTGAGTTCCCTTCAGAACCTAAAAAGAGGAAAAATATTGTAACAGATGTCTTGGAAGAACAAAAGAATGAAAAAAAAAAAATGTTTGGATCTGACTCCTTCAATCCAAAGGATATACAGATGATACTAGACAAGTATGAAATGAAGAAGACTGGTGAAATGTGGAATGCATGCTCTCTTATTGAGAAACTTAAAATTGATGATGTGCTGGTTGATTATTTGCTAAATAAGGGTATTTCAGTTTTAAATGTGTCAGATTCCTTGTTGGATGATCTAGTTGATATTATTGAAGAGAGAACATTGTTGGAAGGACCCGAAGGTCATAAGTTCAAAGCTATGCTTGAAAGAAGTTGTAACAAAGAAAAACAAGTGTTATCTAAACACATGAATGAGACAAAAGAATGAATCAAAGAAATATCCAACATCGACAGGTATTGTCTTTGGTGGCTGCCAGCTATTGATAATTTCAGAAGTAGAATTGAAGCCATTGAATTTGAGATGAATAGTATTGGAAAGAATTTTAATTTCTTCAAAGACAGGGATGGAAAACATAGAATAAGAGTTGGTGAATTGCAGGTAGAATTGTTGACTACTCAAAGGAAAAGAGGAGATATGGTTAAAACCTTCTAGTTGGTTAATGAAGTTGTTGAGGTCTAGTTGGATCATCTCTTTGGAATTCTCTTTGATACAAAAAATTGTGAACGACTATGTATGTCTTCTGATCAGACATCCTCCTTTACACAGTTATATTTGTTGGAAGGTATGATTGCAAGAATGAATTCAATTGTACTTTCTTGAAAAAGAATTCTTTTGATCATAAGAGAAAGGTACAAGAAAATATTTCATGTAAAAAGTGTCATTCTCATTTGAATGTTTTAAATGGAAGCTAGAATTTATGTGTATATACAAGGATATCATATAAATACATTTACATCCTACCTTTTGGTTTCCCTTTGCCATTGATGTCAAAGGAGGAGAGAGTATAGAGTTATGTGGATTTTGTGTTTTGTAAATTTTGGCACATGTTGCCATCAATGACAAAGGGGGAGATTGTTGGAAGAATGAAGAAGAATGGATATCTCTATAGTTTTATGTTGTCATTGTTGTTACCATGTTGTATGGGTTGTGATTGCAAGTCTAAGTCAGTGCTTGATCTAGTATTTTGGTCAAGTATCTGAACTGGTATACAAACTACACTCTCTTGTATTTTAGTTTGCAATCCTATGCAGTTGATAGTTGTTACTTGCGGTTTTGGGAAATAGTTTATGGTTGTTGAAAGCATGTATGTTCAAAATCTCTCTTGCTTTGGTTCTCGTACAATGTATTGGCATTATCTTGTTGATTACTTTTTGTAATTAAGTCTATTTTTGGCCAACTTCATTAATAAGTTGTGATATGGTGAATCAATTTTTGTTATGTGGACATGTGTGTGACTTATCCTAGGTCTATGTCGACATGATAAAGTATGTTACATGTTTTGATTTATTGTTTGTAAATATTCTGCAATTGCTTGAATCCAATAGTTGGTATTTTTGGTAAACAAGGAAGTGCATCTAATTAGGCCGACCTAATTGATGCTTGCGGATTGATCGAGTATATATATTGGACAGTCTTGGAGATTGAAGAGGTGAGACGAAGCAATTGTGAATGCAAATGTGAAGAAGTGAGAATATGATGAAGTGTGTCAAGTCAGTTTACTAAGCATCATCGAAACTGTATCAACACTTGTTAGGTGCACTCTTTTCAGTTCATTTTTGGCTATGAAGCTAATTCTTTTTTTTGCAATCCTTTTGTAGGAAATGAGCTTTTGTATCCAAACAATGAGTCCTATTCAGGGTAGTAAGCCCTTGGAAGTGAGCCTTATATATTTGGTTTTGGAACTACTTTATATTACGAGTTAATCCTCACCATGGTTTTTCCCTCATTGGGTTTTCCACATAAAATCTGGTGTTGATTGTGTTTATTTTTATTTTTGTTATTTGCATTTTATGTTCATACTTAATAATAGAATAGTGTGGTTGTGGAATTGATAAGTTTTGAAGTTTTGAGTTTAAATTTGGTGACAACTAATTCACCCCCCTCTCAGTTGTCCTATGCCTTTTTAACAAATCTTTCCTCTTCAAAGAATCCTACCAAAATATCCCTTTTTCTTTGTCCAATCCACATCATTATCCACCCTTTTGATGAAACATTCTCTTGAAACTTATCTAATCCCTCTTCCTTGATATCTCACATTAATTGTGAGACCTTGAGCCTTTGGTTGCATCTTATCCATCTATTCCTCACACCATGAATCTATAAATTGAAGCCTTCACCCTTCATTATCATCAGCCCATTTTCTAGTAAGTTCATGTTGTCATTTTAATACCAAAAACACATCAAATATAGTAATACTTTGCTAGTTTGAAGAGAAATACACATCATAGTCCAATATATTCAAGTAATCATTTGAGATAGCATATCAAGTGCAACAAGGGTGCACTCCATTTCAGCTCTATCTGAGGAACACAATGATTTAAGGTAAATGGTATTTCTATATTTTATTTATCTTTATATTTGTTTCTTTATTTCATTTTCTTATTTTTATTTTGGCATGCTTAGTGGGATCCACATACACACTTCCAATTCTTTTCATTTTTAATCTTGTTTTATTCTCTAGTTTTTGCATATTTGTAACTTTAAATTAGACTACTTGACATGTGTCTTTTTAGCTCTTGGAATTATTTTTATATTTTTTAACCCTATATTTTGTAAAAAACCTAACCTTTTATTGCACATGTTACTTCTTAGTTTGAGAATAATGATTCTACTCTATAGATCAATGCTTTGATCATACATTGGTGCTTGTGACCTATAAATTAGTGCTTATATGAGACAAGTATAAGATTTTTTTTTCTTCTATTTTTATTTCTAAAATCATTCTTACCCTCTATAGTTTATCACTTGAAAATTTCAATGCATCTTCTCCATGCTTTAGCAATTGTGTCATTTATTACTTCTTTGTAAGTTGGTGCTTTCACTATTTCTCATCTTATCATTTTAACTTTCATATTTTTGGCTAGCCCTTTGCCTAATCTATGGAATAACTAAGTGGTTTATCTTTTCTTTAACTAGTCAACTATTAAATGTGAAACTACTAACATATGTGTTTTTTAGGTTTTTGTGTCCAAGATATTTTATTTTCCACTAATTTAGGCACTAAAGTTAGTTTAGAGGGTTAATAAATTGTTTTTTCCATGTCTATTTAGGTGTATATAGATATTCTCTCCCCTTACTCTTAGTATGATCTTAGGTATAAAAAAGTCTCACTATTTACTTTTTGTGTTTAAATTAGATCCCAAGTTGTGTTTGTGTGTGTATGCTCTCTCTTCACACTTAGTTTGATCTTGGGGATAAAAAAAACTATCATTAAGCTTTCCTATTATGTGGCCTACTTGAATATCTCATCACCCTAAGGGATGACCTCAACCACATTTTCTAATGGGTATATAAAAGGGGGGGAGAAAAATTTGTACCTCCAAAAGGAGCCATCATCATTTCTAGTAGATCCCTAAGATACTTGGTCAACAGGAAGACTTGTGAGGTGAAGAGAAAAGGAGAGAATCTCCCAATATCATGCATGTAGATGGTCCCTTAGTTCATTTATTCCCCTAGTTAGCTTGTGCATAGAATCCTAAGACCTTTTAGTCTCAAAAAAATGTGTTGCAAGAGAAGTATATCACCCCCTAAATTTACTCATGAGTACCTTAATAGCTTGAGATATAATTAATCTTGGGTTAAGCATTTGGCTTCCTATAGTAAGATATCCCATGAAATGTAACATTACATATCTAACCTTCATATTGGTAGATGGTGTTAGATTTTTTTGTGGGCCCACACTAGGAGTCACATCCATTTGAATAGTTTTAGGCAATTTGCTCATGTGTTTGGCATGTTTTCTTTTTTTAAACCAATATAATACAATCAAACTTATTACCTTGAAATTTCAAGTTAAACATTATTTTTTTTGTGTTTAAATCTCTTTCCAAATCATTAAAAAAAATATAATCTTAGATTATCACTTTCAACTTGTAGTTTAGTGCCTTCATTGTTTCAATTCTTCTAATTTTTCCTTTAGTGCTTGTATTATTTAAACATGTGTGCTCTATCTTTTAGTGTTTATGTTGTTTGAACACATAAAATCTATCCTTCAATACTTGCACTTGTCATTATCTTGACCTGTTTTTTAGTTCTTTCATTATTTAGTGCTTCCAACCCATGTTTTAGTGCTTGTGTTGCACCCAAACTAAACAACTAGACCCAATTCAAAAAATTGAGCCCTGTTAACTAAAAATTTAGGTTACTTGACCCTAGATAGACCTATTATATTTAATAAAAAAATTCACACATCAAAATCATTTCCATTTTCCATATTCTAAACCTTAACCACATTATCATTCTCATTGATCATCATCCATCTTAGATATTATAGTAACCAACCTACTAAAATTTTTCTCTACATTTATACTTCCACTCCTGATTACATAACATAACCAAATAACTACCCCTCTTATCAAAATCATCCTTATTCACCAAATTTTTTTTTTTGTCTTCATTGTTGTAGTGGCTCTCCCATTTGCAACTTGTAAATATGTGATCATTGTTTCAGCTTCATTGTTTCCTTGTTATTTTTATTGTGGTTTTATTTTTTCTCTGAATTGTCTGTATGAACCACCACATATTCAAGATCAAGTTTCTCAAAATATTGATTGTTAGCATTATGTATGAACTATCATCCTAGATTATTGATATGTTTTAGTACTTAGTAGTGTACATTGTTTATGCAGTGATTAAATGTGAACCTAATAATTGATGTTCAAAAGGAATGATTTATATAAATGAATGTATGGATGTTACTTTTATGTTTTATTCTATTCTACCCTATTGGGTGATTATGTTGTTCTTATGCTATATATACATTGATTAGGTACCCTTGATGTGTGTTGAGTGGTTACAAGTATAGGGTTATTTCTCCACCTAGATATACTAGTATGAGTTATTCCCCAATGGTGGTTAATTCAAAGATGTCACACTAGACCTCCCTATCTATTCCCCAATCATACCTGAATAAACTATGGTATGTGTCATATTTGACCAATATTGACCCAGATTTGAGTTAGGAGTTATTTAAAAATCACTATATGTCATGTGTTGGTTCCCAAATCAACAAATTGTTAAACCCTAAAAGTATGCCAAGCTTTATGATCAAGTATAACAAGTGATCTGGCCAACGAATGGAACTAACCAATATGGTTATAATTCCCTACTATTTAGGCTCTACTATGCCTAGGCAGGTGTACCTTTATCACCTATTATTGCTAGCTATTCAATATTAACTGATGACAATCAAGCAGATTGAAAACCTCATACAAATTTTCTAAGTTTGTGTAATCACAATTTTTTCAATTAAATCATCCTCATGATATAACAAAAAAAAATCATTTAAATCATCCTCATATGATCAATTTTTTTTAATTAAATAATCCTCTCTCAATCTATTTCACACTAGCATGAGGGCTTCAAATAGACTATGAAAATACAAATCTAACTACTACTCCTACTCCTAAAACTAAAAATTAAAATATATAGAAAAGGGTTTTACAAGGAATTATTTTGGGGATAAAATGATCAGTTTCTTTATTCCACTACGTAATGGAGTCAAAATATAGATTGGTATATGTCCTCCTACTAGTTATAACTCAAATTGCCCAGCACTCTAATGTTTATGACTTGCATAAACGTGCAAGGAAGTTAATTACCAGGTTCTTATTCATCTAAATGAATCTTCCAAGTTACTGTGACTTATTCAAAGGAATTTAATTCTTACTTGAAAAAACCAATCAAATAAACCACAAAAAACATGAATGTACTTTGATAAACTAGACATAAACTTGATACATTGATTTAAATAACAAGGAAAACTTCAAATTGGAGACAACCAGAGAATTGTTATCAATAACTTAACAAAACAATTTAAACTAGAATTCAGGCACCAAGTTATTGCTTTCTTTCCATTATTGTACTTCAAAAAGGTTCTTTACAATGTATAGATTTTCCCCAAAAATCCAATTCCCCTTTTCCAATGGTCTTGGTTTCCTTTGTATAGGTAGATGAAGGAAGCAAAAAGCTTCAGACTGATACAATTTCAAAAGACCTTTCAACTACCCACCCGCATGTATAAGAACTTTATATTAAATTGATTATATTTTGTTTATTACTAATTACACCAACCAAAATATTATATAAAATACAATTCATGTTAAGAGAATAATTATGAAAATCAAACATCATAAAAATCCCAATATCCTCATAACATAGAAATGCAACACATCTAGGGTCTGTTGATAATCATGAGGCACTACAAAAAATTATTACTTTGCAACATTCGAAGGCATGAATATACTTTAGGAGGGGCCAAATATTATTGTTCCCACTAAAACACTGTATAATCATTTGGCCATTTGCATTCTTGGATTTGGCACATTTTCCAAATGACCCTTCCACCTTTTATTCAACAATCCCCTAACTTCTGTGACAAACTTGGAACAACCTAAATCCAATGCAATTATTCCATCCAGAATTATATTAAAACTATGAAAATTTACTTCTTGGTCCTTTTGCAAATGAGTAATTACACTAGGAACTATTTGGTTGAACTCCTTCTTATTGATAGTCAAATTGACATAGCAAATGTTAAGAAAAATATTTCTACCCTACTTATCCTAAAAAAGATAACTAATAATAAAATAACCTATCTTTCAAGGTATCAGTAGTTGGTTAACAACTATAATGCATCACTCAGTGGTCAACAAGGCTATAATATTCAAAGGGTCTTTTCTGGTTTAAAGAAAAAAACTGATATTTTAAATATTCCAATAGCATATTTTTAAAGAAACAAAAAAAGATACGCCATGAACTTCATAATAGAAAATGTGAATACATATTGTCCTGATATTTAGAAATGCAATTATGTAACAAGCTTTCCTTAATGTCAAAACTAAGGAATAAAACAATTCATAATTTTTATACAATTATATTCATTCACATTGCAAATTTAATAAGTATACTTGCAATTTATTTTATGAGAATTAATGAAAGACATATTCAATTAACTCATTACAGATTTTACAGATCAATAAACAAAAGGAAAATATCATTCACAAATGACACAATTGATGGTTTTAAATTCAACTCCTTCTACTGATATTAATCAATTAAGTAGCATTTGTGTCCAACAAAATTCACTAGTGCATGACAAACCATTGTATTTTATGTCACTGCTAAAGTTGAGAAATTTCTATAAAAACTAACTGTTTAAAAAGATTTCAAAATTATCTAACTTAAGGCTACAAATCTGACTTCAATTTTCCAACCCTTTACAACGATGTCCATTTTTTAACTTATAGAAAAACTTATAACATACAAATCTTCTTCAAAATCTTGATCCACAAAATAAGGGCATCCAAATTCTAGATCCATAATTGTAGGAGGCATTTCAGTTCAACTGGAGCATTCTTGTAATCAAAATTGCATGCATGGGAAGTGGCGGTTCTTTCATTGCTAGCTAGAGATGAATTTTAATTCATTGTTGTGCCTTCCTATTTTATATGAACTGCTCTAGACATTGCACCTTTGAATTTAAAATCGGTCAAAACAACATGTTCTTATTTCAAAATTTGAACTGCATCTTTATTACACTTATTTCTTTTTATATTTATCATAATTGGCCAAGATTTGTTTCAACACTTCTTCAACTGACCCATCTAACCATTCCATTCTGAATTTTTATTTTTCATATCCATTAGTGGCCACTTCTATAATATCCTTTAGGTTACTAATGTCACCAATAGTGTGATGTGTATCAAATTTAATACCTACAAACCTGTTGAGGAGAGCACCCTCACTGTTAGTGTCTACCATTGTCTTCCACCTATTGTTCCAAGCCTCCTTGATGTTTTATAGCTCTGGTAGCTTGCCACTTGATGGTAAATCCCGAGTAGTAACCAAACAAATAATTTCTTCAAACAACATGATTTGTTTCAATATTTCATATTACAGTCTCAGCAATACTATTTTGTGTTCAATCATTACTTCCATCTTGAATATATCATGATGTTGTTGCATTTACATAAATAATCTAGACTTTCATCCTCCTAAATCCCTACCTCATTGAGCTCATCTACACTCAGCTTATTTAATTCTTTTATCTTTTCCAAGTACTTGTGATACTTTTCTTCTTCATCCCACATGGTTTTAATCAATTATTTGATCTATTTTTTTAATGCACATTCATCACTATATAGCTAATAACCAGTTTCAAGCAGCACTTCTACATCATCCTTCACCTGGTTAGTAAAATTATCAAATATGTGTGATTTTCTCTTCATTTTTGTGAGGTCCTTAACTTGTTTTCTACTTACTAACATAGGCACCTCAGAAGAAGAAGGTTTTCTAACAATGGAGAAGCAAGGTATTTAACAAACCTTTTCATCTAGTCCAACTGAGCCTTCAATTCATCTTTGGCTAACTTGTCCTTCTCCATCTGGTACTTTGCTGAAGTAGCTGCCAAATCTAGAAATGAAATTTGTTGATTTCGAGTTTTCTTCCACAAGTTGACTATGCTTATATGATAATCTGAACATTGTAATTCTCTATCATCCTTATTAGCAACTGGAGTAGCAATTTCTGCAATCAAATATCCTTTAGTAGTGAGCTTAGTGCAATTTATAACTCTAGAACTCTTCTTGGGTTTTTCCACTTTTATTTCCTTCATCATCTCATCCCAAATTAGAGGTTGGGTCACCACCTGTTGCCTCTTCTCTAGACTAAGCTTGAGCCATGTGGGAGCTATAGTAGTGGTTGTCATTTTTTGTTCTTGTTGGGGTTTCTCTTCTCCTCCACTTAGCTTTGTTTGCACTTGTTTAGCCTTTTTCTGTTCCAACTTCTCTCTCTCAACTTTCTCTTGTTTGAGCTTCTCCTTTTCAATATTTTCATGCTCAAACCTCTGATTCTGAGCTCTTATCTCTTCAGTTTTCTTTATCTCTAGCTCCCTTTTTTGATCTTCTTCCTCATCTCTCTTTTTCTTTTCTAGCTCTTTTATCCAAGCTTCCTCTTTTGTAGCCTCATCCTCAAGAGCCTGCTTTTTAGCACTTTCCATTATTTCTCATTGCTCATCCTCTATTAGGACATGTTCAGTTTCTTATTCTCTCTAGATATTTCCTTCTTGAAACTCCACATCTTCCTCCTCAAATTCTTCTTCATCTCCTTCCCTTTCTTCCTCCCAGAGAGAAGTCTCTTTAGAATCTAAGGGGAGAATGGATTATGTGACTATTATTATAGGGGTATCTTCCCCTTCTTTAGCCACTATTTTTGTTGTTGAGGGAGCAATAGAGGGAGCTTCTTCAGTTTCTATTTCCTTAGTTTATGGAGTAGTAGAAGGACCTTCTTGAACAATTTTTTATTTTGGATACATAGTGGAAATGGGTTGGGCACCCAAACCTAAGACTACTCCGACATTAGCAATTTGATAGGTGATTGTAGCCTTTTGGAAGGCTTTTACAGCCTTTTCCATTGTACCCTCTTCCTCTCCCACTTGTGTGATTTTCTTCTTGATCCTCTTGTATTTCCTAAGTGGGGGAGAGGAAGATACAAGTGTCCTTGTGCCTCTTTTATTTTTCCTTTATTCTTCCTATCTTCCAATTTTTCAATAATCCACCTCAAACTTTATTCTACAATAGTGGAAAATATATCATCAACGTTATGCTATTCCTTCTCCATCCAATTGATGGGTGCCAAATTTTGAGTATCCATTTGCTCCCTATCATATTGAGGATCAAGGGTTAAACCATTATCTGACATATTTTTGGGTATATCTTCTTTCACTTTAAATTCCCTCATCTAAGGGATGGTTAACCTCTTATATTTCCTCTTTCTTGCTTAAAAATCATCTTGTAAATACACCTAGAAACATTCTATGTGGGTCTCATGATGTGGAAACAAGGATGCATACAAGTTATTCATCTTCCCTTTTGGGTGAAAATCTTTCCTTCCTTGATATAACTTGAAATTAACAACCTATAACTCCTTGTTTGCTAACTTGGTAGCTCCAATAGATGGGTGTTGATGGAAACCAAGGACAATAGGGTATTTGACCTATCAAACTTTATGCTTGCTACTGAACTTGAGGTTAACCTCCCTCATTTTTTGGGAGAACTCAATCAAAATCCATTTATTGTTGTAATTCCTAGGTAGCAAAAATGGTACTCCATCATATCCACATAAGTGGATGTAGGTTGACTTAGGATACTGGATAAATCAATTCCCCCATTGTTTCACCAATTCCATGGCTTCTCTAGTCAATCTAAAGCCCACATCTCCTGAAAAATGAGTAATTATAACATACAGAAAAGCATCATATAATCTCTTTAAATGCCTCTCTGAGGCTTTGAGCTCCAATTGATCATAGTATTCCCAAATATTTCTTTGTACAACATCTTCACCTTTGACTCCTACAATGTTCAACAGAAGTTTCCCATCCTAGCTGCACAATATACTACGTATGATGACATATAGAATTCTTTCGAATCACTTACCTTTGTAGGATGATTATGTATATGATTGGAAACAATCTGCCCCCAGTCAAAATACACTACTCCATTTAAGATCACATCAACAAAGTGAAACATCTAGTGTTCATACTTATGGAAGATTTCCTTACCCATTGCCCTGCTCAATAATGTAATGGTCTCCTACTTCTAAAAGTAAATCAGATCTCTAAAGCTTTGTAGGAAACTTGGTAATAGATTTCTTACTAGTCTTAAGTCAGTTCCTATTCATGTGTTGTTGGTGTGTGCTTACATCCTTCTCACATCATTGCAATGCCTTAGATTCTATTACCATTTCCACTTGGGGGTAAGGTGGAAAATTAAATACTATCCTGATCATGGCAAGAGATAATTCAATTATATCATTCCCCATTGGTCAATACATTTTCATTGTGTGGGGTTGTATGCCTTTGCTACTGCTAGAATGATTTTTGGACATTGAAGAACAATGGGGAAAGATGCCACATGAGCAAGAATTGAAGCTTCCATCTTTTTAGATTTTGGATTGGCATCATAAAAAATGTATCCTTCTTGAATGCCTCCAAATCAATATGTCCCAACATAGTATCCATGATCTTCATCACCCTAGAGGTGAACTTAGACACTATATAAGCACCTTAGTATTTATACTTCATTATGTAATGGGTCTGATCCATTTTTGTTAAATTATCTTTTTGTTCTTTCTCTACTTCCTCAGCACCAGGTTGCTCCTTTGAATAAAAAATTTACGATACTTGAATAAAAACATAAAAGAGAGATTCATCAAGAATACATTACAAATTTTACCCTCTAAAATCCCTTTAAAACATGTTCTATTGGAATTAGAAACCCTAAGAGAACTTCTTCAAAAAGTAGTAAAACTTGTTTATTAATATTAGCAATCGAAACCAAAAAAGTACTTAGAACTTGATCTTTGGGTAAAAAGGTCCATTCAAAGTTCAAAATATGATAGAACCTTACTTTTTGTTAGTGGAAAATAGAACTGGAGTTGCCCATGCAATATGAACCTTATCTCTTGAGTCCAATCAGGATTCAAAATTTTAATCGAACTTAACTAGAATAAAGCATTTTAAGGTTGAACTCTTATTGGAAGTTAGGATCGAAAAAGAATTTAGAACATGACCTTTTTGTTCATAGGTCTATTCATAATTTAGAATTCCAATAAGACCAAAGTGATAAAGTGACCTTCAGAGTTATGAAAACTCAACATTCGTATATTAGATATGAAGGCTTCATAGATTGGGAGAAAAAAAGAATTTAGCACTTGACCACTAATCAAAAAGTTCAATCAGAATTTGAAATTCTAAATGGCTTATTCAAGAAAATGCACAAAAATATAAGGTCAAATTTTGGAAGATCGGGATTTCACTTTGCACTCAACCTTTAAGTCAAAAGTTCATTTGGAACTTTAAATTCTGAATGGCCTCAAGAACAAAATTTTGCAAGTTCAAATATAGATTTAAAGATCAAAATTTCACATAGGATTTGAACTATTCTATAAAATGAGGGTGTAGAAAAAAAAAATCTGAAAGGCCCTAAAATTTAAAACATAATAGCTAAAGCTAACACTTGCAGGAAAACCCTAGCTTAAAAAGAGTGGGAAAACCCAAACCCTTGAAAAGCACAAGACACAAATCAAATGGAAGAAAAAAATGAGAAAAAGAAAACCCAAATGGAAAAATGCCAACAACCTGTAGTGTCAAAAAAAGTATCCGTTTTCACACTTAATTTGGGAATAATTAATATTAAAATGAGTTTAATTATACCTTAATTTAGTATTGTAATGTGTTTGACACATTCACATTAAGTTTAGGACCCTTCTTAATAAAAATGAATTAATGATGCCTTATTTAGGGTGTTGTAAACTATCTCTTTACACTTTCACACTATCTAGAGATTTATTAATTAATTGAGGTTAATTGGCCCCTTTAATTCAAATCCAACCCTAATTAATTGTAGATTGTAAGGGATAAAGCTCGAAATTCATTAATTATATTCCACAACACTTAATTTTATAAGGTATTTGTCCTAGGTTAGTGACCTAGGAGCCATTCACCACCTGGCGAATGGGTCCTCACTAGGTCCTAGGACCACCTTTCCACATTGCATTTAACAATCCTTGAAGTGTGTTCTAGCTAAGCATGCTAGGACCCATTCATCACTTGGAGAATGGGTCCTCATTTAGACCTAGGACCCCCCTTGGGATATTTTTTTGGTGGTATTTTAATGATTTCAAATTCAAGATCTCATGTCGGCTTGTGTTATTTGAATTTTGGGAATTAAGAGTATGATAAGTATAAATACAAGGCTATTTCACATAGTTTCACCTATAAATTTTCATTCAAGCATCGTAATATTTCACAAGAGCATTATAGAGTATTCAAGAGCATTCAAGAAGGCATTCAAGGGAAGATTTGAAGAAGATTATTGCAGGAATCAAGATATCAATCATCATGTGAAAGTAATGCATGTTGTTGAGCTAATGTGATTATGTAGCATTGGTGATCAAGTTCAAGTGTTCAAATCCATTATCTTATGCCAAGTTCATGATCAATATCTACACTCATTGAGGCCATTTCATGCTAAGTTTGAGATTTGTACTCAAAGGTTTCAACAAGGTTTGGTGATTTGTTACATATTGTTGTTCATTCATCATTCCTTTATGCATTGTTTCATTTCAAGTCTTGGTTACCAAAATGGAGTTTGACCAAGGAAAACCCCTATTCCCTAACAAATAACATTTTTCTCCTCTTTGAATTATGATTGTAGGTTTTAGGTTGAAGATCTATTGGAAAGAAAAATTGGAGAAAGTTGCAAAGTTGTCAAAGTTGTTGTCCTTCTTGCAAGATCATAGAAACTAAGCTACAAAATTTATTTCCAGGTTTTTGACAGTCTCCCACTAGGATTTGGAAGTGCGAACATTAAAGAAAAAAACCTAGAAATTGATTTTCTAGAACCCTATCTAGGACCCATTTTCCAGTAGGCGAATGAGTCCACAACGAGGCTCGAAAAAGTACTTTTTGCAACAGATGCACAACATTTGACCCTCTTATAACCTTCCTTTTGATTTCTATATTTGTTAGGTTTGTTTTCTGGTATTCATTTATGTATAATTGAATGAAATAACTAGTGAAAAGAGAGCTTAACCATCTTTATTACATTTTGGTTCTTCCTCCCCCTTTTCCTTTGTTTCATTTTGGTGAACCCGACCTTTTGAGAATTGTAGTTTTCTAATTTTGGAGTCTCTTTTCATCCTAGATTATATTTTTCTTTCATTTGAATTCATTTTCATTGAGTTAGATCTCATTTAGGGTTTCTAGTTTGCATTCAAATTTTCATCTCATCTAGGGTTTTAGGATTGCATTATTTTGCATTCTTTAAATCTACAAAATACAAAAAAAAAGTTATTCATCTTGCATATAATTTATATCATATTAAATTATATTTGAAAAGTGAAATCAAAATTGAATATCAAACTAGGTTATTTAGGTCATCATTTTTTCACATTTTGTACTTAAATTTCATATTGCATTCTATAGAAAATTACACTAAAACTTACTCTAGCAAACTTGAATATGAAAATCACTAGAAAGCACCAAGAAATTAGTAAAAATCAATTTAAAAAACCTCATCTAGGAACCATTTTCCATAGGGTGAATGAGTCCCTAATTAGCTCTTGATCTGGATTTCTAGAATTTAAAATCTTCATTTTTGTGTTGTTGTTTGCTGCTATCAAATTTTTGTTTCAGTTTTTCGAGTTTCTATTTTATTAATTTCATCATATCTAGCTTAATTTGGAACATTTAGTACATTGCCTAATTTAAAAATTGCATTTACAACATTTCATTTTTAGATTGTTGCATAGTGTAATCAACAAATTACCTTTTTTAGAATCTAAAAATTGCATTTACACCTTGCATTTTAGGTAATTGTATTGCATCTTAAGTCTCCTTCCATTTTGGGTTTGCACACTAAGCTTGTGAAACTTGTATGAGCTTTACAACTTGGTTTCGTGCTAGCAATACTATTGCGATACATAGTTCAAGGCTTAGGCCATCCCGCGATACATCATTCATTGTGGATCTTGGGTTCTCTAACTCTCTTTGTAATAGTGTTGATAATCAACCCCCCTATGAATTGATCATAGTATGCATACCTCATTTCCCATGACTTCCCTTCCTATAACCAATGTGCATGATGTTCCTCTCTCACAAGAAGACATAAAAGGACTAGATGAAAGCCTAGAAAACTTACAAGACTTTATCCTTATTCAAAGCATGGACATTAGTATAATTCCTACTTAAAAAAATCTAAGGAAGCTGCTTAAAACTGGAAACAAAACAATAATTGTCAATAGTATCAGTTGCTTCCTTCATGAGAACTTAAACAAACAAGAGAATAATAACATAAATGCCTCAGTCAACTTTATCAAAGATAAACCTTGCAAGGGATCACCAAAATTCCTCTTGACATTGCTTTCTCACAAAAAGATGTACTTAAACATGCACCCGATGGTCCTCTTTACATAGCTGGAAGAATCAATGACAATCCCACTAATGTGATATTAATTGATCCCATTTGTGGAGAGAACATGATCACTAAATAATTTCCTATTTGTGCATGAACTCTATCAAGATACAAATGATAAACCAAAAGCGTGGATCAAAACACATAATGGTTTTCCTTTTCCTATGATAGGCTTGATAGATATCCCTTTAAAAATTAGACTAAAAACATTAAATGTATCATTTACAATCATCCCATCATCGGATCAATTTCATGTGAATTTAGGCTACTCATGGCTTCACTCCATGAATATCGTCCCATTGATTATGCATAAATGTTTAAGGCTTCCCTTTGGCAATGAAATCTTTACAGTGCACCATATTGGCTTTAATCTTGTGTCTTCTCGTGGGAAATTTTCATTGGATTTCTTTTGGCCCGAGCCTATTGAACCTACTAGACCTCGTGAGGACTACTTTTTCAAATCATATAAATATTTTAAGGTGAAGCACATAGCAGAATTGTCCCTTAGAAACATGTCGTAACCCATGATTAAGTCACCTATCCTTGACGAAACTATGATTGAACCAAAACCCCTTCCAAATATCCAACAACCTATGACAAATCCTCCTACCATTTTCTATAAGAGACCTTGAGAAAACCAAAACAATCCCATTATGCCTCCTAAAGTCAAACAAATTTACAAAGCTAAAGAGAAAGTGGTCAAACAATCTCCCATGGTTCCTTGCATTCCTCCCCTAAAAGAAGAGAAGAAACCTATGATTGAAAAACCTGCTCCTACACAAACAAAAATTTGACAATAGAGTGAGACAAAATCAAAATGCTAGAGATCATAGGCATAGGCATCATGATATTTCTCATATGTTACAAAATCAAGAAGTAAATAGCAACATAGAAAATCAAAATACAAGCTTACTCAAAGCAATGTATGATGACTCTACACCCTCACTACAACATAAACAAGAACCTGCAAGAGACATTATCATTCGACCTCCTAATGTGATTAATCTAGATGATGGCATTGATATTGAAAAGATTGATGAACAAGTGAATAATGAGTTGAATTCATTATTTTCCTCTTCTGTGAGCTTGAATGACAAATCTCCTAAAAAGAGTGTTGAACTTGGTGCATCCCCTAGTTTGACACTTGTTATCCCTTTGGCTAGTTGTCTTCCTTCTGTATATATCGACCGAGATTGGGATGCAAAATACCTACTACAAGTTGAATTGCATGTGCCTTAGTAGTCTTTTGCATTCTTTTATTTTTCATGTTTCTTTATGTGATTGCATGTGCATAATATGATGCCTCGTGATGTTTCATTTGGTGTATTCCTCTATTTGTATCTACATTCTTCTATGTCATAAACATTTTATCCCTTTTTTTCTTGTCTGTTGTTTTCCTTTTAGGGATGATACAAGGTGTCAAGACATTTAGGTCTCTTCCATGTTGACCCAAAGGATTTTTCTTTTTTCTGCTCTCTTTGTGTCATTATTGTAGTTCTATGAGTATTTGGGAATGATAAATTTTTTGAGCTCCATAACGACATTGTAACAAAGATATACTAAACCCAAATCCATAGATCCCTTATGTATTTCTAGGGGAAACCCCTCCCTCCTTTTTCATGACGAAGCTTTCTTTCAGAAACATATGAATTGGCATAGGGATTTCTAAGGAAGCTCTCATGTCTGAGGAGTAAACATTAGCTACTTTAAATTAGTTGCTCACAATAATGGTGTTAGCAACCACTTTAAAGTGGGGGCATACATCAATGATATCTTTTGATATTTACATATTTCATGGTGCGATTTTCTTTTTTCTTGTGATGCATCCTTTTCTTGGTGGTGTCATTGGGTTTTATGTCCCCCAAGAGTGCAATGTTTCTTAGATTACAGATTTCTCTTAGTGGCTTAATGTGATGTGAGGCATCCCCTAAGTTGCAATCTATTGCTCTTGATTTTTCCTTCCTTAGAGACATTATGCACAATGTTCCCTAAGAATAAGACCTTACACAAATGAAGTAAGATCCCCTTGAAAAAAAACCTATATATATTGTTCATAAGTGTTTGGCATAATACAACTTGTTCTTGTGAAGATAAAGAACCCTAATTCAAGGACACCTAACATAACACACCTTGCTTGCCTATGGAGCCTTACCATGCACATAGAGACTGGAATGTGAGTGGTTCCCTATCAGAGTTATCAGAGGGATAGATTTGGTATGATAAGTATAGTGAGAGCCAAAATAAAGGCATGAATTTCTCACTAAGCCACCTTCCTGGAGGGATATCCACCTAGTGGAGGGCATGAGGTTCCACTACCCCTGAGTTAGTGCGTGCATCGTTTGCATAGTGGACATCAAGTTCTGCTTGTGAACGTTCTTTGGAAAAATAGTCGAGACGTGTTCCACATCACATTGGAAAGTTAAGGCTTGATCCTTCGCCTTCTCTTGGAAAAATGACTAAGTTGTGTTCCACATTGTGTTGGATAGTCGAGGCTTGATCCACCTCCCTTTTTTTTGGTATTTGATTTTTATGATTGTGTATCTTTTCCATTACTACATGCATAAGTGTCTCAAATATCTACTTTAGTGTGAGTTTGACATGAGGTCATACTTTCACTAAAGTGGGGGAAAAATGTAGTGTTAGAAAAAGTATCCCTTTTTCACAGTTAATTTGGGAATAATTAATATTAAAATGTACTTAATTGTACCTTTATTTAGTGTTCTAATGTGTTTTACACATTCACATTAAGTTTAGGACCCTTCTTAATAAAATGGACTTAATGATGCCTTATTTAGGGTGTTGTAAAGTTTCCCTTTACACTTTCACAATAATCTAGGGCTTTATTAATTAATTGAGGTTAATTTTCCCCTTTAATTCAAATACAAGGCCAATTAATTGCAAATTTTGAGGGATAAAACTTGACATTCATTAATGATATTACACAATACTTAATTTTACAAAGTATGTGTCCTAGGTTAGTGACCTAGGACCCATTCACCACCTTGCGAATGGGTCCTCACTAGGTGCTAGTACCCCTTTTTATACAACATTTCACAATCTCCAAAGTGTGTTCTAGCTATGTATGCTAGGACCCATTCACCACATGGCGAATGGGTCATCACTTAGACCTAGGACCCCCCTTGGGATATGTATTTGGTGGTATTTTAATGATTTCAAATTCAAGATTTGATGTCAGCTTGTGGTATTTGAATTTCAGGAATTAAGAGTACAATAAGTATAAATACAAAGCTATTTCAAATAGTTTCACCTAACAATTTTCATTCAAGCATCCTAAGATTTCATAAGAGCACTATAGATTATTCAAGAGCATTCAAGAATGTATTCAAGGGCAGATTTGAGGAAGATTATTGTAGAAATCAAGATATCAATCATCATGTCAAAGTCATGCATGTTGTTGAGCCAATCTGATGATGTAGCATTGATGATAAAGTTCAAGTGTTCAAAGCTATTATCTTATGTCAAGTTCACGATCAAGATCTAAACTCATTGAGGCCATGTCATGCTAAGTTTAATATTTCTACTCCAAGGTGTCAAAAAGGTTTGGTGAGTTGTTACATATTTTTGTTCATTCATAATTCCTTTATGCATTGTTTCATTTCAAGGTTTAATTACCAAAATGGGGTTTGACCAAGGAAAACCCCTATTCCCTAACAAAAAACATTTTTCTTCTCTTTGATGTGTGATTACAGGTTTTAGGTTGAATATCTATTGGAAAGAAAATTTGGAGAAAGTTGTAAAGTTGTCAAAGTTGTCATATTTCTTGCAAGACCACAAAAACTAAGCTACAAAATTTATTTTTGGGTTTCCAACAGTCTCCTACTAGGATTTGGAAGTGTATATATTGAAGAAAAGAACCTAGAAATTGATTTTCCATAACCCTAGCTAGGATCCATTCACCACTAGGCAAATGAGTCCTTAGCAATGCCCAAAAAAGTAGTTTTTGCAACAGCTACATAGCATTTGATCCTCTTAAAACCTTCCTTTTGATTGCTATATTGGTTATTTTTTTTTATATTCATTTATGCATAATCGAATGAAATAAATAGTGAAAAGAGAGGTTAACCATCTTGATTACATTTTGGTTCCCCCCCCTTCCCTTTGTTTCACAACCCAAATATCGAAATGTAAAAAAAACAAAAACTAGGAAAGAAAAACCAAGTGAAACAAAAATGCACAAGAGAAAAACAATCAAAAGATCCACGTAAAAACATGCCAAACAAAATGCAAAAAACAAAAAGAAAATGAAGCAAAAACAAAGGAAAATGAAGAACAAAGATGATCCTACCTCAAAGAAACGAGTGTCAACTCAAAAGAACAATTCCTCATACACCAAGCTAAAACACTGCACAACTCTTTCACTTTTCTCCCAATTAAAACAGAATTACTTATGAGTGCAATTGTGGGAGAAGTCCAATTAAATATCAGGTTTGTATGTGTAGAGTTATTATCATTAAATGCAATTGGTGGGTGGGGTTCAAAATCGGAATTGGATTTGGAACTTAAATACTATTGGAAAATTATGATAAAAAAATAACATTTTCGAACAGATAAGTGGAAATGCAACAAAACGAAGTGGAATCGGAGAAACAAAAAATAACTTGCACATTTTAAGAAAATGTGTAGGTTCAAAACAAAACTCTAATTTTGAAAAAAAGGCATGGGATTAGAGAAATAGAAAGAACTTGTACCTTTTAAGAAAAGGATCAAGTTCAAAACAAATCTTTTATTCTAAATAGATAAACAAGGTGGAGTCAGAAAATTAAATAGGACTTGTACATTTTGAGAAAAGGTGCAAGTTCAAAACATAATCTTGATTCCGACCAAAAGGAAAAAAACAAGAAAACAAAGCTCGAAAAGGGAAACAACCATTAGGGAAAAAACCAAGGAAGGAAAGAAAAATCAAGAAAGGGAAAAAGACAAGAAAACAAAACATCAAAACATAAGAGGGGGACCCATTTTGATAAAAAATAAAATGGGGTGGTTGTGCAAGGAATAACACTTCCTCCAATCATCAAGATCTTTGAGATGAGCATCAAGTCCCTTAGAATATCTGGTACAAACTAATGTTTGAGTGTATGGAAGGATTCCATTTTGATTTGATTTTATGACTCTCCCTATATATATATTGAAATTCATCAATAACCATCTTCACCATCTTTTCAGTGGGCTTCAGGCTGTAGGAGCATCTAGACTTCTTTGCAGAGCTTTACACAATTTCACCAAAGTGTGATGAATAGGTTTCCACTTCTTAAATAGAGGATCTAAAATTGGAACATGTGCCTTCATCTGTCCTAATGCTTGTGACAAAGTAACATAGCACTCATGCACATCTTCTATTTTATCTATAATAAGCTTAACCCTATGCTCTAAAACTTTTTCCAATGTACCTAAGATTTGACATCTCACCCCTTCTTTTGTGGCTTCATTGAGCTTTTCCAAAATTTCAATCTCCTTTTCTCATCCCTACTTTAATGCATTTACTTGATCTATAGGAATTGTGTTAGCACCAAATTCATGGGATATGGAAGGTTGATAAATCACAATCTCCTTGCTTTGAAAGGAATAAAATCTATTCAATTTCTATTTTAGCTTCACATTTTCCATAAACAACCTATTTACCTCCTCATTCATATCAATTTGGGCATTCTCATATTCTATTAATTTGAGCTCCATACTCTTGATAACATATCGAGTGAACATAGTTGAATGAATTGTTATACTGGTTGCCTCTAGTGTTGAAGAGTCCTTGAGAATTTTAACCATTGAAACTCTCCTCATTTCTTGCACTACATCCAATAATCTTGGCTTCTTTGTATTCTTTTGTTTTTCCCAAAAGGTCAATCTTTTAATCTTGGGGTTATATTGAGTGCCACTCATTCCTTTTTCTGAATAAAATTCTACAATTAACATGGAATCTTATAGATTTCTTACTTGGTCAAGAAAAAAGATTTTCTTCAATTCCATCCTTGGGATGAGTAACATATTGCTCTTTAATACCATTTCTCTAGCCTCTTAGGGGCTAACATTCACTTCATGTATGTTGAGCTCCTTGAAGGTTTCAACCACAATTTGATCATGTTGAGATTCATCAGTTCCCATTTTATTTATCTTAACCCTTTCTTCAAAATCCATTTTGATTTTAACCCAAAAATATTTGAGCCTTCACAAACTCATCATCCTCATCAAACCTAAGAGAGGCTATTACTCTTTCATCTTAATGCAAATCTAGTTATCTTTGTACCTACATATCCACCCTTGCATTAGGCTTGTGAGCCTTAGTCTCATGTTCAACAAGCAATTGGTCAATCTCAACATCATCCTTCATATTCCTTAGTACACTAACAACCTCCTCGATATTGGCTGCATCTTTTGATAATTCATATGATACTAAGGGAGTTATATCATTGATCTTCAGTCTCTTAGACCTTGGTTGCTTTAGAGGTGAAACTGGTGAATAATGTTGGACTAAAATTGCATCAGAGGCAGGCTTAGAGATCTTAATCTCTCTTGGTTTCCTAATGAAATGATAAAAAATAAGGGCTTCCAAAAATGTAAAGATGGATCCAAAGAGGGAAAATAGGTCCTACTTCTCTAATTTCATTAGGAAATGAGATCCACACAATGAATTGATTATCAACCCTTAGGTGAACCAAGTCAAACTGGGAATCTTCAAATTTCCTTATGAAGTTAAAGGAAAAGGGTCAAGGTCAAACAACACTTTGGGGAGAAAAACTAAAAATAGAAAATCAACTAAAAAATGCAATCTATCACTTGGATCTAGTAGATTAAGCATAAAACTGAGAGAAATAACAATTTTTTGGTAAAACTGGGAAAGGTAAATGTTGTGCACCTGTCATGAAATGTAGTTTCTGCAAGCTTGTTAGGGACTCATTCGCCCATGGGTGAATGGGTCTAGCTGCCCTACTCTGGAAAATTATGAACTTGATATCTGATCCTAAAACCTACTTTTCTTACCTTTAACTTTAAACTTTCACTCTCGAATCCAGACCTATGATAAATCTACAAAATAAAGTTTTTGTTTGATGGTGGATAGGGTTTGCCTTGGTCAAACCCCAAGTTTGGTAATTAAACCTTGATGAAAAATATAGATCTAAAATATAAAAATGTGTGAAATCCCTAACCTTAAGTGTTTCAAAGATTAAGAAAGCTTAAGATGAAAAAAAACCTATTCAAGTGTGTTAGAATAGGATCCCTAAATGAACATGAAAAATGATGAAGATCTACTTTAGATCTCAAATCACCCTAATAAGTCAAAAAAATGAATTTATGCCTTTCGTTAGGAAGAAAGTAGAATTATAATAGAATAAAAAATTCATTAGGTTTGGTTGAATGTTTTAGTGCATCTCCCAAAACCTAGAACCATCATGATCTTCCATAGGCATCTACCATCAATCTTTGGAAATACTTGATCTTGCTAACAAAATGAGCTCAAAGACCTACAAAAACAAATAGAATGCTACTCTAAGACTTCACTTTTGAATGCTTGATATACTTCTCCTTGCTTTTGAATTTGAACACTTGTGATCTCATGTGAATCTATTTTCCTTGCTAGTGTAAAATCAATATGAAACTCAGTTTTATAGGCTTCCTTTCTAATTTTCCATTTATTAAATCCTGAAAGTTGACACTTAGAATTTTAATTTAAGACCCTGAAATGCCACCAAAAACATGTCTTAAGTTGAGTTTTAGGCACTTAAAGGGGGACCCATTCACCCATGGGCGAATGTGTCATGACCAAAAAGTTTAGGACCTAATAAATGTTGGGGCATTAATTTAATTAATAACATTTATTCAATGCAGGTTATAGTGTTGGGAAATAAATAAAACATGCCTTGGGATGAATAATAAATGGTATTATGGGCCCACTAATGATGTTTTAAAATGAATAAATGCAAGGTCGCTAAAATAGGTCCAAATTAAGTGTGAAATTGTACTTTTACCTAGAAAGGAGTACAATTTTCTACACTACATTTAGCCCCCACTTTAGCAACCATATGACACTATGTGCATATGCAAGCTAAATATATATTTATTCATAAATAGGGAGAATGAAGCCCCCACTGTAGCCACTACAAAACTACAATATTAGAAACTACATCCTGCAACACCAATTCGTTAGTCATTCAAAAATCCTCTTTTCAAACTTCTACAAAGAATAAAATTTGAGGGTAGATGTATGCCCCCTAGATTCTGCTTGCTTTAAGGTGGGATTAGGGTAGCCATGTGACCACATCAAATTTTACTTCTATCATAGGGTATTTTAAGTACAACACCATATAGTGATAGACATTAGGTAATATTGAGGACAAAATTACGAATCAAATGCAACAAATGACATCAAAAAAGGAGTTCACTAGCCCCCAATATGTTGATTTGAGTAAAATGTTCTTAGAATAAAATATGCTTTATTTAATATATTTTAGTATATATGAATGAAAATGACACTTTTAACCATCTTTTTACTTTTATCTTTATGCAAATTACGTTGGCATAGAGTGATTAAGATGTTGAGAAAACAATCATACATGCCTCCTAGATTGAATGTTCTTCATGACGAGGTGGCACC
>VDFB02256132.1:1565362-1591558 GCA_007258455.2 Sequoia sempervirens
GAAAATGCATCACAATCAAGGCGTATGATGATCAAGAAAGAGTGTCTCAAGGCACTATACAACTCCCTATTCAAGTAGGGACAATAATTATGGAAACTGCCGATCAAGTCCTGGACCTTGATTTTCCTTACAAAATTCTCCTCCCCGATGTCCATGGATCCATGTATGTGGCTAATGAAAGTACCTAACCTTCCACCAATGTGTCAAGTTCACATAACACCATACAAGAGGTCACCATCCATGTAAGATCCCGGAATCCATTCTCATCAGAAGAGCCTGAGAGGAAAAATATTAAGCAAAATCCCTCAAGTCCCTAAAAATGATGAGGGCCCATTAACACCATACATTGACCTAGCTACTTTTTCCTCCACTTTTGTGATAGAGACACCCGCCATCCCCGCCATCCCTGCCATCTCTGATATCAAGGTCATAATTTAGGACAATGGGTGTGGGCACTATACAATTCCAAAGAATGATTTTGTGGTAGGAGAGTTACCACAATCTCCCAGGTCACGAGGATGACCACAATCAAATGGCACCTCCTCATCCCAAACATTCACTACAGGATCTTCCAGCTTCAAAAGTTGGGGAGATCTTGGTCGGCAAGTAATAGAGGAGGACCCATCCCATATCATGTACCAAGACAATAGACTGGCAACCAATCTACCTATGGAAGACAACAGTAAAGGCTTACAAATGATGCTCGCCATGGGCTATGATAGAAACAAAAAGTTGGGATAAAACGACAATGGGCTTCTAATACCCATGATTTCTCAGACGTGAATGAGAAATCTTGGCCTTGGATGTAACCCTCCAAGTACAACCATACATGGGAAAAATCCCCTGATTAAGAAGGTAAAAAATCCTCAGCAAACAACAACCACCCTTCAATTGCCTATATCCATTGGTCTACCCTTAGACAATTTCATCTTTGACATCACTGAGGTGTGTAGTAGTGAGGATGACAAACCCGAGATAGGTATACCCACAACTATTTGAAGACTCTAACCTCTTTATGATCAGTACCCCATCTTATGAGTATGAAAACTAATCCCATGAGATAAATCTAGTATACCCCCAAGTCATTGATCATGACCAACGAGGATCACCAATTCTTGACACATTTGAAAATGCTGAGGCGCTCTCAAAATTCATGGGACTATGGAGCACGATACCATGTGGGGATCATAAAGTAGAATTTATCATTGAGCTGGACACACATGCATACTATGGGGAAACGATTGAATCCCTCAGTCGCAAAAGCAAAAAATTGAGAATAATTTCTAGGTCCTTGAGTGAAAACCACACTATGGCACTCTCTAACCCAAAAATAGTAAAAATAAAGGATACATATGATGGTGAAAACATCTCTAAGGCACCCGACGATGGGGGATTCAATCTTCCTCTTAGAGCTCTACATTGGGAAAAATTAGCAGTTGTAGCTGAAAAATGCAACCCAGTCAACTTGGGAATAGAGGAGACACCACACATCACATTCTATGTAGAGTCATTACTGTCAAAATAATAGGAGCTCCTAGCCACCTTTTTAAGAGAATGTAAAAGTTAACTTTGCATGGAGCTATGCCGACATGCCCGGGCTTGATCTGGAGATTGTGGTCCACCATCTAGCAGTCTACCCTAAAGCAAAGCCTTTCAAACAAAAACTCAAGAAAATGCATCCCCAGATAGCCTTATTGGTTAAAATGGAATTGAAGAAGAAACTTGATGTAGGGTTCATTTGACCAATTGACTATCTCGAGTGGGTATCAAATCTAGTTCCTATTTCAAAACCCAATGGGGGAATCCATATATGCATAGAATTTAGAGACCTAAACAAGGCATGTCCAAAAGACAACTTCCCACTCCCTAACATAGATATGATTGTAGACATGACATCAGGACATGAAATTCTCTCTAATGGATGGTTTCTTTGGGTACACCCAAATAATGATTGCTAAAGAAGACCAACATAAAAAATCCTTTACTTGTCCATGGGGGACATACTATTGGAAAATGATGCCATTTAGCTTAAAGAATTTTGGAGCCACCTATCAAAGGGCTATGGCATTAATCTTACATGACATGATCCATAAAACTATCGAATATTACGTTCATGACATACTAGAAAAATCTAGAAAGAGGAGAGATCACATAGCAACCTTGAGTGCTATTTTCAATAGGCTAGAGGAATACAAAGCTTGTTTAAATCCAAAGAAGTGTGTCTTCAATGTACAATCAGGAAAGCTACTAGGATACATAGTTTCAATGAGGGGTACTGAAATAGTTCCCACCAAGGTAAAAGCAATCCTTGAGATGGAGGCACCCAAAACATTGAAACAGTTGAGAGGCCTCCAAGGCAAGCTTCAGTCTATTCGCAGATTCATAGCACAACTCACAGACAAGAAAATCTTGTGTTCTCACCTACTGCACAAGGCAGTAGTGTATAAATGGGATGAAAAATGTAACCAAGCCTTCAAAAAAATCAAAGAATATTTTCTCACACCTTTGGTTCTCATGCCACCAATCCCAAGAAATCCTCTCATCCTTTACGTATCAGTAACAATAGCAGCCCTCAGTGCTCTCCTAGCTCAACACGATGAAAATGGGATAGATATTTCCATCTACTACATCAGTCAAACCATGGTAGGGCATGAGTTGAACTACTCATTCATCAAAAAATTCTATCTAGCAGTAGTGTTTGCTTCACAAAAATTTAGACAATACATGTTGGCACACAAAATCAAACTCATCACCAAGATCAACCCCCTCAAGTACCAATTATCAAAGGAAATTCTCATAGGAAGGATGGAAAAGTGGGTCAAGATTCTATCTAAATATGACATTGAGTACGTGGAATGGAAAGAAATCAAAGGCCATGTGATCGTAGATCAGCTTGCAGAAGCACCCATGTATTTAGAGAATCCACTCATATAAGAGTTTCTAGATGAATCCATCTTCAATCTCAGCATAGCCAACCACTGGAAACTATACTTGTATGGTTCCTACATGCAGTATGGGTCAAGATCCAGGGTCTTTTTCATCACTCCACGTGGAGACTACATACCAAGGTCCTACAAGTTGGCATTTCCCTACACAAACAATATCACAAAATATGAGGCTCTAACCATAGGACTTAGAATAGTAGTGTAGTGACATATCATGGCTCTCAAGGTATATGGGGATTCATAGCTAATAATCAATCAAGTGAATGATGAATACCAAACAAAAGATGATAAGTTGAATCCATACAAAAGGTTGGTAGAGAGTCTGAAGGAATCATTCATTGATATCACATTTGAGCAAATACCTAGAGCAAACAACAGAGCAACAAATGCCATGGAAAAAATTGGATCCCTAATGGATATCCCTCGCAATGTCCCAAAGCATGAATTCCTAGTAGAGTAGTTTATTGTTCTTGCTTTTGAGGTACTAGAGTTAGAATTGATTTGCAAAATCGTTGTTCCTAGTGATCCTTAGTACCATGACATATACAATTATCTAAAAAATAGGAGTCCTCCCAGCTGACATAACCTTAAACCTTAAAAAAACCTTTGTCAAGAAAGCATCCCACTTTGTCATCCTAGGAAATACCCTTTACTGTAGGAGCATAGAAGGAACCTTATTACATTGCTTAAATGTTGAGGAGGCATTGATTGCCTTAACTGAGGTACATAACGGTATTTGTGGTTCACACTCGAGTGGAATGACCTTAGCCAAGAAATTGCTAAGGATGGGGTATTATTGGCCTACTATGGAAAGAGAAGCACATGACTACATCAAAAGATGTCTACAATGTCAACAACATGGGGACCTCATCCATGCTCCAGCTCAAGAGTTCCATCCTACTATCACACCAAGGCCCTTTTCACAGTGGGAGCTCGATCTTGTTAGAAAAATTACTCCCACCTCATCCAATGGCCACAAGTTTATCATTACTGCTATTGAGTACTTCACCAAGTGGGTGGAAGCCATCCCCATGACATATATCACTGGAAAGCATATATCAAAGTTCATCCTGAACTACCTCATATGTCGTTATAGTGTCCCACAAGCCATTATCTTAGATAATGGGACACCATTCAAAAATCAGGAGGTCTGTGACCTTTTTGAAAAAATAAAATTCCAACATCGCTTTTCCACTCCATATTATCCCCAAGGCAATGGCCAAGCAGAAGCCACCAATAAAACCATTCTAAAAATCCTAAAAAATCCAATCAATGATGTAGGTTGTGACTAGCATCTATAGCTAAATCCCACCCTCTAGGCCTATCAAACCAACATCCGCACACCAACAGGTGCCACCCCCTTCTCCCTGGTCTACAGATTAGAAGCCATATTTCCCATCAAGATTGAGCTCCTATTACTAAGAATATCACTGCAGAACCTCATCACGGATGAAGAATACCAAGTATCAAGGCTGAATGAGCTAGAGTTGTTGGATGAGCAACATATGGATGTCTTAAATCACTTGCAAGTCTATCAAAATTGACTCAAGAGGAGTTATAACAAGAAGATCAGAAGTTGGACATTCTAGGTCGGAGAACTTGTCGTAAAGGAAAATTAGAAGAACATTCCAAATCCAAACGAAAAAGGAAAATTTGAATCCAACTAGTTGGGACCATTTTTCATCACAACAAGCTACAAGTCAAGGGCATATCAGTTATCAACACCCAAAGGGGAACCTCTGCAAGAACCCATGAATAGCTCCCATCTCAAAAAGTTTTATGCCTAGATCTTGCAGGGTACATAACCAAAAATCAAAAAATTAGAAAATGTCCTAAAAAAATGGTCACCCTAATGAAAACCTAATAAACAGGCATCTTGGTGACAACAAAAAAATGAAAAAAGAAAAAAATCCAAAACAAATTAGAAAAAGGATTAAAAATAGTAAAGAGAAAAAATGTCCTCTAGTGAAAACCACTTTGGTGGCTCTTTGGGAAAGTAACTTGGTGAAAACCTAGAAAATAGGTGCCTTGTGTAAATAAGCACTTTCCATCCACCGAGATCTTCATGACTCATTCTGCATCATCCATCGACTACACATCATTCAAAATTTGAAAATTTGAAAATTAAAACATTTGTAAAATCTCAAAAACATCCTCAAAACATTTCAAAAGATCAAAAACATTCAAAAAACCCAAAAAATCCATCCATCCCCATCTCAATTTCACCCTCAATAAACATCACTCATAATAAATCAATTGTCAACCTCAACTAGAAACAAGTCTAGCAGATCAAAAGTGAAAACTCAAAACATCAAAGTCTCAAGTCTAGGTTAGTACGTAAACAAGTTGGTCAACTCTTTGTGTCAATAGCCTATCATCCAATCAGTTCCAAATCAATCATCTGATATCGTCATGTCCTAGGATGCATTTTTCCTACAATGGACATCAACATCAGACATCACCATATTTTAGTCTTGGCTAGCAGTATTGAAGAACATTAGCTTGTTTGTTTTCTTTATATTTTTATTTTGGCTTATCTTACTGTGCTCATTTCGATGACCTCTCAATGATGTCCCAAATGAAGGGACTTAAAGAGAAAGGAATGGGGAAACAATCAGTATATTTTTATCTATTGTTCTTGTTGGATATTCTTGTAATATAACCTTGATCATGCATACTTTGTTTGGTTTCTAGGGAGGGTGTTTTAGGTGTCTTGTTGACCACATAGGAAGGCTTTCCTTTCTATGTTTTAGTCTGAGATGTTTGAAATATTTGAACTGCATTTTAAATGAGGTTTCATATGTTAGGTGTGAATAGGAGTACTTATATCTAATTGTCGAGTCAAATTCCATCACACTAGGTGCAACACCATTCTAGTTCTTTATACCTCGATGCATCATTCCTATGTATGTTATCAAACATAAGATAATTGGCCCTTTTAAAATCTCAACTCCTTGATATGCATCATCATCGTCATCACCCCATGCCTTGTTGGAATCTCTCGCTTTCTTCTATCCTCTTTCATGCTAACATGGTACGATGATAGTTAATCACAAATCATTATCATCATTGCACTCATCCTGCATCCACAAATCATTATAGCATATTGCATACTACATATCATATAGAAAATATTAAATCATACCACATGCATTACATTTCCATCACTTGCATACTATAGATTGGTTAGCATTTCATCATTTACACATTTGCATTCACTTGTATCATCACATTCATAAATAATATAAAACATTAGTTGCATTCATCATATCATATCATTGTCATAATATCCATTAACCATAGATAAGCATCATATCATCATCATAAGCATCATATAAATACATCACTATATAATGCATGAGAAAAGATAAGAAAAAAAGATGGCATTTCATCCATTAGGGGCATAATATAGATCTGTTAGTCACATAATCATTGCATTTTGCATCATCATATCATAAAAAAGAAAATATATCAAAAAAGAAAGCATCTCAACTCATTTGCATCATCACATTGAACATAATAATCATTATTGCATAACATCATAAAGTCACACATCACATAGCATCATCATCACATAAAGCATTATATGAGAAAACATCATAGCATTATTTGCATCACATTGCACAACATATAGAAATGAAAGCCATCCATAATGGATAAAGTAGAATAGGACACATCATAATTGGATAAGTATCATCTCATATATCATCAGAATAAATATACTGTCATGGTATAAAAGAATCAGATCAAATTTTTATCAAATACATAAGTTCAATGACCCACTCAAGCTATCAAAAACAAGCCCATGGGGCACAAAAAGAATCCTATCTCTAATCAAAACTAAAGGCTAGCGCTGTTGGCTACTGCCCTTGCCACCTGCTCTCTCCCCATGATCCTCTGCAGGTCTATGACCTGTCCTCTATGAAAAATTTGGCACTCAAGCTGCTCTTAGCATGGCCTGGTAATAATTCAACCTGTAGTAGTCGGCCTCCTAAATGGCCTCCCTGTATGATCAAAGTGATACTATGCACAACTAGTTGATCCTGGTCCCCATCTTTGGGTGGTGTCGGGACCCTATCCTATCGTCCCTAATCTCGATCCTACTGCCTTGGGTCTGGATCTTGTCTCTACTAGCCCACTTGTGGATCTGGGAATGGCTAATCTTGTGGCCCCTTGCCCTGATCTAGCTAATCTAGTGTTGGTCCTCCACCTCCTCGGCTCCTGTCTCCATCCCCGCGGCCCTATCCTACTCCCCTGCCTCTAGCTTTGTATCGAGCAGATGGTGTCCCTGACACTATTAGTCTAAGCAGGGGCCTAAACTAGTCTCTATATGCCTACGTGGTCCCTGGATTTTCTTGTCCTTGGTCATATGGCCATGGCTTGGCCACTAGCTACTTGAAACTCTACATTGCCTCATGTGCATGTATATATTGGCCCTAGGAGCTCTAGCTCATTGTTCATGCAAAAATGGCCACATACTAATCATCTAGCCTATCCTGTGGCTCTTTGAACTACCTCTAAACCTTGCATGGTAGGTACATCTCGAGCATTGTGTGCTCCCTGCCCTAAATCAGTTGTCCTAGCGGGTGAAGAAAAGTTGTTGCACATCATCATACCATGTAGGGCATCCAAGATATGGCCTCTAAGTAAAAGCACACATATGATCGAGAACTCTCCTCCAATGAGGAATCCTGTGCTTTCCTATGTGGGTAAAGGATACACCTCTTTGGTATCACCAAAAACTGGATTATCTAGCTCTATTGCAACTAGAACGACTCTCAGATAGAGCACAACAATGTGCTCACAAGCCCAGATGTGAAGCAGTGTAATGCCAACCCCAAGTGCTCAACCGTCAAGATAGGAAAACTCATGAAGATCCCTATATAGTGAGGCTAGAAGAACTGGCTCCCAAGCGAAGCATGACTGTCAATGAACCATGCACTCCTAAGCGAACCCCCATCTGGGACTGAAGTATTGGCCCCGTTGATCTAGTGTGATAAGACCCGATGTGATGGCTACAATAACAAGGTGGAAGGGTGACATAGAGAGCCTATAACAATCTAACTCAAGCTGACCCTCATAGAAAACAATCTCATCAAGGCCCATAATATCGTAGTAGACCTCCCTCCTGGCACCCATGTCGTAAATCATGCACTCTCCATGGATGGGAAATTTGTGGATCCGCCACACGTCCTCTAGTGTGATAGTAGCCTCACTTGTTGGGAGGTGGAAAGAGGATGTCTCGCTATGCCATCTCTCAACGAGTGCCATCAATATACCTAAGTGAGTCCTCACGGATGGTGCATAAGCAATGTACCAAAGTCCCATCTTCCCTAAGTACTCCTATTGTCGATAAGGTAGATCATCCAAAATGTTGAAAAGATCTTGGGACCTATGCTCGCATGAGTAGAGTATCATCGCCTCCTCCTACATTCTAGGAAAGCCACCACATTAAAAATCATAAAAAAAATCTTGATCCTGGTTTGTTTTGGTATCTCGAAGCACCCTCAGTGTCATTGTCTGTGGGTGTGGTGTAGTTTGCAAACTCCAAACTGTGCCGCTCAGAGTGTTTGAGCCTCAAACTCTATCGCGACGTCATAGTTTGAGAAGGAAACTTGGTTTAAGAGGAAATCCTAATTTCAAAGAGGACCACGATGGTGCACTTTACATATACGGTTGGGTTTGGAATTTAAACCCTAATTCTAAATTGTGGCATGACATCACTACTCGCGACTGCGGCACAGTTTGAGGCTGTGCAGTGCCGAAAGAGAGTTTGGAGTGGCACTATATTGGACCACTCCTAAAAGCTAAACTTCCTAGCCTAATAAATGCACACAAAAATAAAAAATGAAGCTAGGTCAAGTTGACTAACTAGTGGTCCAATTCTAGGAAGCCTCTGGTGTGTCTGTACTCTATAGAAAATGTTCCAAGGAAGCTGTCGTTGCACCATCCCTCCAAAGGGCTAGAGCTCAAATTTGCAAAATCTCTAAAGGTTGAAAGTGAAAATGAATTGGAAGTGGCCCCTCAAGGCCTATTTAAGCCTAAAAATTAGGGTTTTTTGACCCATTTTAGCTGTCATGTTAAGGTTTGGGTCCTTCGATCCCATTTTTGTCCAACCAAAGGCCGTTTTGCACCTTTTTTGTGTTTTATCTCATTTTTTTGGCATTCCAGAGCCTTTTTGGACTCGTCGGGCACCCTATCCTATTTTTTTGGTGAGATCACCCAAAAATCCAAATTTTCGTCTGATCTCTCGAGGGGGTAGCAGTGGGGCAATTTTTGAAATCAATTTTTTTTTAATTTTGATCAAGACAGTTTATTCTTTGAACCAATGTAATGAGTACTTTGCTTCAAAGAGGGGAAAAATGTAGACATGGAAAATATACCAACACACTTGATCTTGATTACTAACACCATTTCATCCTGAATCATCTTCTCAACTTATCATCACTCTTCATCCCTTAATTAAATAAATAATCATTTCTCTTATTAAGTCATTCCCTCTTGTTAATTAAATCAATTAATCTGATCTAATTAAACCTAGGTCTCTATTTAATTAACCATCATCCCCTTTAGTTAAATAAATCAAATCATTTATTTAATTAAATCTAAATCACATTATTCTCATCCTTTGTTTTAAATCAGCCCATAAATCTAAATCAAATAGTTACATCATCTAATCCCTCATTAAATTAATTAAACCTTGATTAATTTAATCCTAATCTCCAATTTCTCTAGATTTTGCCACTTGCACATGAAAATACATTTAATTCATTTATTAAATCTCTATTTTCTCTCAACCTGGCATCTTTAGACAATATTCTTCCAAATTTGAAACTACTCCAAGCAGACTTTGTCCTTCCAACAAGACATTCATTCCTTCTTACATGTCCTTGTGCATTGAGCCAAGTTGCATTTAAGTCATTCCTTTTTCCCTCTTACATGTCATTTCACTATTTTCAAATTCCACCTAATTTCATTTATGGGAACATTCATCAAAATGTGCACATCCTTGTCCCATTCATCTCTTGACAAGTGGCCCTTTCCCATTGGGTGTTGAATGATCCCACATTCATCCCATTTTGTATTTCTCCATCTTGTCTTTCTATAAATAATAGGTTTCTCTCCTCATTTGATCATCCAAAATTTGAGTAAACTTATTATCTCAATTTCATCTTCAAGCATCATCATTTTCAACTATTTTATCAAAGTCTTAGATAGGTTATGTAGGTTTTTTTTTATCATGGAACTCAAGTGAATATTCAATAAATTGGATCAACCTTCATAACTCATCAACATTGCATCATAGGAGTTGGGAAAGGGCCAATTTTCACATCAAATTGGCACCAATTCCCCCATAGGATCAAGAGTTTGCATGTTTAATTAGGATTTCATTGCTTTCTTATTATGTTCTTCATTTCATTTCCTAGATTGAGCATTGCTAATGGATTTCATGGGGAATCTTAATTCTTACTTGCATTTGATCTAACTATGTATTTGTTCTTTGTGTTTTGCAGGTATTAGGATTGGGGTTCTACAATTGTAAAATTAGGGTTTTCAAAAAAATTTCTCTCAAGAATGCAAATCACCTAATTTTTAGGATATTTTTCTATTGGAGTGCTACCTAGGCCTTGGTAAGTTACATAAATAAATTTAGAGAATTTTGGATTAATTTGGCTGATTTATTGTGAAATTATCTAGACCTTATTTACAAAAAAAAGAAGCCACAAAAAAGGAGAAAAAGAAAAGAAATAAGAAGTAGAACAAGAAAAAAGCAAGAGAAAGAGAAAGAGAAAGAAGAAGAGTAAGAATAAAAACAAGAGTAAGAGAAAGAGAAAGGTTTAAGAGAAAGAGCAAGAGCAAGAACACTTGAGGAAGAAAAAAGCATGAACAAGAAGAAGAACAAGTAGTAGTAGAAGAAGAAGCAAAAGTAAAAAAGAGAAAGAGAAAGAACAAGAACAATAGAGACAAGAGTAGGAACAAGCAACAATAGTAGAAAAAGAAGCAATAGTAAAAAGAAGATGATGAAGAAGAAAAAGAAAAATCTTACCATTGAGAATAATGCTTTTGTAAAGAGGATGGTAATGTTATGCCCTTACCCCTATATGTTGTATCGGGTTATGAGTAGTCAGCTTGTGGCTACCTCAACTCTTAATTAAGTCATATTATGATTACTATATTGTCATTTAGTTAGTTAGGTTGTCCTAGGGCTTATATATGGTTATCTAAGTTGGCATGGTGATATCCTATGCATAAATAGGTATATATAGGAGGCTGTGAGTCTTTTTTCATCATCATGTTGATTATTGTGTTCTTATTGATGACTATTGGAGCTATCCCCATTGAAGTGGCATATTATTATCAAGTATTTTTAGAATATTTCATATTATATCTTTCTTGTACAAATTGTTGCATTATAGATATCATTTAGCTACTATATAATTTCAAGGAAAGGAAGTCTATTAGGTAAATATTTTGGAAAAATAGTGTTGCATAGGTGAACCATATATTTTCATGATAATGGTACCTGAGTATAGATACCAATCACCCCAGTTGTGATTTATCGCCTTCTTAGCATCTCTTTCATTCACCCTTAGGAATTTCATTATATTTAAGAGATCCTCTTTGTATATGGAAACACTAAATTTTTAAGGAATGCTTGATTAAATAACTCTTCAATATTCACATAACTGGTAGCATTACAGTGCATATCCCAAACATGAGTTCATGTCTACACAAGCATCTTGACTCCATCATTCACCATTCTTAGCCTCATCGGGCCACTCCAAATCTCCCTGCCAATATGTAGAATTAGGTGACATAACAAATAATACCACCTAAAATTGATGGATTAATCCTTGTTTGAGATGGCCTTCAATTGTAAATGCATCCCCTCTACAATATATGATGCATAGTCAAACCCTCTATTTAATTCCCTATGTTGCCAATCACCAACAAGCATCATCATATAGACATTTTAAACCTTTTTTTCTTCACCCAAGACCTAGCATAAAGCATAATATGTGTTCACAAAATAATCCTCAAAGATGTCATGTAGTTGAATAGTTCAACTTCATCTTTAGAGAATTTGACTATTTGTCTTTTTTCATCTCTTCTCTTGTGTTGGGGTAACCATATAACCTTGTAGTTGTTATTATCTTCAGAAAAAGAATTGTTTAAAGCACTTAAATTGATTAGAACATTTGTAATTACATTGAGGCTAAAAACCTAGGTGATATAATACCTAGTTAAATGTAGGACACCTACATGCCTATTTCTAGTTAAAAAATCTGCACCATACCTTCGAGCGATGGATCTAATGAAGTCTATACTCATAAATACATTTAGTAAAACTAATTTTTCCAAGTCCATGAACCATAGGTTTAAATTTTTTCTATTTGCAAGGATTCTCTTATAACCATATCCAAACAAATTCCACCCTTATGGAGGGATGACAACATCCCTAACAACACTAGCCTTATCCAAAAACTCATCTATTACAACCCCAATGCCCTGAGCATGTTTTTATATTTTAGAGGATCCACTTGTAGTTTTTATATCACGTATTCCTTAAGACTCATCTTAACTCCATGAGACTTGGTAGAAGATTGTCTCATTTTATAGGTGTTTCTTAATATACTAGGGTTTTTAGGGTTTAAACCTAACTCTAAGTTTTTCCTTATGATACTAGAAAATTATTTATGTCTTTTGTAAACTATAATTCACATGATTCTCAAAGAAAGAATACAATTTAGAATATATAGTGATTTTACTTACCTGTTTATATGCTCTGAAACCCTAATTTTTCTTTTGAAAGCCTATAATAGTTGCATCAATGCTTGAAATCACTTTGCATGAATTCTTGATAGCTTTTTAGCAATAATGAATTGCTTAACCTTTCTTCATATAATGGTGGTATGAAATGGCCATTCACTGCAAGAATGATGACACACAATTGTCTATGGAATTGTCACACATTAGAAAGAGTGTGGTGAACATGAAAATGCACTGTATAGGAGACATGTGACCAAATTAGGATCTGACAAATGGCACCATATAGTAGTGTCACAACTTATATTTGTGATGGAGGATATGAAAATACCTATGATAGACTAAGAAAACACAACACAATGAGAATATGACTTGCAGCCTATTAGTGGGGATCACTCAAGTGAGCCCTTAATAGGTAACTTAAGTGTTTTAAAATACATGAGTAAATGTTGATAGGAGGTCGCTAGGAAACATAGCTAGTAAAAGAATGAATATAAAGGCTTGAGATGGTTACTTAAGTTACTTCAATGGGTTCCAACAATTCAATGGTGAAAAATGGAAAAGCAATAGCACCATGGGAATAGCTAGGGTTTTAGACTTAGGGCATAAAACCTTGAAAAATATTCAAAGGAAAATCCGAGGAAGTTGGACAAGCTCCATCAACTACAATGGAGCATATGCTTATCCTAGTGTCTTATGTTCTCTAATATGTGCTTTTTGCTATTGAGGGTTGCATCATCATATTTATTTACCTATGTTAAAGGATAAATTCTATTCCTTCACACTTATCTCCACCCATTCTGTTTACCATGCTTATCATTCAAAATATTGTATCTACAAGTGTTACATAACACATTTATTGCAATCACTACTTTACATGATTTGAAAACTTACTTGTTTACCAAGCATTTACATTTCATGTACTATTTTTTCCTCCTCAAATTCCTTACATCTGATGGATGCAACTGATTAAAGGGAGGTTTATCTTGTCACTAACACTCCTCTTTCACAAAGACCCATCCATATTTCAAGTAGATCATTACCATAGAACATGTTTTCACCCAACATGTCATATTATCCTATGGTCACCAAATAGGGCATAACATTTAGAGAAATTTCCATATAGAAAAAAATTATAATTTTATTGTTCCCTTCTTCTAAGCCTTGTGATTGGTGTGTCTCTAGAAGGTTAGATACTAGAATTTTTTTTATCTTACTTTGACTATGTCTCATATTTGTGACACTTAGCTTCCTATTGAAGAAGACAATAAAGACGGTGTGATTAATGGCTCAAAACCTTTCCTCATGGCTAGGATATTCTTGATGTCTAGGGAAATCCAAATGATCACAATTCTATAACACCTCCTAGTCCTATAGCTCTTGCTAGTTAGTGGTTGTGTTTATTCTTTTTCTCTTTGATTTTGTTTCCCAAGACATAATCTTAAATAGACTTTTGGAACATGTGACATTTTCTACCTACATTTTTTACGATATATGTAATATAAATCAATATAAAACACTTATTAAAACAAAAAAAACTACATAAAATTATTGATTTTCATCATTTAATTTTTTAATTCACTTTCATAATTATTTATTTTTCCTTACAATTAGGTTTTGAGTTCAAAGGTATACTAAAAATATTGTATAATCCACTCAATTATTGAATAGTTAAAACTAGCAATCGCACCTTGGTGTGCAATGGGTACACTGAAAAGGTGTGGAAGGTTAATTGGGAAAATTTTTCTCTATTTTTGTATACATATGTGTATCACGTGAGGTTAATTGGCAGGTCATTTAGGAAATGGTGATTTTTGTGCACCAAATGTCTCAATGGATAAGTGATAGCTTCAAATAAACTATGCATCCACATATAGGGATCCAAACATGACTAAAAAATACCTTTGAATTGGAAAGATAACAAATATCCATTGTCAAAAGGATAATGTAATGCTTGCAATATGGAGAGAGGGAGAGATAGGGATAGATAGAGGGGGGAAGAGCAAAGCACAAAGAGGAGTAAGAATATTGGAGATAGAGAGGAAGATAGAGAAAGAGATAAAGATAGAGATGGAGAGGGAGAGGGAGAGGGAGAGGGAGAAGGGGAAGGAGAGATAAAGAGAGATAAATATGGAAGAGACAAATATATAGAGAGGGAGAGAGAGGGAGAGAATGAGAGAGAGATAGAAAGAAAAAGATGGAGATAAGAAGTGATATAGAGAGAGGGGGGGAGAGGGAGAGAGAGGGATAGGTATAGGGGTAGAGAGGTGGAGTGATAATGAGATAGAGATAGAGAGAGATGGAAGAAGAAATGTGGATAGATAAAGATATAGATATAGATGTCTAGGAAGAGAGAGAGAGACAAAGAGAAAGAGAGGGGGTGTAGATATAGAGGGGGAGAGGAGAAGAAATAAGTAGAGATGAATACAGAGGGAGAGAAATAAATAGAGAGATAAAGGAGGTAGAGGGAGAGTTAAAAATATCTAGAGAGATAGGGAGATAGAGAGGGAGAGGGAGAGAGGAAGAGATAGCGAGATGTGGAGGAAGAGGGATATATATATGGTGAGATAGAGTGATAGAGAGATAGAACTATAAGCATATAAAGAGAGGCGGAGAGGAGGGAGAGGGAGACATAGAGACGAACAAAAATATAAGTAGAGATAGATAAATAGAGATGAAGAGAGAGAGAGAGAGAGAGAGAGAGAGAGAGAGAGAGAGAGAGAGAGGGATGGATAAAGTGGAAGAGAGATATATGGGAAGAGAGGGAGAAAGAGGTAGAGATATAAGGATAGGAGATAGGGATGGAGTGAGAGAGAGAGAGAGTGAGGCAGAGAGATAGTTAGAGGGAAAGAGAGAAGAGGGGGGAGGGAGAGAGAGAGCGTGGAAAGAGGGAGAAATAGCTTAATATATAGAGAGAGAAAGAGGGAGAGGGAGAGAGGGAGAGATATAGAGAGAGATGTAGAGATAATGAGATATAGATAGAGAGGGAAAGATAGGGATATAGAGATAGAGGGCATGAGAGTGAGAGAAAGAAGATGGCAGAGACAAGTGATAGAGAGAGGGAAAGAGAGATAGGGAGGGGGAAAGATAGAGAGATAGGGAGGGATAAATGAGGTGTGTATGTATGAGTGAGAGAGTTGTCTAGAGATAGAGGGGGAGAGAGGATGATAGAGGTAGAGATGAAGATAGAGGGAGAGAGGAAGAGGGAGAGAAATAGATAGAGAGATAGAGAGAGGTAGAGGGAGAGATAAAGATATAGAGATATTTCACTAAAACTGTAATAGAAAATGAGTTTTTAAGTGTTATCTAGGCTAAACAAACTAGAAGTGTATAAATACACAGATTAACCTAGATCTAATAATTACATAAATTTGAGGGCATATGTATTATGGAAATACTACATGCTAATTCAGGAATTTCTCATGTTGGGTCTTGTAAGTGGGTTAGGGAGGATGGGCTCCGTCTTGAGGTGTATAACTTAGTGAAAATCTATTGCATAAGTATTTTATCAATGGGTCCTTACTCATATTATGAAGAAAATTAAGATTATAATGAGGACTAATCAAGATGGATCTTCAATAACAAAGAAGATTTTATGGTTATATTTATGGAATCAGTGTAGAAATGAACACAATTCAACGTAGCATAAAAGGTGTGGACTTTGTGCAATGAGGTTGAAACAAGAGACCAAAAATCTTAGGCTAGGAAAATTCTCTAGTGCCATGCGAGGGGATCTTGAAATTCAATGGAGCCCCATCTTGTGTGATAATGTGAAAAGAGAAGTTAATGTTTGGCATATTCTCAAAAGGGGAGGGCTTGCCAATTACATGGAGAACTTTAATGGGTTCAAACCCATGCTTTTAATGGATTCACAAGGAATTAGAATTCTAGAGTGGTAAAAAGATGAGAATTTAAATGAGATGTTTTCAAGGAGCTTATTGCTCAAATCTTTGGTTGATCGAAGGAGGGAGGGAGGTTTATATGGATCACAAGAATAGGGAAGAAGAATTAAGATCATTTCTTAAGGTTGAAATTATGAGGATTCAAACAAGCTACGCAAGGTATTGTCTACCTCATCCTTGGGATGAAGTGGTGCTCCAAATCATCAGGTTTGTTACACTACATGACCACTTCCAAGACTTTTATATGTATCAATTTACTTTGTCGACCCATTCCATTTATAATTGTTTGATGATCTATCCTTATTTTTGTTATCCACTAAAGAATACTCTATTCTTGAATTCAATAAAGGAATTGGGTCTCCCCTAACCAATTTCTAATTATTTTTCTTATCAAACATGCTTTATCCTTGAAACCACAACTTCTCATTGCTACTTGGAGCTATTATACTACTTCTTTTTCATTACACTGACATACCTATAAGAAGAGATATCATTCTCATTTATCCTCTCTAGAGATGGTCTTCTCCAATTCTCTCAAACCTAAGTCTCCTTCTAAGGGTAGTCCTTCCTTTTTCTCTACTAGTTCTAAGGATCATAGTAGAAGGAATTTGGGTGGTGGGGAATGTAGTCAAGGAGCTAAAATCCCTGAAGACAACATACAATTGGACATTTGAAGATGCCTGAGACTATACATGGAAGAGACAACTTTGCCCCATTCATCGCTTGCCACTTGGGACATATTCACCTCGACCAGCACTAGCTCCTCTAATTTTATCATATTTCCTATCCACATTTGCATGCCATCAATTGTGATGGAGGAAGAGGAAATGTAGTGATTAGAGGAAAGCTTCAAGCAAGGCAATGTGAACATGTTCAATTGTCTCTAGGGTCAGAGTCAGCCGTTGATTACTAATTTTAGCTCGGCCTCTTTCAAATTGGATACGCATTTGGATAATTTGGCGTAAAAAAACAAAACATCCACTTTTTTCATCGGAAAATATAAATGATTTAAAAATAAATAAAATATATTAACCATCCCTATTGAAAGATGACCGGTTCATTATTAAATTGCAGAATTGGGGAAAATCTTATCCGCTGGTTTCTCAAGTTTCCCGTCTTTGCGATTCCTCCAATCATTATCTGAACTGTAGCGCCGGCCCATAACAACAAAAAATAGCATCTTTAAATAGGTCTTCTATGCATGTGCGTTTCGTTTACGCTACGTAATGCTTACCCACTAAAAACATAATAATTGAAATTAGCGGCTACTAATTCAAACCAATTAGTTTACTTGTGCATCTAGACTTTATTACCTTAAAATTAAGGTGTTTAAAATATTAATTAACAAGTGTAAGTTTTCTATACAAATAATTTAAGGTAAATCAATTATTATGATAATGAATTGGGGTCATGAGATAATTACTCGTTAACAATAATAAAAATATATAAAATATATTTAGTTTTAGATTTAATGTTGATTTGATTATGAGAAGTATTATTATTGTTTTTTCCTTTTTATTAATAAATAAAAACCTATTAAATTAAGAATGTCTTAATTGTTAAAAAAAATATATTCTTATTAAGATTATTTTCATGTCTACAAAAATGATCCTTGTGCCTATAGATTTGAACCATGCCTAGAGATTCAAACACTTATGTGTAGAAATGACCTAGCATGTTTTGTACAAATTCTTGTCCATCTAGATGTTTATAATCTTGCAATAAACGACCAACAATATTAGGAACTCCTTAGGAAAATTGTTAGGGGAGAACCTTTTCATTCAGTCAAATCCTTAGCTTTTGATACAATTTTAGAATAATAATTGAAGACATGTCATGTAATCATATAATATGTCTAGCTGATGTATATGCAAATATCATGTTGATGCTATATCTTTATGATGATGTGATGTATAATGAAGCTCTCATTTTAGACAATCTACACAATCATAATGAATTGGAGTATTTTCTTTTTACACAATGCCCTCACAAGTGCAATTTGCTTATTTTCATGCTTAGGAAAGGAATTCACTTGGACCCATTTTAAGTTTAAATTTTCATGCTTAAGGTTCAAATCTTTACCCACAAAATCAACCCAAGTTAATGAATAGATAAGATTGTAGATGAATTATAGACCCTTGGAATGTGCAAATGAGGGTTTATTTTATTTTATCATCTTTCACAAATTGAAGTATACCATTTTACATATAATGAGTTTGAATGAAGTGGGAAAGTAGAGGGTATACATTTTTTGGCATTAGATTCCCCTCACTTTGACTTGCATGTGAAATGATATGAAGATGTGCATTTCAAAGTAAGAAAACATTCAACATGAAATAAATACTCATACTGATTTAAAGGATACATACAAGGATGACAAAGTTTGAATATACTCCTCACAACGAGTGATCCATTTTATAATGTGCAAGTAGAAATAGCCATAACCAATAATGTTTGCAAATTTGTTTGGCCTATCTAAAGTGAAGGGATTGCATTGGGATAAACATCTCCCCATATTTAAAGGAAATCATTGATGTATAGATTGGTGATATGTGCCATGTAAAACATGTTATATACATTAAGATTACCAATACCTTTTTATATGACAATCCTCTCAATACAAAATTAAATATTGTCCCCTCATGTTAGCCCACAAACCATTTGAACCACCCTCCAAATCTATGAATGATTCCAAGAAGAATGAGATGTTTAAGGATTCTTGATCTAGTGTTAGAAATCATAAAAGTAGTCATAATAGAGCTAATAAAAGGATTCAATCCAACAAAATTGGAAGGGTAAAAGCAAGAAGTTGGGTCTGCATATAGGAGAAGTTTCAAGTTTGTCAAAAATCTTGACAGAAATGGATACCCATTACATAAAAAAATGGGTACTCATTTAGGTTCGAGCTCTTGACAAACCTAAATCTTTAAAATGGTACCCATTTTGATTTTCAAAATGGGTAACCCATTTCTAATTACATAATATTTTAGAACAAGTACGCATTTCTTCAAAATTTTAAATTTGAAATCCATGCCTTTTCTTTTGTTTTAGGCTTCGAAACCAACCCATTAATTACCCTTGGACCTGCAAGTACAATGTCATGAAACATCAAGAGAAAAAAAACTTTGGCAATATGGTTGGAAATCTTTTTCTAGATTTTTTTTATGAAATTAAAACCCATTATATATGATGATGTCTAGTTTTCAACTATGTACTTTTTATTATTGGATTTTTTATTTTTATTTAATTTATGAGGAAATTGATCCATAAACTTGAAATGTTAGGTTTTTCATTTTTTTTAAAGTTTCGTGTAAAAAATTATATATCAATCTAGACACAATTATTTAGACAATGAATTATTATTTTTCAAAAAATGATTAGTTTAGCTCGAAGTATGGTGATTGTACATAAGGGTTTTTTAAAAACAACAATTAGAGCCAGTAAAACATTAAAATAAAATAAATATTTGGAAAAAAATTATGAAAAAAATATCTTCATCAATATTTAGTATAGTATGCATCTTTATCCAAAAGGAATTAAAAAATAATAATTAAGTCAAATTATGTTGTTTGTACCCTGCATGGTATGGTCCTAAAATAAGTCCTTTTAAAAAGTAGCTTTTATACATGGACCTATTAAAAATTAATTTGTATAATCTAATTATTAGAATAAATTAAATATTTGAAAACTAGACTCAAAATACTACATTTCATATTAATAGACTTTTTAAATATTCTATACGTAAGCACCTCAAATTTTTACTCCAACTATGACAAATTTTGAAAACTTTGAAAAATACTTCCGCTTTTTGAACATTTTGTGGACCCAACTTCGTGCACCTATGTGAAAATACCAATGAGAAATATCACTAATTGATTACCCTCTCTATTTGTACCTAAAATTATATTAAATGATATCTATATTTCTAGATCTAAACCATGTCCATTGATTTATACTCTTACATGCATACATGGTATAATATGCTTTGGGGTGAACCCACAATAGTGAGTCCCAAATTGGGGATATTAGATTTTTCAATTTGGTTGGATTTGAAAGGTAGGAAACACCTTTATTTGAAGGTATTTCTTTGAACAAAGGTTCCTTCATTCAAAGGTCAGTCAAAAATCACCTTCAAATGAACACAAACCTTATTTCAAAGTTGTAAAATATAAAAATACCTTCAAATGAAGGCATTGTAATAACCCTAAAATAAAATTTCCATTATACAATTAGTTAAATGAATATTTAATTAATTAATTTTCATAATTCACCTTGTTTCCATATTCACATAATTAATTAAATATTTTTTCCACAAAAATAATTAGCTTATATTTAATTAATTACATTTTCCCTTTTTCTTCTAAGGTTGAATAATTTAATTCAATCAACCATAGCCCCCACTCAATAATTCTTCTAATACCAATTAAGTAATTAATCACTCTTAAACCCTCTTACCATTTTCCCAAATTTAATATTTCTCTAATCCTCAAACTTTCTATCATATGACAAGTGCACTCTCCCTTCACATTTGAGAGCTTGCATATTTCTCCAATTGTTCTCCACCTCACCCCTCATAATTCCACTTGAGACAAATGGTGTTTTTATGTTTGACCAAGCATGAGGAAATCCTCCTATTTCTAATAAATCCCAATTTAAAATTCCCACCTCCTTGGAGGAGGAAAAAATTCAAATCTTGTTGGAAGAATGAAGAAGAATAGCTATCTCTATAGTTTTGTGTTGCCATTGAGGTCACCATGTTGTATGGGTTGTGATTGCAAATCTAAGTCAACTTGCTTGATCAGGTATTTTGGTCTAGTATCTGAACAAGTATACAAGCTACACCCTCCAGTATTTTAGTCCATAATCCTCTGTGGTTGATAGTTGCTACTTGCGGTTTTGGGAAATAGTTTATGGTTGTTGAAAGCATGTATGTTCAGAATCTCTTCTGATCTGGTACTCGTACGACATATCAACATTATCATGTTGATTAATTTTTGCAATTTTCTATTTCTGGCTAACTTCATGAATAAGTTGTGATATCCAATGAATCAATTTTTGTTATGCATAAATATGTATGACCTATCCTAGGTCTTTTCTGACATGATAAAGTATGTTACATATTTTGATTTATTGGTTTGAAAGATTCTGCAATTGCTTGAAGCTGACATTTGGTATTTTTGGTAAACAAGGAAGTGTATCTAATTATGCAGACCTAATTGATGCTTGAAGATGGATTGAGTATATATATTGGACAGTCTTGGAGATTGAAGAGGTGAGATGAAGTAGTTGTGAATGTGAATGTGAAGAAGTGTGACTATGATGAAGTGTGTCAAGTCAGTTACTAAGCATCACCAGAACTGTATCAACACTTGTTAGGTGCACTCTTTTCAGTTTATTTTTTTGTTGTGAAGCCAATTCTTTATTTTGTAATCCTTTTGTAGGCAGTGAGCCTCCTTGTAAGTAGTGAACTTTTGTATCTAGATAGTGAGTCATATTCAAGGTAGTGAGCTTTATATATTCGATTTTGGAACTACTTTATATTGTGAGTTAATCCTCACCATGGTTTTTACCTCATTGGGTTTTCTACATAAAATATGGTGCTCATTGTGTTGATTTTTCTTTCTATTATTTGCATTTTATGTTCATACTTAATAATAGAATAGTGTGGTTATGGAATTGATAAGTGTTGAAGTTTTGAGTTTAAATTTGGTGACAACTAATTCACCACCCCTCTTAGTTTTCCTACACCTTTTTAACAATTGGTATCAAAGCTTTGGTTCCTTGGTGTAGAGCTTAACCACTTGAGGAACATCCTGAAGGTTGATTAGATGGATGATAAAGAAGAACTTCAGGTTGCACTTGAGGACCTAGAAAAATTTGAAAATGAAAACAAAGATCTGAAAGAAAATATTGAAGATGCAAATGAATGTGTCTGGAAACTAAAAGAATAATTAAAGAAATTCAAGGAAAGACATAGAGAAATGAGTGAGCAGTAGAAACAAGAGATAATTGGACTAAAAGTGCTTGTAGAAGAAAAGAAGAGACTTGAAGAATGTGTGAATACAATGGTGCAGAACAAATCTGATGAATGCTCTAAACTTGAATAGGAGGTAGTAAACTTGAGAGTACAACTAGAGAAGGAAAAACTCTATGAGAAGAATTTCAGATCTAGCTTCAAAAAACTTGAAGAGCTACTTGCAAGACAAAAATCAAGTAAAGAAAAAGGTGGATTGGGAAATGAAACGGGTGTAAGTTCAAAGAAAAATCAAAAGATTCAAGATAGAGGGAAGAAGAAAAGAAATTCAAGAAATTTTGCAAAGATACTGCCTATGAGACAACCTAATGCACAAAGGTATCCATCTTTCAATGGTATTTTATTTTTTTGTACTAAATATGGTCACAAGGCAACATAATGCAGGAGTAGGATGAATCAATTTACTAGTTCTTTCTCTGGATAATTCTTTTCATGCAAGAAGGTTGGACATAAAGCTACTAAATGTAGATCTCAAGTGAGAATGATCAGTCGGGTGATGATGAATAGGTTTAATGGAGGCAGAATAAATCAATCCTTTAATGGATACTGCTATATCTACAACAAATTTGGACACAAAAAAAATCAATGTAGATTGAGAAGTAATGGAGGTTAGAATAATTAGAAAAGTGTTGTCTACTATAATTGTAACAAACCTAGACATATCTCAAAGGTTTGTAGAAGTAAGAAGGGAAAGCGGTCTGCTTCAGTAGAAAAGAATGAACTGGTAAAGAAGTTCGACAAAGAAGAGATGAAGTAAGAGATGAATAAGATATGGAAGAAGAAAGAAGGAGAAGAACCTAAAACTGTTGATGTGTCTATTCCCTCATCCGATAAGGACAATTCCTTTGAGAATTAGACCTAGCATGGTCTTAGGGGGAGCATTATCAAAAAATTTGTAAAAACCCCCTAGATGGATGACATATCAGAGGTTGGCACAAGAATGTAATGTGAGGAATGAATAAAGAGAGGTTTTGGAAAAGAAACCGGAAGAAAACATGTTGGCATGATAATTTATAGATCGAATTAGGTTTTTCTGTGTTGAAAAGAATGGTTTTAGTATCTTTTTGATGTCTACTGTATTTAATGTGAATTAGGGAAAATCAATGGTGTATAAAAAAAATTTGTAAGTTTTTGATCATTTGAGCACTTGAAGAGTTTGAAAGGAATCTTGGAGTGATATCAAAGTGATCTAAAGCAATTATGAAGAAATCATTACGAGTTCTTAGGAATTATTCTTAGTTTATAAAGGGGAAGAAGGGAAAATGAAGAAGTTTCGACTGAATAATAACGAATTCAAGAAAAGCACGAAAATGGACATAGGATCAAGTGGCATCATCCCACTAAGGTTGAAAGGAGTTGAATTAGAAGAATTTGATCATAGAAAGATAAAGGAAATGGAACTAGGGATGAAGGAAAATGAGTCATAGAGCATAAAAACCCTAGGTATGGATTTATCAGAAGAATTTCCATGGTTTGCAGATAAATATTTCATCTTGTTCTTATTGAATTGATTCAAGAATGGCAGTATTGTGTTGGAAAAACCCTGCCTGATCATGAAGGAAGCAATCAAAGCAATTGTTGGCTTATGCAGTGTTGGGGATCTCCTTGGGAAGAAAATCGTGAAATACAGAGACATGGATGAACTTACTAGCATTGATAAAGACCCTCAAGCTCTGTTGATAAATACTCTTGTGGATTCCGCTATAAGGTATGTTGCATATGAAATTTCCTACAAAATTTAATTTAGAGATTGTGTAGGTTCAACTTAGGCTATTGTTGTATATCTTGCACATATGATGGTTAAGGAAAACAAGAAGTTTGATCTGTGTAGCCTATTACTTGAAAACCTAACTGAGAATGCTTGAATGTCATTGGTTGAGGGCTATCCTTTTTGGTTTTGATCTTTGTTCGTGCACTTGAATTTTTACCTTTTGAAATCCCTACTGGGAAGAGAAAATGTTGTGTGGGAATCCGGTATCCTTGTTGAAAAACAAGTTTACAAATACTTGGAATCATTGGCAGACAATGCGAATGTATATAGATCATATTTCATATCCTTAAAGAAAAATTTGTGCCCTGGTATGTTAGTACCTAGTCAGTTTGAAGTGGGTTCATCCTCTAGTAAGAAAGAATTGGAAGTTATCATTGGTGAGTTCCCTTTAGAACCTAAAAAGAGGAAAAATATTGTAACAGATGTCTTGGAAGAACAAAAGAATGAAGAAAAAATTATGTTTGGATCTGACTCCTTCAATCCAAAGGATATACAGATGCTACTAGACAAGTATGAAATGAAGAAGATTGGCGAAATGTGGAATGTATGCTCTCTGATTGAAAAACTTAAAATTGATGATGTGTTTGTTGATTATTTGCTAAATAAGGGTATTTCAGTTTTAAATGTGTTAGATTCCTTTTCAGATGATCTAGTTGATATTATTGAAGAGAGAACATTGTTGGAAGGACCCGAAGGTAATAAGTTCAAAGCTATGCTTGAAAGAAGATGTAACAAAGAAAAAAAAGTGTTATCTAAACACATGAATGGGTAAGTGCACCAAGATGGTTCCCAAAAAAGGGGCTTAAGTGGCCACTTTTTTTCTCAAATTAGGAAATACTAACCTTGGATGTGAAATTGAGGATAGCTATACTCAAAATTTTTAGATGGAACAAAAACAAGGACCACAGTGCTCCGAGTCTACTTTCTAAACTACTAATTTATTTTGAAAATGGTTGAGATTAAGGGGTTCAAAAGAGGGATGCACACAAATTGTTGTTGTTTTTGTCAGAAAAACATAACATAGCAACTATTGTGTGACCTGAGCACAGTGAACTTTTTTGTAGTATTTTTAAAATCGCTCTGGTCAGAAGTTAGATAATAGTATGTAGTAGGGACAGGATTTTTTCTAATAATTTTTCAATGAATATTTGATTTTTAATTAATTTTCTAAGTGGGAACTTCCTAAAAAGTAGAATTTTGGCTGCAGTCCCCCTAATTTTTATTGAAACTAATAGATTTTTTTTAAAAATGTATTTTTTTAAATTGTAGAATGGAGTATAGTTTCTAAAAATGTAATTTATTTCAAATTTTGATGAACATTTAATTTATAGCGAAAAAAATACCAAACACTACTTTTTGAAGAAAAACAGACATACAAACAAAAGAAATTATGGATGAAAGGCTTAACATTGTTAGAAAGTGAAAACAATTACATCATTGGAAAGCTAATAAAGAACCTAACATTACCTGTGTGTTTGATTTTCTTGATATTGAACCAGATGCAATCTTGATGGTGAGCACGAACCCGATTATGTGAAAATTTGTTGAATTTGGAAAAAATGCATCTCTGGTCTTTGGGAATGCCCTCCAAGCCTTTGGGTTGGTATTCCAAGGAAAATACCAAAGCTAAGGCTCAGGGATTCCCAATGCAAAATATAATGCGCTCGCATTATAACGCAAGCGAGTTATAACATGAACGCGTTATAACGCGCTCGCATTATATTTTGATTTTGACATTTTCCCTCTCTAGGGAGCATTACTAGCAACAAATATCGT
>VDFB02256132.1:1593644-1840313 GCA_007258455.2 Sequoia sempervirens
GGAGAGGGTGGGATATGGAGGAGATTGTGGGAGAGAGTAGGGAAGGTTGGAGAGGGTTGCAAAGTGTAGGATAAGGTGGGAGAGAGTAGGAGAGGATGGGAAAGGGTGGGAGAGTGTAGGATAAGATGGGAGAGAGTGTGGGAGAGGATGGGAGACGGTGGGAGAGGGTTGGAGAGGGTGAGAGAGGGTATCTCTCTCTCACTCCCTTCCTCTCTCTTTGAAGTATCTCCCTATCTCTCACTCAATCCCTCTAGCTCTCTCCCTAGTACCCTTAATCCTCTACCCTATAAATGTACCATCTAAAGCTTAAAAAAACCAAATTTATCATAACACGAGCACATTATTAACCAATAGAGATATGTCCATTTAGGATTAAATAACGTGCTTGCATTATAACAAGAACGTGTTATTTATTGCACTAAAACTGGTTAAAAGTCACAATATACCCGTGATGTCGGCCCACATTCTATAGATTCTCCTGGTTCTACACGTGCTCTAACAAAAAATAGCTTTTTGGTGATTGAGTGAAGTGTGCATGCATGATTTTGAGATTCCACCACCTTTTGAATGTTCCTTCCATCACCTTTGCATAAAATAACAGAGTTTTCACGTTGAGAGGAATATAATATCCATTGAAGTTTTAATTATAGTGATAATTGATATAAAATTGAAATTTGGAGGGGAACAAGCTTTTGAAGAAGTCAAATTTTTGAGGAGTTTGAGGAAGGAAGAAGCAAAGGCTGCATAATCAGGTAGAACTCGATTTGAAACTTTTCTTTTTAGGTATGTGAAATCTTTGTACATTTTATATCATTATATTATGGCTTGCTTTCATTTTTGTTGTTTTTCTTATTCCATGTTGATCAAATTTTTGTTTGTGATGCAATACAACAATCACTCATCAACTCAACTTACCCCTTCAAGGAAAAAACAATCAAACACCTCTGTTCCTTAGACCTGCAATCAAACATTATCCCAACCATTTAAGATATCTTTGCTCAAATCAACACTTCCATCATCCTATCTTCACTTAAACACCATTTGTAATAACAACAATCAGCATTAGTTTAACACTGTCACCAGACCTTTAAGATACCAATTTCATCATGTTTTGATTGTAATATTCCAATATATCAGTATACACACACTCTGACTACTTTGCATTCAAGACACCGTTGCCATATATTGGAAATATATGCCCAAATCATCAAATCTTTCACAATCTACCTTCAAAACATTACCAAGCATAGACACAATTGTGGAATAACAAATGAGACTGCTCCCAAGCACTTAACAACATTCCTTTCGCTATTTCTACATATACTTAGGCCTATTTTGATCCTTTTCAACATACTCTAAAAGTTTATACACTTATTTCACAAAACAGAGTATTGATTTGCGGGATTCACCTGATTTAGGGTATTGAGTCCTAAAGATTAAATACCGTATTGATGTTAAAGACTAAGGAATTTGTATGTACAGTGATAGTTGTATTTAGATTTGTGAAAAACTTGATTGAATAGTGGTAATGGAATAACATCACTACTTGGGTATAGGGACAGTTTATATTGTTTTGATTGAGTTATGCTTCCAAAGCTTTCAATTAGTTAATTTGACAACTTAGCACTTTTTGCACAGTAAAAATTATTCGTCATGTCGAAGAAATGAACTGTTAAAGGGAAAAAACTAATAGATGATAAGCTCCAAGTCTTAAGAGATAAAAATAACAAACGGATGAGGGAATATCATGAAAAGTAGAAATTGGGAATGATTGATGAAAACAAGCCAGTTGAAGAGGAACTTCAACAGTCAAAAAGAGAAAAGAAATTGGCAGCACAAAGGGAATGAATGCAAAAGAGTCGTACTAGGGTAGATGTAGATACCGTAGTTGGAGACACACCCTCTACCGTAAGTGAAGACGAAGGGACACCATTACACACAAGCGAATATGGAGGGACACCATCTACCACAAGTGAGTATGGTTGGACACCTTCCACCACATCTGAAATTGAGAGTACATCATCACTTAGAATTGAGGAACAAGGTACGCCATCATCCCCACATGAACCTCAAGGTATATCTTCTATTCCACCCTTAATCGAAGGTACGCAATCTAGCCCACCTCAATTAAATATTGATGAAATTGGTAATGTAGAGATGTATGTACCTAAGAGTACACCACCTAGAATTTTGCGTAGAAAGCCAAAGTTTTTGATTAATATTGATGAGGATATTTTGTAGCACATGGAAGGTAAGATTCTAGAATGCACTTGTAGAAGATATGCTGAGAAGATTTGGAAAATTCTCTTTGAAAGGATAAATGAGACTGTAAGATGTCAACTATTTGTTCAAATGATGCAGGGTTTAAAGTAGAAAAACATCATGAAGACTCTTGGGTTGAGAACATCGAATGCATCAAGTGAAAACACTATTGTGAAGAATCTAATGGATGCTTATGACACTGTGAGTAAGACCTCACACTCAAAGGATAGTAATGTCACACAATGTGTCATTACATCAACTATGGTAAGCTATCAAACAAAGAGAACTCACCTCATTAAAAAGACAAGTGAAAAAGTGGGAATTAGTAGAAAAACTTTATCAAAAGCTGTTCAAAGGCGGAAAAGAATTGAGGGCATTGATTCAAATGGATTATGGGAATTCTCAAGGAGACTGACACACAAAGATAAAAAAGTTGTTGAAGCATTGAGAACACTAATTGAAGATTATTGGAAGAATAATACAAGGCCATCTCCAAATCAAAAGGATGTCATAAGAAGGAGAATCATTTGTCAAAACCATGAGCCACATCCAAAGCATTTTTTGGATACGACTCAAACCCAATTTTTTCATAAATTTTAAAATGATTATCCTAAAATTAATATTTCTCAAAGATTTTTTGAAATGATTAAACCTTTTTATGTCAAGATAAATCACACACGCACTACTTGTTGTTGTAAACTGCATATTGAATTCTCTAACCATTTTGATTTTTATCATTCTATATGTTTATATTTGCACACTAATGATGTTTTGCAGGATTGTGGCACAAAAGCCCCAACAAAATCTTCAAGAAATTTCTTATCACAAATTTTATGTGAAATAGAGGATGGCCAAATATTCTATAGGGCAACATGCTTGGATGGTTCATGCGAGTATTGTGGTGGCTTGCAACGAATGCTAGTATGTCAACATATGGAAAGCACATATGAGGTGGGACAAAAACTAGTAGAGTTCGAGAACTATAAAATAGTGGCATATGGTACAAAAGATGGGTTTGAAGCAAAAAGGTGTGAGTTGGTTATTCAGAAAATTCTAGTGTATCAGTTCATGTCCATGTTTCATGAGAATCTAGTGTATGAGTATGAAAGGCATACCCATAGAGCCCGATGGCTAGACACGCAATTAACGCTATGCAAGGACACCTTTCCACTTGGAAACATAGTATCATTGGTTGAATTTGAAGAGAACTACACTCTATAGCCACAACATGAGGTGCAATCATAGTATTACAACTCCACATAGGTTTGGATATTTGTGCACATAGCATTCATACATGTAGCTAATAGTACAGAGGACGAAAGGAAGGTATTGAGGGAGTATCACTTTTATATTAGTGATGATCACACACATTTTCCATAGTTCATGCAAGGTTGCTTCCACATGTTCTACAACCATTTGGCTCAGAGGGGCATATCATATGGTCGCCATATAATATGGTTAGAAAACTGTGTAGCACAGTTCACAAATGCGCGCATGTTCTACTGGTTGTGCAGGATGCATCTCACTACACGTGTTCAACATATGTGGAACTTTTGTGAAGCCAAACATGGAAAGGGCGAGCATGATAGTGCATGAGCATGCATGAAAAGAGCATTAGCATGAGAAGAGTTAAAGTATCAAGACAATGCATAGTTGACAGATGCAAGATCAATCGTCGAGTGGTGTAATGCTTCAGTGGGTCCAGGTAATGAAGGTGCATCTTCAGTTCATAGATTTTTTTGGTTCATGGATGATACTAACATTACACCATATGAGGATTGTTGTACACTAACAAGATCGAGTGAGTTGCACTCTTTCATTAGCTCAAATGCAGGTTCATGGAGTATCGATACATGTAAGATGGCATGCTTTTGTTCTTCATGTACAATGCAACCCTGGAATGATTGTGAGTTAGGGGAGTGGGTTGACAAATGGTTGACAAGTTATCTTAGCCTACTTCACATGTATTGCCCTCTAATGGCATTGGAACTAACACAAATGGAATCGTCAGTCGACTTTGACCATGTATCAAATCTAGTTCAACCAGGTAGTATATCTACTTGCTTAGTATTTGAAATTCCATATTGTTATCATACTTTGTACTGTATTCATAATGTTGACTAATTTCAAGAGATATGCGGCACATATAAATGCAAGGCATGTTTATGCAATTATTGCAAATGAAGACAACGAAGAAGGTACAGACTATTACTTGTGTCGTGTTGAGGTAAAAAGGAAATTGGAAGCCCCAATTGTAGATGGAGAAAACATTGAATACCCTACAGGATTAGTTGTTGTTATTGGAATGTGGCTCAGAAGTTACCCACATAAGAGTGTTAAACATTGGTTGTTTGAGGAATTTAACACGCATTGTAAGATTTTTCATTACTCAAATCTTGTTGTGGCATCCAATATTCATTTGACCAAATATAAGGGTAGACCTTTGAACAAGACCTTGTGGAAGGTCCATGAGTCTGACCATGAGGCAATACTTGACACAATAAAGAGTAGAGCAGACCTGGATGGTTCATTGGATTAATTTGTAAGTATATGCACAACTGTTCTTATTAATTTATACTTGATGGTAAAATTTGTTAGTAAGTCTCATTTTTTCATGTTAATAAATGCATATTTAATGTCTTCCCATTCTTGTAGTTTCGAAGGCATCTGACATTATGCTCTAATGGATGTTTATACCCTACTCCAAAGCTCCCATTTTGGCATAGGTTATGGAATTTGGCTTCACACCTACTAATTTCATTTTCTTGAAAGTTTCTAAAGCCTTTTCAGCAAATCCATTTTGTGTATATCCTGAAATCATCGTATTCCATGAGATGGCATCTCTTTTAGGAATTTTGTCAAACAGTTCATAAGCCTTGTCTATGCTTCCACATTTTGCATACATGTCTACTAGGGTAGTTGCAACTACAACATCTAACAAAATTCCTCTATTATTTATTCTTTGATTGATGTTCATACCCTGTTCCAAAGCCCCCATTTTGGTACAAGTAGGAAAGATGTTGGCAAAGGTTGTGGAATTTGGATTTATACCTACCAATTGCATTTGCTTGAAACTTTCTAAAGCATTTTCAACAAATCCATTTTGTGCATATCTAGCAATAATTGTAGTCAATGAGATGACATCTCTTTGAGGCATTCTGTCAAAAACTTTGCATGCTTTCTCTATGCTTCACATTTTGCATACATGTCTACCAAATCATTAGTCATGAATTAGGATGAGTCTTTTAGATTACTTGAGTCAATAGTGTGAAAATTGCAATCTTGCACAAATGTTGCTCTTCTAGCCTATGAAGGAAAAACAACTCAAATTTGTATATGAACATGCAATATTGATGTCTTGATGATGTAATAAGGTTTTTTTAGTGTCATTTGAATGGATTTTTGGGTCTTAGATGATAGGAGTCAAAATTGCTTCAAAAATGCAATGTTGTCATAGTGTAATTTGTGTAAACTCATCATTTAAGTTGTAAATCCCTTAACCAATGGCTCCCTCTTCCAAAAAATTGTTGAGGGTCATTGGAAATGATGTGTAAAAGTTTATAAGGCCTCTTTTTGGTTAGGGAAGAAGGTTGATTGGAAGTTTGAAGCATTTGAATATTAAAAAAACTTTGTTTTTCTTGATTTTCCACAGTTTTGACTATTCCTTCAATTGGTATGACCTGCGACAGCATTGTAAAGCCCTATAATGAATATGGTTTGATAGAGGGTAGATAATAATTTATTTTGGTGGTGATTTGAATTGATTTCATTAAGTATTAATAAATTTACTTTAATTTTAGTGAAAGAGGGTCTGAAACCCTACCAAACAAGGGTTTGGTCACCAAAAATGGTCATAATTCCCATTTCCACCGTGGAAAAAATGTAAAAATTGGTAGAATGTTATGTTTAGGGCCCTTCTTCATGTTCAAAATTTTTTCAGAGTGAAATATGGAGGTTTGAAAAAGTTATTTGATGCCCTAGGTCAGTTTTTCCCTTGTAAATGCATGAAAATGGTCTTTAAAATGCACTTTTCATAATTTTCTAAGTATTTGTGCAATACTAATGAATAAAAAGCATGGAACAGGTCTTGGGGAACCTGTTATAATATTTTAAAGGAATTATGGGTGTTTGGGTGTGCCTTGAAAGGTTGAACAATTCCTTATGCAGGCCTAGTTAAGCCTCGTTTATGGCTTATCAGTCAATCTTTTGATACATTTATGGTGGGTGCTTGATCCTATAATTTTGGGAACTTGTGGAGGATATTTTTAGGGGTATAAAAGAATGTTTCATTTTCTGGTTAATTCCTTTAATCAATTTTTATTTTGACTATCCTATTGGTGAATGTTGCAAAGTTACATGGGCTTGTGTAGGAGCGATGGAAGAATGGATGTTTTTGGGTACAAGGTCTATTTGTTTGGTCATTTTCTATTGTGTGAAGAGTTTTTACATCATCCCCAAGTCATGTTGAGATGTTTTATTGTGTGATTCAAGTTGAGTGATCAAGTTGCATTGTTGAGTGATCAATTCATTCAAAAACAATAATGGCAAAGTCTTCCCTTTCAAGGTTTTATGAAGGGAAAGAGAGTCCAAATTGTAAGGGAAACAAGAATTTTTTAAATGAATGTCATGTTGAGTGTGGATTGAGATTTTTCTTCCTTTTCTCTACATCACATTAAGCTAGTTTGGAACACATCTCAAATTGGACATTAGGTCCTTTTAAAGTCATCTATTTCAAATTAGGACATTAGGTCCTTTCAAATTGGAACACATCTCAAATTGGACATTAAGACTAGTGATCTTGCCATTATCATCTATTTCAGTTTAAAGTCCCTTGGAACACCTCCTCTAAACTCTATATCCTTGCATTCAATGGTGTGCTTCAAATTGTGTTTGTATGATGCCTTGAATTGTTATAAGGTTTCTTAATAGGTCTTTGAAACCCTTGCTTCTCTAACATTTTTCTATTCATTGACTGTCATACTTAAAATCTTCCTTCAAATTCCTTCAAGTTGTTTAGGAATGATGATTTAATGGTGAAAAGTCAAAGAGAAGATTCTGGAAGTGTGTGGAAGTCAATTTTTCAAGAGGCCCTAGTTTTTGGGGCAATTTCGTGAGGGTTTTGTGTTTGAGAATGTTAAGGGTGTTAGAGGAGATTAAAACCTAGAAAATACTTGGTTTGGGAACAATTTAAGATATCGTAGAAAGTTTCATGGTCAGGTGATAAGTTTTGAATAGGGTTGCTTTGGAAAAGGGGGCTATTTAGTCTAGTTTTGGTGGGACAACAGATTTTTTAAAGGTTTGGTCTGAAACAAGTGCTATCAAGATTTTGGTATGTTGTGTAGCATCACAAAACACACCTAATTCAATCATTATTTTGGTGAGTCTTTTGGAAAAGTTGTTAGAAAAGTCAAAAAAACCACCATTGGAGGCCTAGTTGGTTGGAAGCCTAGTCAAGGTGGAAAAGTGGGTTTTTGTTTGAGTCAGAGGTTTGGGGCTTTGAAAACATTCAAGACAAGTTTTTTTGTGTCCCTTAAGGGCATTCCAAGGGTTTGGGTCCATAGGAGAAATATTGGAGTCATAAGTGCACTTTGAGGCTTCTTTCCTTAACGTTGTTTAGAACATGGTTGAGATTACTTCATTGAAAAAACCTTCAAGCCTTTGAGTTTTGTTTTGAGTCCCATATCCTCTACATCATTGTGTATCAGAGTAGTAAATTAGGTCCTTTAGGGATTGAAGAATCAGCAATGGCACCTAAAAATCAGTTAGCAAGAGAGTTGGAGGAGTTGAGGGAAACCTTGGAAAGGGAGAGAAGGGAAAGAAGAGAATAAGAAGCAGCAAGAGAGCAGGATAAAGCAAGGGAAGAGAGGAAATGGAGAAGGGAGAGAGAAGCTATGCAAGTTAGGATCAATAGCCTTGAGATAAATAGATGAGGAGAACAAGGAGAACAAGAAGACAATGATGAAGAAGAAGAGTGATAGGAGGGGGTTGGAGGAATCAATCACAAATTCCTGCTCTAGGTCTTGCTTGCAAGACCTCCTTGGTGTTTTGTTTCACCACCTTAACCTATAGGACCCTTCTCAAGTTTAGGTACCCCTAGTATCTAGCCAACTCCACTTCTATCACAATTCCATCTACCAAGTTAAACTTGGTGCAATGCTTCAACTCTTCTTTAGCCCTTAATCTACCCTAAAGGCTAATCTATCCTCAACACTCCATTAGTTCTTGCAGGGGTGTAGAGATGTCTTCAATGGCTTCAAACCAACCTCCTAGGGTTCTTGAAGGTTCACCAAAACTCCACCTTTTCATCGCTTTCACCAAACCCTCATCTAGGGTTAAGAAGGCTACTAGTCCATGACCCCCAATTAGGTCTCCATCACCAAAAAAACTGGTTATTACTCAAACATTTCAAAAGACCACCTCAATCTTTCTTCAAGGTCCTTGTCCGATATGAACACCTTTCAAATATTTTTGAGGTCCTAAGCTTTAACTTTCTATACAATGCTTAAACTTGAAAATGGTTATTTCCTGGGGTTTTAAGCCATTTTTTTGGCTGTGTTTCAAACTGTCAACTTGTTCTCACATCAATTGAATTGATGGAGCTTTCTCCTTCATGTGGCAACTAGGTAAGACACTTTCCTACCTCCTCCAACAAGCAATTTATCAAGAACTGGTCATCCCTACAAGTTATGTGCTCTGCACTTCTTGTCTTCCCTAGTTGGACTCTTCTTGGGTCACTGAGGGCAAGACTTTTCCAACAGCTCCTGTGTTCACACAAACCCTAAATCCTACCATATTTGCACACATGGAGTCTAGTCACCTCCTTATTAGTTTTGAGGTTCCTTATCACATCATTAGATGCATGGAAATGATGGTAGATATGAGATCTACCCCTCTCTACCCTCATTTTACTGATATACCCTTTAGGATCACAACTCATGGCAATGTCTACTTTCATTCCATAAATAGCCTTGATCAATAGCTATGTAGGCTAGGATCAATAGCCTTGACAGAAATAGGCAAGGAGAACAAGGAGAACAAGAAGACAATGATGAAGAAGAAGAGCATGTGTGGGTAACTCAAAGACAACCAGCAGATGAGATAGAAGACCCTGAGGAAAGGAAGTTCATAAGATTGTTGAAAGTAGCACAAGGTCATGGAGGAAAGAGTCACATATAGTTGCCTATCTATCAGGGGAAGATGGATAGTGAAGAGGTGTTAGGATGGCTTGATGCCTTAGAAAACTATTTTGAGTTTGAAGAGATGGAAGAAGAGAGGAAGGTTAAGTTTTCTAAGAAAAAGTTGAGAGGTACATCACTAACATGGTGGACTAGTTTTCAAAATGATAGGATGGTTAGAGGGTTGGCAAAAGTTTCTATATGGGAAAGGATGAAGAGTTTGGTCAAGTAACAATTTTTACCATCGAATATTTGATCCATTTCATGAAAGAATGTTGTTGTGACTTGTGAAATGGATCAATCCTTACATGTATAATATAGATCTAACAAAATAATGTGCAGGAAGGAGGAATGATAGGGTGTACACTGAGATTTCACATTGAAAACTACATGAAAATGATGCCTAAAGTGTAGCAGCAGGAGATATACCTTAATGAGGGGCATGTTTTTGAGTTGAAGGTGTTTAGGAATGATGATTTAATGGTGAAAAGTCAAAGAGAAGATTATGGAAGTGTGTGGAAGTCAATTTTTCAAGAGGCCCTAGTTTTTGGAGCAATTTCATGAGGGTTTTGTGTTTGAGCATGTTGAAGGTGCCATAGGAGATTAAAACTTGGAAAATACTTGGTTTGGGAACAATTTAAGATACTGTAGAAAGTTTCATGGTCAGGTGATAAGTTTTGAATAGGGTTGCTTTGGAAAATGGGGCTATTCAGGCCTAGTTTTGGTGGGACAACAGATTTTTGAAAGGTAGGACAGTCTAAATAAAATCTACCCACAAGCCTATACTAGACTTAAACTACTGAATTTAGGTAACTATGATATGCCTCTACAAGACCCCAAAGTCTCACCTTTTCACAGTGGAAGGAAGAACAACCATTGACCAATGTATCACTGTCCCCAAGAGGCTTAATTTATTGATCACACTAGGATTTTGATTACCTAGGCTCACCCCTTCACCCCAAAGCCCTAATTCAGATTCGTATAGACTAATTACAACTATTTCCATCACTCCTAAGTGCCTCTTTAAGAAAAATCCACACAAAACAAGCAAAACTCATTGCATGTTTGGGGTTCTTTAGAAGCAAAGAAGTTGGGAGAGAAGGCATGTGTTCCAAAACAAGTGTATCTAAAATTGATATATGTTTTTAATTCCCAAAATGGGTACTCTAAAATTTATTTATCTTGTAAAGATTCATTTTGGTTTGCATGTTACACCTGATTTAGTATTTTAGCACTTACAAGCAAATTTGGTCATCTAGTGCAAGCAATTTTTGTTCTGCAACTTGTGCTACCAAATGGACTGTTCCAACACATTCAAATAGGCATATTTATGCTAGTCATGGTCCTCTTCTTCACCCAAACATGTGGAATCACTCCGAGCTACGTTCAACCGGATTGATCCCTTAAGGGTCCAAAGGGAAAAATGGCTGCAAACTTCAGCATGAGGTTACTCGAACACCATGATGCTTAGAAACTTATCATTTAATCCTATGGGATTATTTTTGGCCCCTCTACAATAACCTATCTCATTTTTTATTATCTCGGAGTGGTTTTCCCGTGGTATCTAGTTTTTAGTTGATGAAAAAAGTGCAAGATGAAAGTAGTGGAAAGTTGCAAGGTGGTGCAATTTTCGTTTTACAACTCATGTGACCAAACGGACTATTCCAACATGTTCAAATATGAATTTTTATGCTATGCATGGTCCTCTTTCACACCCAAACACGCAGAATTGCTCTGAGCTATGTTCAACCAGATCGATCCCTTAAGGGTCCAAAGGACAAAATGGCTGCAAACTTCAACACGAGGTTACTCAGACACCGTGACACTTAGAAACTTCTGGTCTGATCCTATGGGATCATGTTGGTCCCCTCTACAATAACCTCTCTCAATTTTTGTTATCTCGAAGTGGTTTTCCCATGGTGTCCAGGTTTTAGTTGATGGAAAAAGTGTCAAATAGAAGCAGTGGAAAGTTGCAAGGTGGTGCATTTTTTATTCTACAACTCGTGTGACCAAATGGACTATTCTAATGCATTGAAATAGGCATCTTTACGCTAGAAATGATCCTCTTTCACACCCAAACATGTGGAATCGCTCCGAGCTATGTTCAACCAGATCGATCCCTTAAGGGTCCAAAGGGAAAAATGGCTACAAATTTCAGCATGAGGTTACTCAGACACCATGATGCTTAAAAACTTCTCGTCTGATCCTATGGGATCATGTTGGGCCCCTCTACAATAACCTCTCTTGGTTTTGGTTATCTCAGAGTGGTTTTCATGTGGTTGCCAGTTTTTAGTTGATGGAAAAAGTTTCAAATGGAAGTAGTGGAAAGTTGCAAGGTGGTGCAATTTTCGTTCTGCAACTCGTGTGACCAAACGAATTATTCCAACACATTCAAATAGGCTTTTTTATGTTAGGAATTGTCCTCTTTCACACCCAAACACACAGAATCGCTCCGAGCTATGTTCAACCAGAATGATCCCTTAAGGGTTTGAGTGTAGTATGTTGAAATAGGCCATTCCTCATATTGTTTAGGCTGTGTCTCAGTGATATGGGCCTAATGTAACTTGAATTATGGTAGTTTGAATGGGCCTATTGAGTGGTTTGGCAATCTTTGTATTGCATCAGCTTGTTGCTTACTATTATGCTTTGATAGATTTTTTGCAAGCATCCATAGCTTGTTTGAAAGCACTTGTTTTAGGCTTTTAGCCATAGCAACAAGGAAATGAGCTGTTTGATAAAATGCTTTGATAGACATGTATGAAAAATGTGTTAGCATAGACAAGGCAGTGAACTCTTTGAAAAAATGCCTCAAAGAAATGTGGTTTCATGTTGATGGAATGGCATGACGGATGCCATGACAAGCAAATTGCTATGGATTGTCATGGCATTCTATCACCATTGAGACCACATTTCTTTGAGGCTTTTTTTCAAACAGTTTGTTGCCTTTTCTATGCTATTACTTATTAGTATGCTTTGATAGATTTTTTTCCAAGCATCCATGTAACTTTTTTGGAAGCATCTATTTTAGGCTTTCAACCATAGCAACAAGGAAGCGAACTATTTGATATTCCACCAACATGAGACCACATTTCTTTGACGCATTTTTTTCAAACAGTTCATTCCCTTGTCTATGATATTGCTTACTATTATGCTTTGATAGATTTTTTCTAAGCATCCATAGCTTGTTCAAAAGCACCTATTTTAGGCTTTTAGCCATAGCAGCAAGGCAATGAATTGTTTGATAAAATGCTTTGATAGACATGTATGAAAAATGTGTTAGCATAGACAAGGCAGTGAACTCTTTGAAAAAATGCCTCAAAGAAATGAGGTCTCATGGTGATGGAATGCCATGACAATCAAATACTTTTGATTGTCATGGCATTCCATTAGGTCATGAGACCTCATTTCTTTGAGGCATTTTTTCAAAGAGTTCACTACCTTGTCTATGATATTGCTTACTATTATGCTTTTGATAGATTTTTTCCAAGCATGCATAGCTTGTTCGAAAGCACTTCTTTTAGGCTTTCAACCATAGCAACAAGGCAACACTTGAACTATTTGACAAAATGCTTTGGTATACATGTATCAAAAATGTGGTAGTATAGACAAGGCAGTGAACTGTTTGAAAAAATGCCTCAAAGAAATGTGGTCTTATAGAATGCCATGACAAGCAAATGCAATTGGTAGCTGCTCCTAGTTATTAGTTATGCAATGTGAAGTAATTGCATAACTGCTTAGGTTGACTTTGTAAAAACTATATTGTAATTGAAATTTTGTCATCTATCAGCATCTAGTTATTAGTTATGCAATGTGAAGCAATGCTTTGAGTTTGAAAGATGTGCAATGCAATGTAATCAATGTTATGAATATAAACTACAAAATTATAAATTAAAGTTCAAAACATAAAAATGTCAAGTGTTTACAATCAGCCATTATTGATCATTGATCAATCTGAAAAGTGTGAACATTTTTCTGTGTGGAAGGAAAACAAGAAAATAGTGGTTCAAAAATGAGGAATTTTTCTTCTGTACCAAATGAGAAATATTCACAATATGTTTTAGGAAGGAATAAGTCCATAAGATTGAGTATGTGAGAACCGAGAATTGCAAAATTGGCTTACATTTGACTTCCAAACACAAATTTTCACACTTTTCGATGTTCCAACATAAGTCAAAAAGTATGTGTGTAAGTTGTAAAGTATACACTTGAATACATGTAACTCATATCTATTGAACCATGAATTTATAATGCAAATATGGACACCATCGATACATTTTTTTTGTATTAATCAAATAGCCATGTACACATGTACATCAATATATGTCAATATAAGTATAAAATATAGTTACAAAAAAGCCATATAGGCTTACGAGAATGCCATATAGGCATATAATGTCAAATATATTGAATACAAAATATGTAGAAAATTGCCATGTAGGCATATAACAAAGGGCTCTACATTCAAAATTCATTTCTTTCCATGCTCTAGTTCAAATACAATTTTCTTTCCCTTTCTTGGGCAACCCGATGGTGATAAATCCGTCACTCATTTCTATTGAGTGCTCTTGCTACTCCTCCTAGGGTTTAGCTCCTAGTCAAGTTTCAACTGTTACAATAAGAAGTAAAGACATTAATATATATAAATTACATTATAAAAATTTGTAAGAATTGGCTATGAAGGTAGCCACCCAAGATTTAGAGGCCTAATAGAAAGCACAAAAGAGAGAGATAAAATATGACAAGAATAAATTATATTCAATGTCAATAATATGAGATGATGGTACTGATACAATGTACATAGGAGACCCCTTGGTTATATATCCAAGGTGAGAACATAGGAGGGCATAAGATTATGACAAGTGTCGTAATCTTATGACATGTGACAACAAGGAAAAGTTATCACTCCACCTAAAGTGGGAAAGGATAATGTGATAATCTCCACAAAAGGTGGATCACCGACAAAAGGTGGAGAGATATCACATGATGTGTCCACAAAAGGTGGAAGTGATGTGGTAATGACATGTCAAGTCCACCAAAAGTGGAAAATCTCCTACAACCTCCTATGTGGTCCCTAAGTAAACTTAACTAAGGTGTAATCATGACCTAGGACAAGGTACAAGACATTTAATTACACCAACAAAATTAATATATTTAACAAAATTTAATCACTTACAGCCATCTGACGATCACTCTCCTCGATGGAAATATTTTCACGCCGATGCTCAAGCATGCTTGAGCCTTGTATAAACCATCTGAATAGGAATTAAACTACGAATCAATAATGGTTTGATTTTTCACTAGAACTAGTTCATCTATAACAATGAATGTAAATTGAAATTTAGTAATTTGCTTCATACCTCCCCTATCAGAGCCATCGAGGATTGTATTGTAGTAGAAACACCGATATCCATTTCCCTTGTTATGTTTGGCGGTGTTTCTCTCACCAACATTTGAAAATAAAACAACAAATTATTCAATCACAAAATAGTTATCAAATTTGAAGTAATGATTTGAGTTTGAATGATGTGTAATGCAACGTAACCAACAATATGATTATCAATTTTTTAAAAAGCAATAACCTAGGACAGTCACATTGAAAAACAAAAGACCCTTTAGGACAAATTTTAAGTGAAAAAGTGTCAAAACATAATGTAAAATATGACAACCAATATGAGAAGAAGAGATGATCTAGTCAAAAGGAGCTTTGATAGTAGCCAACTGAGTTAAGTATGAAAAATACAAGTATCACTGTTACAAGGAATGGAGTAAGAGCTAAATAAAGACACAGCGACAATAAAAAATGATGGAGCTAACTTGTCAAGGGCATATTCTTCAAAACCCTTATTAAACACTTGTCATAGTTTAAGATATGCAATAAATGTTTGACAATGGAATTAACCTTTTGAGGATGACAATGATTAAATTGAGGTCTCCTTTTACCATGAAAAGAGTGAATATTCTTTCTTTGGCCTATCATTATGATTTTTAAGTTTCTTCACTTGAGTTAAATATAATAGTCAAGTGTTTATACAAAAGATAATAGAGAAATTAATCATGAAAAGGAGAATATGATGGTGATCAATGACAAGGCAGTGGCACATTTGACAATCAAAAGAGTAGAGGAATGCATAGTGAACATCATGGTACAACTTATGATATAAATTAAGCCACATGGTTGATGTTCTTTGAATCCTTGCATCTAAAGGAAATTTTCTTAACATAAATACTGCTAGGGAATTTCAATGTTGCCATTGTAGTTGGCATTAAAGCTGGTACCTGCAACATTGAAAATTATCCTTATATAAGAATTCCCTCCATCTTGTTGATTGGCTTGTAACACTCTTGATGGTGGCTGTATGAAATCTAATTATGATTCCTCTTCTACATTAGAGGGTTCATATCCTTGATCTAACTCTTCTGAATTATCAGAATCAAAATCACTAGCTTCCATATTCAAAAATTCCCAAGCAACATCTTCAATAAATTTATCTAGATCATCAGTAATAGTCTTACAAACTGGTTGCCAATTCAAGTTCATTCTACTTTCCTAATACTTTATATCCATGGAGTTCATCCATTCCTTGATGCCATCAAGTGAAGATTCAGGAATGGAATACATATGGAGTACATCTCACTTTAATTATTTGAAAACAATATCCATATCAAATCCCTTTTTCTGAAGTCCTACTCTCTCAAGGTTAACAATCTCAATCTCACTAATATTGATTACTAAGAAAGTTAATTCCACCAAATCTACCAAAAAATTTACCATAGGAACAATAAAAGTAGAGGATTTGAAAGGAACTCCATGAAAACCAAGCTCTCTAAATGGTATACAAAACTCTAGTTCAAAATATTTTAGATGAGGTTGCTCCCATAGCTCTCTTACTCGCTTGAAAAATCCTTGAAACTATGTATTGATTTTATTGTTCCTGTTCCTCTCTTGTTGTTCTTCCTTAATTTCATTGGTGCAAGAGCACCTAGGAAGCAATAGAGAGCACACTAGGCAAAATGTGGAAGTATAGAATGAGTTTATGACTTATATGTATGCCTTCATGACTTTTTTTGGTTGGAATGATGTTTTCTAACAAGGTCATGTTGACCATGGGTGAGAAACAAAAAGGTTCTAGTCCAAAGTTTAGGAATGGAGGTTTTTGCAATTATTGACAATTTTTGCAAAAACATGCTTCTTTTGTGTTTGAGTGGCCAAGAAAGGCCTATTGGAAAAATAACTATTGGGAAAGCATATTTAAAGGTTTCCTCGACCTTTGTGCAAGGTTGAAAGTACATTTGTATGGATTATTTTGTTGGAAATTGAAGGAAAAATAGTTTTTTGAGTGAAATTTTCTATTTTTTAGTCTGAAAGAAGGCTCTAATGGATTAAATCTGGTTTTGTGTTGTGTGTAGGATGTAGATTAAATATAGTACAATTTTTTTGTAGCCTTTAGATAGTTATTTCAATCATTTTCTTGTCTCTTTGTAAATATTTGGTTTCTTTGTGCTTGCTGGCTTGAAACAGGCAGTGTTGAGTAAATGGGGTGCTAGAGCACTTTTCCACCGTACAAACCATATAGACTTTTGGAAACAATGCCTAGACACCATGCTTGTAAATATGTTAGTTGGTAGGTTTTTTTTGAGTGCAGGAGTTGCTAGCAAAGTGATGCCCTAGGCGAGCTAATGCAGGTCCGGCTAGGAAAAACTTGTTGTACAGGTCACAAATCTTGCAGGGGTGCTGAGCCATTGAGGATTTTCTTCTTGGAGGAGGTAGGGTGGTGTGTTACATTGTTACTACATGAAGGAGGAGGCTCCATCTATCCATTTGGTGTGTAAACAAATTGGAATTTTGCTAGTTGTTAAGGGAAGGCTTAACACCCTAGTTTTTTCTCCATTTCATGTTTGAGCTTTGTACAGACAGTGGAAGGCTAAGACCTCAAGAATCTTTGAGTGTTGTCCATGTGAACCAAGAACCTTGGAAAAAGAGTGGGAAGTCCTTTTGAGATTTGTGAGTTCTAACCTATTTTGTAGGTGAAGGGGACCTAATAGGGGCTCAAGGGCTACTAGCCTTTCAAACCCTAGCTAAAGGATTGGTGAGAGTGATGGGAAGTTAAAGTCTTGGAGGTTGTTCAAACACCTTTTGAGGATAGTTTGAAGCCTTTTAAGACTTATCACTACACCTGCAAGAGTTGATGGAGTGTTGAGGAAGATTGGTCTTTAGTATAGTGTAAAGGCTAAGGAAGAGTTGTGGCAATGAACCAAGGTGGACTTGGTGGTTGGAGTTTGCGATAGAAGAGGGGTTGGTCAGACAAACCAGGGGCACCTAGTCATGAGTAGGGACCTATAGGTTAGATTGGTGAAGCAAAGCACCAAGGAGGTCTTACAAGGAAAGGCCTAGAGCAGGAATCAGTGATTGATTCCTCCAACCCCTCTCCCTATTAGATTGGTATCAGAGCAAGCAAAAGATTTGGGATTGATCTTGTATGTCAGAGATAGAGTCTAGTGGTTCTAGCATCATGGTGACACATGTTGAGTTGGCCAAGAGGGTTAAAGAAATAGAGGAAGACAATAGGGTATTGAGAGAGAAGTTAGACCAACTTGAGCAAGCACTAAATGTTATGCAGTTTGATGGAAGAATAGAAAAAGAAGAAGAGGTTGCAGAGGAGGATAGAATCCCTGAATCTGACCCTATATTGAAGGAGGATCCCTTCTTGAAAGCATTGAAGGCTTTGAGTGGAAAAGCACTTGAAAGAGTACCACTGTTTAGTGGAAAGATGGAGGCTGATTTAGTTATGGATTGGATAGAGGGAATGGAAAACCATTTTGAGTGTGATGGAGTCACTGAAGCATAGAAGGTAAAGGTGGCTAAATCAAGACTAAGAGGTTCTACCTTAACTTGGTGGAAATTCATTCAAACAGAGAGGGAGAAGGAAGGCAAGCAGCCTATCTCTACTTGGAAGGGAATGGTTGCCAAGGTGAAAGAAGCATACCTACCTAAAGACTATGAAATTTAGTTGCATAAGAGGAGACAGAGTTTGAGGCAAAGAGATCAGGATGTGATTTCTTATACTGAGGAGATTCAAAGACTTTGCATGAGGTCCAATGTCAGAGAGGATGAAAGTATCAAGGTGGCAAGGTATCTCAATGGTTTGAAGTGGAACATTCAAGAGGAGATGGTTCTCTTAAGCCCCAAAACAGTGAGCCAATGTTATCAATTTGCATAAAAATATTGAAGAGAGGAGTAAGAGGAAGCAAGATTAGACTTCTAAGGGCAGAGGCAAAGGTAGAGATCAAAGAGATCAAAGAGGACAACATGGTGGCTACCAAGGTAGAGGCAATGACCAAAGAAACCAAGGAGAGTCAAAACTCACAGAGCATGGAGGTGAAACATCTACAAGAGGTGGATATAATAGGGGTAGAGGACCTCAAGGAGGTTCAAACAAAGGAAGAGGAGTAGGCAGGTACGAGCCTTTCCTTGTATGTACCTACTCTAGGCCTTTCCTTGTAAGACCTCCTTGGTGCTTTTCTTCACCAATCTAGCCTATAGGTCCCTACTCATGACTAGGTGCCCTTGGTATGTCTGACCAACCCCTCTTCTATCATTCATCAAGATCATACATTGACCTTCTTGCCCATCCTAAAGTTTGGACCACATCCATTACCTCCACATAAAATTGGACATCCTTGGTATTCATGGTTCCCACGCCGTGATATGGTTATGCAAATGAAAATGAAGAAAATTAATCATCTCCTTATCCAGTGGCTGGAAGAATGCATGCTTAATTTTTTGATACATGATATCAGCTCTCTCTTCTACTCTCATGGTTGAATATCAAAATATAGTATGGTGGGCCTCCAGAGTTCTAGTCATCTTTCTTCCTCTTCCACCAAATGTTGTCCTGATCCACATGTCTGCCAGCCTAATTGGCTTTTTTTTTGAAAGTTGAATTTTCTCTTGAGTCACCAGTGTAGCTCTCTCTACCTTTCCAAACTCTTTCATTGCTACAAATCATCTTTGGGATTTAGTCATTTGTACCACATGGTTGATGTGCTTTGAATCCTTGCATCTAAGGGGTTTAAAATTTTAGGGGCCTTAGATGAGAAAAAGTAATGTTTTTCTTTTCTTTTTATGTGAGGACCTAGTAGTGAGATAAAAGAGGACTGTATAGAAAAATGAAAAAAGAAGACATAAAAATTCATGGACCATACTATATCACCTACATGCTAGCTAATAAGGACATGAATGTAGTAGATTTAGGTATGATAGGGGTATTGCAAGGTATATTTGAGGAATATATAAGAATGAAGAAGAATTTAATGGATCAAATTAGTGTCAAATTTTTTCCTAAAAGATCTCCCACACCCTATTAGGGAGTTTAATCATTTCTAAGCATTTTCCACGTCCTATGGGAAAGTTTGAGGAGGCTCCAATAGTTGAGAGTTAATGAGTACTTATAACTTCTTTCCATGCAATCATGATTAGTTAGAGAACATATAGGGAAACTTGATGAGCTATGCAACAAATGAAGAGAATATAGGGTATTTTGACCTAGTCTTAAGCATCTCCAAGCATCTAGGAGATATTGAAGGAGTCTTGGCTGATAGATAGGGTCGAGGATAGAAGTTTTATTTTTGGTTACATTGAAATCATGTAGGACATCCATAGTCTTATTCTTGGTTACATTGACATCACAAAAAATTATATAGTTTTATTATATATAGCTTGCTAGTGTAGGAATTCTAAGACAAACAATCATGGTAGGATCATTCTTAAAAGATTTCAAATAATAACCTAGTGAACTGATATACTCTTATGAATATATATACACAAATCTAGATTAAACTTAGAATTCATTAAATTTAAGTTCTCTTTATTCTATATTACCTCAGTGAAATTTTGAGCAAATCTACTCACACTCGGAGGTGTTTCCTTGAAACCTCCAACAACACCCTATTCAACATCAAAAATCACATATTAAAATACCATTCATAAAACAATGCTATTAACACATGTAATAAATTTATAATTGTTTACTAACTCTACATACCCCACTAATAGGTGTACTACAAAAATAATTAGATTGACTGGTGTACCCAGGGTCAACACTGTGACCCTACAATTTTATTAAAATAATAAAACTAAATTAGTTAATCTTGCATTTCACAATAAAAATTTAATAAACTAAATTCAATGAACATGTTGAATTTTACCTGACTGTCAATACCATATGCATCATGTAGAATGTCAGCTGCCCTCTCCATCCCCGTAGATGCATACAGATCAGGTTGCATAGAAGCATATGGATCCTACGTAGCACCCTCCTAAGGGATAGTAGGGTCATACGAATAAGTGGCTCCACAAGATCGACACACATGACCTCAAAGGCCACCACCTGAAGACTCCCCTGGATTGCGCTGTACAATGGGGCTAGTGTGGTGGATGAAACTCTGAGTCAAGGATGTGATTGCCTACAAAGTCTCTACATTAGCACTCTCCTTTGCAACTGCAGGCATCACAATCTATTCACGAGGCGGCCTAGTGAGATGTTGTCTCCCCTGTCGTGTAGGATCCGGCTGTGCACTAGGCCTATCTTGTGCTAAACCCCCACCTCTCCCCTGAAACTCCCTCATATCAAAATAATTCAAGATTTGGTTCAATACAAACTCATAGTATAATTTCCTAAGAAAATATTAGGGGACTTCATAGTTATTGCACGGTGGGTAATCAAAGACCATATACCATCTGTCATAAAAATGGTTCCTAATCTCTTGGTGGTGGCACCAATGAATAGGAAACCTCCTTGCATTGAGGGTGATATTTTGATTTGTTCTAGGGTCAGTGAATAGAGAGCACAAATAACTTTTAGTAATCTTTAAATCTTTTACTTGTTTATGTGATAATTTGTCTACATAATATGCCCTTGATGTTTGCCTCCTATTTTGCCATCCAGATATTTGTTGGGTAATTGCATCTACATTTTTTAACAAATCCTTCAATGAATCTGCTAGATGTATTCTTTCTGTGGTTGAATAATTTTGATCACTCAACCTACTAATAAGATCCTCAACTTCTTTTCTATTGTTTTCAATTTCACTCCTCAAATTTTCTTGAGTGCTAGGAGGGTATTGAGAGAATGGTGGGGGAGGTTGATTTTGTTGAGGCTGATTTGGTTGAGGATTTTCCTCCTCTTGTTGAGGATTTCCTACAAATTAAAAAAACACATTCATTTCTAAACTAAAACAAACAAAATCAATTTAAAACTAACAAATTCAAAACAAATACCAAACAATACTTACCTCTTGCATCTCTTCGTCGTCGTGGTGCCATATTTGTGAATAAATCCAACTATTGTTGATGAATTTTGAAGAAATCACCTCTCCAAGAATGCAAGTGCATATAACAAGGTTTTTGGCTGCAGGCGGAGCTAAAACACAAAAAAAATGAAATGAGAAATGATATTTGGATTCGCTTTTTTTTTTCACTTTTAAAAATCCATAACGCGAACGCGTTATAATGTGTTCCTATTATGGCTTGTTTTTTTCTTGTTTGGCCAAAAAAGTCCGACCATCTTGGTGCACTTACCTGAATGAGACAAAATAATGAATCAAAGAAATATCTGACATCTATAGGTATTGTCTCCGGTGGCCACCAGCTATTGATAATTTTAGAAGTAGAATTGAAGCCATTGAATTTGAGATGAATAGTATTGGAAAGAATTTTAATTTCTTCAAAGAAAATGATGGAAAAAATAGAATAAGAGTTGGTGAATTGCAAGTAGAATTGTTGACTACTCAGAGGAAAAGAGGAGATATGGTTAAAACCTTCTGGTTGGTTAATGAAGTTGTTGAGGTCTAGTTGGATCATCTCTCTAGAATTCTCTTTGATGCAGAAAATTGTGAACGACTATGTATGTCTTCTAATCAGACATCCTCCTTTACACAATTATATTTGTTGGAAGGTATGATTGCAAGAATGAATTCAGTTGTACTTTCTTGAAAAAGAATTCTTTTGATCATAAGAGAAAGGTACAAGAAAATATTTCATGTAAAAAGTGTCATTCTCATTTGAACGTTTTAAATGGGAAGCTAGAATTTATGTGTATATACAAGGATATCATATAAATACGTTTACATCCTACCTTTTGGTTTCCCTTTTCCATTGATGTCAAAGGAGGAGAGAGTATAGAGTTATGTGGATGTTGTGTTTTGTAAATTTTGGCACATGTTGCCATCAGTGACAAAGGGGGAGATTGTTGGAAGAATGAAGAAGAATGGCTATCTCTATAGTTTTTTGTTGTCATTGTTGTCACCATGTTGTATGGGTTGTGATTGCAAATCTAAGTCAGTGCTTGATCTAGTATTTTGGTCAAGTATCTAAACTGGTATACAAACTACTTCCTCTAGTATTTTAGTTTGCAATCCTATGCAATTGATAGTTGTTACTTGCAATTTTGGGAAATATTTTATGGTTGTTGAAAGCATGTATGTTCAAAATATCTCTTGCTTTGGTGCTTGTACAATGTATTGGCATTATCTTGTTGATTAATTTTTGTAATTAAGTCTATTTCTGGCCAACTCCATTAATAAGTTGTGATATGGTGAATCAATTTTTGTTATGTGGACATGTGTGTGACCTATCCCAGGTCTATGTCAACATGATAAAGTATGTTACATGTTTTGATTTATTGTTTGTAAAGATTCTGCAATTGCTTGAAGCCAATAGTTGGTATTTTTGGTAAATAAGGAAGTGCATCTAATTAGGCTGACCTAATGGATGCTTGCAGATTGATCAAGTATATATATTGGACAGTCTTGGAGATTGAAGAGGTTAGACGAAGCAGTTGTGAATGCGAATGTGAAGAAGTGAGAATATGATGAAGTGTGTCAAGTTAGTTTACTTAGCATCATCAAAACTATATCAACACTTGTTAGATGCACTCTTTTTAGTTCATTTTTGGCTGTGAAGCCAATTCCTTTTTTTGCAATCCTTTTGTAGGAAATGAGCTGTTGTATCCAAACAATGAGTCCTATTCAAGGTAGTGAGCCATTGGAAGTGAGCCTTATATATTTGGTTTTGGAACTAATTTATATTATGAGTTAATCCTCATCATGGTTTTTCCCTCATTGGGTTTTCCACATAAAATTTGGTGTTGATTGTGTTGATTATGTTTATTTTTCTTTTTGTTATTTGCATTTGATGTTCATACTTAATAATAGAATAGTGTGGTTGTGGAATTGATAAGTGTTGAAGTTTTGAGTTTAAATTTGGTGACAACTAATTCACCCCCCCTCTCAGTTGTCCTATGCCTTTTTACCAAATCTTTCCTCTTCCAAGAATCCTACCAAAATATCCCTTTTTCTTTGTCCAATCAACATCATTATCCACCCTTTTGATGAAACATTATCTTGAAACTTATCTAATCCCTCTTCCTTGATATCTCACATTCATTGTGAGACCTTGAGCCTTTGGCTGCATCTTATCCATCTATTCCTCACACCATGAATCTATAAATTGAATCCTTCACCCTTCATTATCATCAACCCATTTTCTTGTAAGTTCATGTTGTCATTTTAATACCAAAATAAAATAAAATATAGTAATACTTTGCTAGTTTGAAGAGAAATACACATCATAGTCCAATATATTCAAGTAATCATTTGAGATAGCATATCAAGTGCAACAAAGGTGCACTCCATTTCAGCTCTATCTAAGGAACACAATGATTTAAGGTAAATGGTATTTATATATTTTATTTATCTTTATATTTGTTGCTTTATTTCATTTTCTTATTTTTATTTTGGCATGCTTAGTGGGATCCACATACACACTTCCAATTCTTTGCATTTTTAATCTTGTTTTCTTCTCTAGTTTTTGCATATTTGTAACTTTAAATTAGACTACTTGACATGTGTCTTTTTAGCTCTTGGAATTATTTTTATATTTTTTAACCCTATATTTTGTAAAAAACCTAACCTTTTATTGCACATGTTACTTCTTAGTTTGAGAATAATGATTCTACTCTATAGATCAATGCTTTGATCATACATTGGTGCTTGTGACCTATAAATTAGTGCTTATATGAGACAAGTATAAGATTTTTTTTTCTTCTATTTTTAATTCTAAAATCATTCTTACCCTCTATAGTTTATCACTTGATACTTTCAATGCATCTTCTCCATGCTTTAGCAATTGTGTCATTTATTACTTCTTTGTAAGTTGGTGCTTTCACTATTTCTCATCTTATCATTTTAACTTTCATATTTTTGGCTAGCCCTTTGCCTAATCTATGGAATAACTAAGTGGTTTATCTTTTCATTAACTAGTCAACTATTAAATGTGAAACTACTAACATATGTGTTTTTTAGGTTTTTGTGTCCAAGATATTTTATTTTCCACTAATTTAGGCACTAAAGTTAGTTTAGAGGGTTAATAATTTTTTTTTTCCATGTCTATTTAGGTGTATATAGATATTCTCTCCCCTTCCTCTTAGTATGATCTTAGGTATAAAAAGTCTCACTATTTACTTTTTGTGTTTAAATTAGATCCCAAGTTGTGTTTGTGTGTGTATGACCTCTCTTCACACTTAGTTTGATCTTGGGGATAAAAAAAACTATCATTAAGCTTTCCTATTATGTGGCCTACTTGAATATCTCATCACCCTAAGGGATGACCTCAACCACATTTTCTAATGGGTATATAAAAGGGGGGGAGAAAAATTTGTACCTCCAAAAGGAGCCATCATCATTTCTAGTAGATCCCTAAGATACTTGGTCAACAGGAAGACTTGTGAGGTGAAGAGAAAAGGAGAGAATCTCCCAATATCATGCATGTAGATGGTCCCTTAGTTCATTTATTCCCCTAGTTAGCTTGTGCATAGAATCCTAAGACCTTTTAGTCTCAAAAAAATGTGTTGCAAGAGAAGTATATCACCCCCTAAATTTACTCATGAGTACCTTAATAGCTTGAGATATAATTAATCTTGGGTTAAGCATTTGGCTTCCTATAGTAAGATATCCCATGAAATGTAACATTACATATCTAACCTTCATATTGGTAGATGGTGTTAGATTTTTTTGTGGGCCCACACTAGGAGTCACATCCATTTGAATAGTTTTAGGCAATTTGCTCATGTGTTTGGCATGTTTTCTTTTTTTAAACCAATATAATACAATCAAACTTATTACCTTGAAATTTCAAGTTAAACATTATTTTTTTTGTGTTTAAATCTCTTTCCAAATCATTAAAAAAAATATAATCTTAGATTATCACTTTCAACTTGTAGTTTAGTGCCTTCATTGTTTCAATTCTTCTAATTTTTCCTTTAGTGCTTGTATTATTTAAACATGTGTGCTCTATCTTTTAGTGTTTATGTTGTTTGAACACATAAAATCTATCCTTCAATACTTGCACTTGTCATTATCTTGACCTGTTTTTTAGTTCTTTCATTATTTAGTGCTTCCAACCCATGTTTTAGTGCTTGTGTTGCACCCAAACTAAACAACTAGACCCAATTCAAAAAATTGAGCCCTGTTAACTAAAAATTTAGGTTACTTGACCCTAGATAGACCTATTATATTTAATAAAAAAATTCACACATCAAAATCATTTCCATTTTCCATATTCTAAACCTTAACCACATTATCATTCTCATTGATCATCATCCATCTTAGATATTATAGTAACCAACCTACTAAAATTTTTCTCTACATTTATACTTCCACTCCTGATTACATAACATAACCAAATAACTACCCCTCTTATCAAAATCATCCTTATTCACCAAATTTTTTTTTTTGTCTTCATTGTTGTAGTGGCTCTCCCATTTGCAACTTGTAAATATGTGATCATTGTTTCAGCTTCATTGTTTCCTTGTTATTTTTATTGTGGTTTTATTTTTTCTCTGAATTGTCTGTATGAACCACCACATATTCAAGATCAAGTTTCTCAAAATATTGATTGTTAGCATTATGTATGAACTATCATCCTAGATTATTGATATGTTTTAGTACTTAGTAGTGTACATTGTTTATGCAGTGATTAAATGTGAACCTAATAATTGATGTTCAAAAGGAATGATTTATATAAATGAATGTATGGATGTTACTTTTATGTTTTATTCTATTCTACCCTATTGGGTGATTATGTTGTTCTTATGCTATATATACATTGATTAGGTACCCTTGATGTGTGTTGAGTGGTTACAAGTATAGGGTTATTTCTCCACCTAGATATACTAGTATGAGTTATTCCCCAATGGTGGTTAATTCAAAGATGTCACACTAGACCTCCCTATCTATTACCCAATCATACTTGAATAAACTATGATATGTGCCATATTTGACCAATATTGACCCAGATTTGAGTTAGGAGTTATTTAAAAATCACTATATGTCATGTGTTGGTTCCCAAATGAACAAATTGTTAAACCCTAAAAGTATGCCAAGCTTTATGATCAAGTATAACAAGTGATCTGGCCAATGAATGCAACTAACCAATATGGTTATAATTCCCTACTATTTAGGCTCTACTATGCCTAGGTGGGTGTACCTTTATCACCTATTATTGCTAGCTATCCAATATTAACTGATGACAATCAAGTAGATTGAAAACCTCATTCAAATTTTCTGAGTTTGTGTAATCACAATTTTTTCAATTAAATTGTCCTCATGATATAACAAAAAAAAATTCATTTAAAACATCCTCATATGATCAATTTTTTTTAATTAAATAATCCTCTCTCAATCTATTTCACACTAGCATGAGGGCTTCAAATAGACTGCAAAAATACAAATCTAACTACTACTACTACTCCTAAAACTAAAAATTAAAATATATAGAAAAGGGTTTTAGAAGGAATTATTTTGGGGATAAAATGACTAGTTTCTTTATTCCACTAGGTAATGGAGTCAAAATATAGATTGGTATATGTCCTCCTACTAGTTATAACTCAAATTGCCTAGCACTCTAATGTTTATGGATTGCATAAACATGCAGGGAAGTTAATTACTAGGTTCTTATTCGTTCACATGAATCTTCCAAGTTACCGTGACTTATTCAAAGGAATTTAATTCTTACTTGAAAAAACCAATCAAATAAACCACACAAAACATGAATGTACTTTGATAAACTAGACATAAACTTGATACATTGATTTAAAACAAGGAAAACTTCAAATTGGAGACAACCAGAGAATTGTTATCAATAACTTAACAAAAAAATTTAAACTAGAATTTAGGCACCAAGTTATTGCTTTCTTTCCATTACTGTACTTCAAAAAGGTTCTTTACAGTGTATAGATTTTCCCCAAAAATCCAATTCCCCTTTTCCAATGGTCTTGGTTTCCTTCGTATAGGTAGATGAAGGAAGCAAAAAGCTTCAGATTGATACAATTTCAAAAGACCTTTCAACTACCCACCCGCATGTATAAGAAATTTATATTAAATTGATTATATTTTGTTTATTACTAATTACACTAACCAAAATATTACCTAAAATACAATTCATGTTAAGAGAATAATTATGAAAATCAAACATCATAAAAATACTAATATCCTCATAACATAGGAATGCAACACATCTAGGGTCCATTGATAATCATGAGGCAGTACAAAAAATTATTACTTCGCAACATTCGAAGGCATGAATATTCTTTAAGAGGGGCCAAATATTATTGTTCCCACTGAAACACTGTATAATCATTTGGCCATTTGCATTCTTGGATTTGGCACATTTTTCAAATGATCCTTCCACCTTTTATTCAACAATTCCCTGACTGGTATGACAAACTTGGAACAACCTGAATCCAATGCAATTATTCCATCCAGAATTAGATTAAAACTATGAAAATTTACTTCTTGGTACTTTTGCAAATGAGTAATTAAACTAGGAACTATTTGGTTGAACTCCTTCCTGTTGATGGTCAAATTGACATAGCAAATGTTAAGAAAAATATTTCTACCCTACTTATCCTAAAAAAGATAACTAATAATAAAATAACCTATCTTCCAAGGTCTCAGTAGCATGGCTATAATATTCAAAGGGTCTTTTATGGTTTAAAGAAAAAAATTGATATTTTAAATATTCCAATAGCAGATTTTTAAAGAAACAAAAAAGATACGCCATGAACTTCATAATAGAAAACATGAATACATATTGTCCCGATATTTAGAAATGCAATTCTGTAACAAGCTTTCCTTAATGTAAAAAATAAGGAATAAAACAATTCATAATTTTTATACAATTATATTCATTCACATTGCAAATTTAATAAGTATACTTGCAATTTATTTTATGAGAATTAATGAAAGACATATTCAATTAACTCATTATAGATTTTACAGATCAATAAACAAAAGGAAAATATCATTCACAAATGACACAATTGATGATTTTAAATTCAACTCCTTCTACTGATATTAATCAATTAAGTAGCATTTGCGTCCAACAAAATTCACTAGTGCATGACAAACCATTGTATTTAATGTCACTACTAAAGTTGAGAAATTGCCATAAAAACTAACTGTTTAAAAAGATTTCAAAATTATCTAACTTAAGGCTACAAATCTGACTTCAATTTTCCAACCCTTTACAATGATGTCCATTTTTTAACTTATAGAAAAACTTATAACATACAAATCTTCTTCAAAATCTTGATCCAAAAAAATAGGGCATCCAAATTCCAGATCCATAATTGTAGGAGGCATTTCAGTTCAACTGGAGCATTCTTGTAATCAAAATTGCATGCATGGGAAGTGGCAGTTCTTTCATTACTAGCTAGAGATGAATTTTAATTCATTGTTGTGCCTTCCTATTTTATATGAACTACTCTAGACATTGCACCTTTAACTTTAAAACCAGTCAAAACCACATGTTCTTATTTCAAAATTTGAACTGCATCTTTATTACACTTATTTCTTTTTATATTTCTCATAATTGGCCAAGATTTGCTTCAACACTTCTTCAACTGACCCATCTAACCATTCCATTCTGAATTTTTGTTTTTCATATCCATTAGTGGCCACTTCTATAATATCCTTTAGGTTACTAATGTCACCAATAGTGTGATGTGTATCAAATTTAATACCTAAAAACCTGTCAAGGAGAGCACCCTCACTGTTATTGTCTACCATTATCTTCCACCTATTGTTCCAGGCCTCCTTGATGTTTATAGCTCTAGTAGCTTACCACTTGATGGTAAATCCCTAGTAGTAACCAAACAAATAATTTCTTCAAACAACATGATTTGTTTCAATATTTCATATTACAGTCTCAACAATACTATTCTTTGTTCAATCATTACTTCCATCTTGAATATATCATGCTGTTGTTGCATTTACTTAAATAATCTAGACTTTCATCCTCTGAAATCTCTACCTCATTGAGATCATCTACACTCAGCTTATTTTATTCTTTTATCTTTTCCAAGTACTTGTGATACTTTTCTTCTTCATCCCACATGGTTTTAATATTTGATCTATTTTTTTAATGCACATTCATCACTCTATAGCTAATAACTAGTTTCAAGCAGCACTTCTACATCATCCTTCACTTGGTTAGTAAAATTATCAAATATGTGTGCTTTTCTCTTCATTTTTGTGAGGTCCTTAACTTCTTTTCTACTTACTAACATAGGCACCTTAGAAGAAGGTTTTCTAACAATGGAGAAGCAAGTTATTTAACAAACCTTTTCATCTAGTCCAACTGAGCCTTCAATTCATCTTTGGCTAACTTGTCCTTCTCCGTCTGGGACTTTGCTAAAGTAGCTGCCAAATCTAGAAGTGAAATTTTTTGATTTTGAGTTTTCTTCCACAATTTGACTATGCTTATATGATAATCTAAACATTGTAATTCTCTATAATCCTTATTAGCAACCGGAGTAGCAATTTCTACAATCAAATATCCTTTAATAGTGAGCTTAGTGCAATTTATAACTCTAGACCTCTTCTTGGGTTTTTCCACTTTTATTTCCTTCATCATCTCATCCCAAATTAGAGGTTGGGTCACCAACTATTGCCTCTTCTCTAGATCAAGCTTGAGCCATGTGGGAGCTATTGTAGTGGTTGTCATTTTTTGTTCTTGTTGGGGTTGCTCTTCTCCTCCACTTAGCTTTGTTTGCACTTGTTTAGCCTTTTTCTGTTCCAACTTCTCTCTCTCAACTTTCTCTTGTTTGAGCTTCTCCTTTTCAATATTTTCATGCTCAAACCTCTGATTCTGAGCTCTTATCCCTTCAGTTTTCTTTATCTCTAGCTCCCTTTTTTGATCTTCTTCCTTATCTCTCTTTTTCTTTTCTAGCTCTTTTATCTGAGCTTCCTCTTTTGTAGCCTCATCCTCAAGAGCCTTCTTTTTAGCACTTTCCATTATTTCTCATTGCTCATCCTCTATTAGGACATGTTCAATTTCTAATTCTCTCTAGATATTTCCTTCTTGAAACTCCACATCTTCCTCCTCAAATTCTTCTTCATCTCCTTCCTTTTCTTCCTCGCAGAGAGAAGTCTCTTTAGAATCTAAGGGGAGAAAGGATTATGTGACTATTATTATAGGGGTATCTTCCCCTTCTTTAGCCACTATTTTTGTTGTTGAGGGAGCAATAGAGGGAGCTTCTTTAGTTTCTATTTCCTCAGTTTATGGAGCAGTAGAAGGACCTTCTTGAACAGTTTTTTATTTTGGATACATAGTGGAAATGGGTTGGGCACCCAAACCTAAGACTACTCTGGCATTAGCAATTTGATAGGTGATTGTAGCATTTTGGAATACTTTTACAACCTTTTCCATTGTAACCTCTTCCTCTCCCACTTGTGTGATTTTCTTCTTGATCCTCTTGTATTTCCTAAGTGGGGGAGAGGAAGATACAAGTGTCCTTGTGCCTCTTTTATTTTTCCTTTATTTTTCCTATCTTCCAATTTTTCAATAATTCACCTCAAACTTTATTCTACAATAGTGGAAAATATATCATCAACATTATGCTCTTCCTTCTCCATCCAATTGATGGGTGCCAAATTTTGAGTATCCATTTTCTCCCTACATTATTGAGGATCAAGGGTTAAACCATTATCTGGCATATTTTTGGGTATATCTTCTTTCACTTTAAATTCCCTCATCTAAGGGATGGTTAACCTCTTATATTTCCTCTTTCTTGCTTAAAAATAATCTTGTAAATACACCTAGAAATATTCTATGTGGGGCTCATGATGTGGAAACAAGGATGCATACAAGTTATTCATCTTCCCTTTTGGGTGAAAATCTTTCCTTGATATAACTTGAAGTTAACAACTTGGTAGCTCCAATAGATGGGTGTTGATGGAAACCAAGGACAATAGGGTATTTGACCTATCCAATTTTATGTTTGCTACTGAACTTGAGGTTAGCCTCCCTCATTTTTTGGGAGAACTCAATCAAAATCCATTTATTGTTGTAATTCCTAGGTAGCAAAAATGGTACTCCATCATATCCACATAAGCGGATGTAGGTTGACTTAGGATACTGGATAAATCAGTTCCCCCATTGTTTCACCAATTCCATGGCTTCTCTAGTCAATCTAAAGCCCACATCTCCTAACAAATGAGTAATTATAACATATAGAAAAGCATCATATAATCTCTTTAAATTCCTCTGTGAGGCTTTGAGCTCTAATTGATCATAGTATTCCCAAATATTTCTATGTACAACATCTTCAGTTTTGACTCCTACAATGTTCAACATAACTTTCTCATCCTACCTGCACAATATACTATCTATGATGACATATAGAATTCTTTTGAATCCCTTACCTTTGTAGGATGATTATGTATATGATTGGAAACAATCTGCCCCCAGTCCAAATACACTACTCCATTTAAGATCACATCAATAAAGTGAAACATCTAGTGTTTATACTTATGGGAGATTTCCTTACACATTTCCCTGCTCAATAATGTAATGGTCTCCTACTTCTAAAAGTAAATCAGATCTCTAAAGCTTTGTAGGAAACTTGGTAATAGATTTCTTACTAGTCTTAAGTTAGTTCCTATTCATGTGTTGTTGGTGTGTGCTTACATCCTTCTCACAGTGTTGTAGTGCCTTATATTCTATTAACATTGCAACTTGGGGGTAAGGTGGAAAATTCAATACTATCCTGATCATGGCAAGAGATAATTCAATTATATCATTCCCCATTGGTCAATACATTTTCATTGTGTGGGGTTGTATGCCTTTGCTACTGCTAGAATTATTTTTGGACATTGAAGAACAATGGGGAAAGATGCCACATGAGCAAGAATTGAAGCTTCCATCTTTTTAGATTTTGGATTGGCATCATAAAAAAATGTCCTTGAATGCCTCCAAATCAATATGTCCCAACATAGTATCCATGATCTTCATCACCCTAGAGGTGAACTTAGACACTACAGAAGCACCTTAGTATTTATACTTCATTATGTAATGGGTTTGATCCATTTTTGTTAAATTATCTTTTTGTTCTTTCTCTACTTCCTCAGCACCAAGTTGCTCCTTTGAATAAAAAATTTACGATGATTGAGTAAAAACATAAAAGAGAGATTCATCAAGAATACATTACGAATTTTACCCTCTAAAATCCATTTAAAACATGTTCTATTAGAATTAGAAACCCTAAGAGAACTTCTTCAAAAAGTAGTAAAACTTGTCTATTAATATTAGCAATCGGAACCAAAAAAGTACTTAGAACTTGATCTTTGGGTAAAAAGGTCCATTCAAAGTTCAAAATTCTGATAGAACCTTACTTTTTGTTAGTGGAAAATAGAACTGGAGTTGCCCATGCAATATGAACCTTATCTCTTGAGTCCAATCAAGATTCAAAATTTTAATCAAACTTAACTAGAATAAAGCATTTTAAGGTTGAACTCTTATCAGAAGTCAGGATTGAAAAAGAATTTAGAACATGGCCTTTTTGTTCATAGGTCTATTCAGAATTTAGAATTCCAATAAGACCAAAGTGATAAAGTGACCTTCAGAGTTATGAAAACTCAACATTCCTATATTAGATATGAAGGCTTCATAGATTGGGAACAAAAAAGAATTTAGCACTTGACCATTAATCAAAAAGTTCAATCAGAATTTGAAATTCTGAATGGCTTATTCAAGAAAATGCACAAAAATATAAGGTCAAATTTTGGAAGATCGGGATTTCACTTTGCACTCAACCTTTAAGTCAAAAGTTCATTTGGAACTTTAAATTCTGAATGGCCTCAAGAACAAAATTTTGCAAGTTCGAATATAGATTTAAAGATCAAAATTTCACATAGGATTTGAACTATTCTATAAAATGAGGGTGCAGAAAACAAAAATATGAAAGACCCTAAAATTTAAAACATAATAGCTAAAGCTAAAACTTGCATGAAAACCCTAGCTTAAAAAGAGTGGGAAAACCCAAACCCTTGAAAAGCATGACACACAAATCGAAGGGAAGAAAAAACTAAGAAAAAGAAAACCCAAATGAAAAAATGCCAACAACCTATAGTGTCAAAAAAAGTATCCCTTTTCACACTTAATTTGGGAATAATTAATATTAAAATTAGCTTAATTATACCTTAATTTAGTATTGTAATGTGTTTTACACATTCACATTAAGTTTAGGACCCTTCTTAATAAAATGGAATTAATGATGCCTTATTTAGGGTGTTGTAAACTATCTCTTTACACTTTCACACTATCTAGAGATTTATTAATTAATTGAGGTTGATTGGCCCCTTTAATTCAAATCCAACCCTAATTAATTGTAGATTGTAAGGGATAAATCCTGACATTCATTAATGATATTCCACAACACTTAATTTTATAAGGTATTTGTCTTAGGTTAGTGACCTAGGAGCCATTCACCACCTGGAAAATGGGTCCTCACTAGGTCCTAGGACCCCCTTTCCACATAACATTTAACAATCCCTGAAGTGTGTTCTAGCTAAGCATGCTAGGACCCATTCATCACTTGGAGAATGAGTCCTCATTTAGACCTAGGACCCCCCTTGGGATATTTTTTTGGTGGTATTTTAATGATTTCAAATTCAAGATCTCATGTCGGCTTGTGTTATTTGAATTTTGGGAATTAAGAGTATGATAAGTATAAATACAAGGCTATTTCACATATTTTCACCTAGAAATTTTCATTCAAGCATCCTAATATTTCACAAGAGCATTATAGAGTATTCAAGAGAATTCAAGAAGGTATTCAAGGGAAGATTTGAAGAAGATGATTTCAGCAATCAAGATATCAATCATCATGTGAAAGTAATGCATGTTGTTGAGCTAATGTGATTATGTAGCATTCGTGATCAAGTTCAATTGTTCAAATCCGTTATCTTATGCCAAGTTCATGATAAATATCTACAATCATTGAGGCCATTTCATGCTAAGTTTGAGATTTGTACTCAAAGGTTTCAACAAGGTTTGGTGATTTGTTACATATTGTTGTTCATTTATCATTCCTTTATGCATTGTTTCATTTCAAGTCTTAGTTACCAAAATAGAGTTTGGCCAAGGAAAACCCCTATTCCCTAACAAATAACATTTTTCTCCTCTTTGAATTATGATTGTAGGTTTTAGGTTAAAGATCTATTGGAAAGAAAAATTGGAGAAAGTTGCAAAGTTTTCAAAGTTGTTATCCTTCTTGCAAGATCATAGAAACTAAGCTACAAAATTTATTTCCATGTTTCTGACAATCTCCCACTAGGATTTGGAAGTGCGAACATTAAAGAAAAAAACCTAGAAATTGATTTTCTAGAACCCTATCTAGGACCCATTTTCCAGTAGGCGAATGAGTCCACAGGGAGGCTCGAAAAAGTACTTTTTGCAATAGGTGCACAATATTTGACCCTCTTATAACCTTCCTTTTGATTTATATATTTGTTAGGTTTGTTTTTTGGTATTCATTTATGTATAATTAAATGAAATAACTAGTGAAAAGAGAGGTTAACCATCTTTGTTACATTTTGGTTCTTCCTCCCCCTTTTCCTTTGTTTCATTTTGGTGAACCTGACCTTTTGAGCATTGTAGTTTTCTAATTTTGGAGTCTCTTTTCATCCAAGATTAGATTTTTCTTTCATTTGCATTCATTTTCATTGAGTTAGATCTCATTTAGGGTTTCTAGTTCGCATTAAAATTTGCATCTCATCTAGGGTTTTAGGATTGCATTATTTTGCATTCTTTAAATCTACAAAATACAAAAAAAAGTTAGTCATCTTGCATATAATTTATATCATATTAAATTATAGTTGAAAGGCGAAATCAAAATTGAATATCAAACTAGGTTATTTAGGTCATAATTTTTTCACATTTTGTACTTAAATTTCATATTGCATTCTATAGAAAATCACACTAAAACTTACTCTAGCAAACTTGAATATGAAAATCACTAGAAAGCACCAAGAAATTAGTAAAAATCAATTTAAAAAACCTCATCTAGAAACCATTTGCTATAGGGTGAATGAGTCCCTAATTAGCTCCTGATCTACACTTCTAGAATTTAAAATCTTCATTTTTGTGCTTCTGTTTACTACTATCAAATTTTTGTTTCAGTTTACCGAGTTTCTATTTTTTCAATTTCATCATATCTAGCTTAGTTTGGAACATTTAGTGCATTGCCTAATTTAAAAATTGCATTTACAACATTTCATTTTTAGATTGTTGCATAGTGTAATCAACAAATTACCTTTTTTATAATCTAAAAATTGCATTTACACCTTGCATTTTAGGTCATTGTATTGCATCTTAAGTCTCGTTCCATTTTGGGTTTGTACACTAGGCTTGTGAAACTTGTATGAGCTTTACAACTTGGTTTCATGCTAGCAACACTATTGTGAGACATAGTTCAAGGCTCAGGTCATCTCACGATACATCATTCACTGTGGATCTTGGGTTTTCTAACTCTCTTTCTAATAGTGTTGATAATCAACCCCCTATGAATTGATAATAGTATGCATACCTCATTTCCCATGACTTCCCTTCCTATAACCAATGTGCATGATTTTCATCTCTCACAAGAAGACATAAAAGGACTAGATGAAAGCCTAGAAAACTTACAAGACTTTATCCTTATTGAAAGCATGGACATTAGTATAATTCCTACTTAAAAAAATCTAAGGAAGCTGCTTAAAACTGGAAACAAAACAATAATTGTCAATAGTATTAGTTGCTTCCTTCATGAGAACTTAAACAAAAAAGAGAATAATAACATACATGCCTCAGTCAACTTTATCAAAGATAAACCTTGTAAGGGATCAACCAAAATGCCTCTTGATATTGCTTTCTCACAAAAAGACATACTTAAACATGCACCCGATGGTCCTCTTTACATAGTTGGAAGAATCAATGACAATCCCACTAATGGGATATTAATTGATCCCATCTATGGAGAGAACATGATCACTAAATAATTTCCTATTTGTGCATGAACTCTATCAAGATACAAATGATAAACCGAAAGTGTGGATCAAAACACATAATGGTTTTCCTTTTCCTATGATAGGCTTGATAGATATCCCTTTAAAAATTAGACTAAAAACATTAAATGTCTCATTTACAATCATCCCATCATCGGATCAATTTCATGTGAAGTTAGGCTACTCATGGCTTCACTCCATGAATATTGTCCCATTGATTATGCATAAATGTTTAAGGCTTCCCTTTGGCAATGAAATCTTTATAGTGCACCATATTGGTTTAATCTTGTGTCTTCTTGTGGGAAATTTTCATTGGATTTCTTTTGGTCCGAGCCTATTGAACCTACTAGACCTCATGAGGACTAATTTTTCAAATCATATAAATATTTGAAGGTGAAGCATATAGCAGAATTGTCCCTTAGAAACATGTCGTAACCCATGATTAAGTCACCTATCCTTGACGAAACTATGACTGAACCAAAACACCTTCCAAATATCCAACAACCTATGAAAAATCCTCCTACCATTTTCTATAAGAGACCTCAAGAAAACCAAAACAATCCCATTATGCCTCCTAAAGTCAAACAAGTTTACAAAGCTAAAGAGAAAGTGGTCAAACAATCTCCCATGGTTCCTTGCATTCCTCCCCTAAAAGAAGAAAAGAAACCTATGATTGAAAAACTTGCTCCTACATAAACAAAAAATTGACAATAGAGTGAGACAAAATCAAAATGCTAGAGATTATAGGCATAGGCATTGTGCTATTTCTCGTATGTTACAAAATCAAGAAGAAAATAGCAACATAGAAAATCAAAATCCAAGCTTACTCAAAGCAATGTATGATGGCTCTACACCCTCACTACAACATAAACAAGAACCTTCAAGAGACATTATCATTCGACCTCCTAATGTGATTAATCTAGATGATGACATTGATATTGAAAAGATTGATGAACAAGTGAATAATGAGTTGAATTCATTATTTTCCTCTTTTGTGAGATTGAATGAAAAATCTCCTAAAAAGAGTGTTGAACTTGGTGCATCCCCTAGTTTGACACTTGTTGTTATCCCTTTGGCTAGTTTTCTTCCTTCTGTATATATCGACCGAGATTGGGATGCGAATGACCTACTACAAGTTGAATTGCATGTGCCTTAGTAGTCTTTTGCATTCTATTATTTTTCATGTTTCTTTATGTGATTGCATGTGCATAATATGATGCTTCATGATGTTTCATTTGGTGTATTCCTCTATTTATATCTACATTCTTCTATGTCATAAACATTTTATCTCTTTTTTTCTTGTCTTGTGTTTTCCTTTTAGGGATGATGCAAGGTGTCAAGACATTTAGGTCTCTTCCATGTTGACCCAAAGGATTTTTCTTTTTTCTGATCTCTTTGTGTCATTCTTGTAGTTCTATGAGTATTTGAGGAATGATAAAATTTTTGAGCTCCATAACAACATTGTAGCAAAGATATACTAAATTCAAATCCATAGATCCCTTATGTATTTCTAGGGGAAACCCCTCCCTCCTTTTTCATGATGAAGCTTTCTTTCAGAAACATATGAATTGGCATAGGGATTTCTAAGGAAGCTCTCATGTCTTAGGAGTAAACATTAGCTACTTTAAAGAAGTTTCTCACAAAAATGGTGTTAGCAACCACTTTAAAGTGGGGGCATACATCAATGATATCTTTTGATATTTAAATATTTCATGGTGCAATTTTCTTTTTTCTTGTGATGAATCCTTTTCTTGGTGGTTTCATTGGGTTTTATGTCCCCCAAGAGTGCAATGTTTCTTAGATTATAGATTTCTCTTAGTGGCTTAATGTGACGTAAGGCATCCCCTAAGTTGCAATCTATTACTCTTGATTTTTCCTTCCTTAGAGACATTATGCACAATGTTCCCTAAGAATAAGACCTTACACAAATGAAGTAAGATCCCCTTGAAAAAAAACCTATACATATTGTTCATAAGTGTTTGGCATAATACAACTTGTTCTTGTGAAGCTAAAAAAACCTAATTCAAGGCCACCTAACATAACACACCTTGCTTTCTTGTGGAGCCTTACCATGCACATAGAGACTGGAATGTGAGTGGTTCCCTATTAGAGTTATCAGAGGGATAGATTTGGTATGATAAGTATAGTGAGATCCAAAATAAAGGAATGAATTTCTCACTAAGCCACCTTCCTAGAAAGATATCCACCTAGTGGAGGGCATGAGGTTCCACTACCCCTGAGTGAGTGCGTGCATCATTTGCATAGTGGACATTGAGTTTTGATTGTGAACGTTCTTTGGAAAAATAGTCGAGATGTGTTCCACATCACATTGGAAAGTTAAGGCTTGATCCTTCCCCTTCTCTTGGAAAAATGACTAAGTTGTGTTCCACATCGTGTTGGATAGTCGAGGCTTGATCCACCTTCCTTTTTTTTTGGTATTTGATTTTTTATGATTGTGTATCTTTGCCATTACTGCATGCATAAGTGTCTCAAATATCTACTTTAGTGTGAGTTTGACACAAGGTCATACTTTCACTAAATTGGGGGAAAAATGTAGTGTTAGAAAAAGTATCCCTTTTTCACACTTAATTTGGGAATAGTTAATATTAAAATGTACTTAATTATGCCTTGATTTAGTGTTCTAATGTGTTTTACACATTCACATTAAGTTTAGGACCCTTCTTAATAAAATGGACTTAATGATGCCTTATTTAGGGTGTTGTAAAGTGTCCCTTTACACTTTCACACTAATCTAGGGCTTTATTAATTAATTGAGGTTAATTTTCCCCTTTAATTCAAATACAGGCCCAATTAATTGCAAATTTTGGGGGATAAAACCTGACATTCATTAATTATATTACACAATACTTAATTTTACAAAGTATGTGTCCTAGGTTAGTGACCTAGGACCCATTCACCACCTGGCGAATGGGTCCTCACTAGGTGCTAGTACCCCTTTTTGTACAAAATTTCACAATCCCCAAAGTGTGTTCTAGCTATGTATGCTAGGACCCATTCACCACATGGCGAATGGGTCATCACTTAGACCTAGGATCCCCCTTGGGATATGTATTTGGTGTTATTTTAATGATTTCAAATTCAAGATTTGATGTCGGCTTGTGTTATTTGAATTTCAAGAATTAAGAGTAAGATAAGTATAAATACAAGGCTATTTCAAATAGTTTCACCTAACAATTTTCATTCAAGCATCCTAAGATTTCATAAGAGCACTATAGATTATTCAAGAGCACTCAAGAATGTATTCAAGGGCAGATTTGGGGAAGATTATTGTATAAATCAAGATATCAATCATCATGTCAAAGTCATGCATGTTGTTGAGCTAATGTGATGATGTAGCATTGGTGATAAAGTTCAAGTGTTTAAAGCTATTATCTTATGTCAAGTTCATGATTGAGATCTACACTCATTGAGGCCACGTCATGCTAAGTTTAATATTTCTACTCCAAGGTGTCAAAAAGGTTTGGTGAGTTGTTACATATTGTTGTTCATTCATAATTCCTTTATGCATTGTTTCATTTCAAGGTTTAATTACCAAAATGGGGTTTGACCAAGGAAAACCCCTATTCCCTAACAAAAAACATTTTTCTTCTCTTTGATGTGTGATTATAGGTTTTAGGTTGAATATCTATTGGAAAGAAAATTTGGAGAAAGTTGTAAAGTTGTCAAAGTTGTCATATTTCTTGCAAGACCATAAAAACTAAGCTACAAAATTTATTTTTGGGTTTCCAATAGTCTCCTACTAGGATTTGGAAGTGCAGATATTGAAGAACAGAACCTAGAAATTGATTTTCCATAACCCTAGCCAAGATCCATTCGTCACTGGGTGAATGAGTCCTTAGCGATGCCCAAAAAAGTAGTTTTTGCAATAGGTACATAACATTTGACCCTCTTAAAACCTTCCTTTTGATTGCTATATTGGTTATTTTTTTTATATTCATTTATGCATAATTGAATGAAATAAATAGTGAAAAGAGAGGTTAACCATCTTGATTATATTTTGGTTCCCCCCCTTCCCTTTGTTTCACAACCCAAATATCAAAATGTAAAAACAACAAAAAATAGGAAAGAAAAACCAAGTGAAACAAAAATGCACAAGAGAAAAACAATCAAAAGATCCACGTAAAAACATGCCAAACAAAATGCAAAAAACAAAAAGAAAATGAAGCAAAAACAAAAAAAAATGAAGAACAAAGATGATCCTACCTCGAAGAAATGAGTGTCAACTCAAAAGAACAATTCCCCATACACCAAGCTCAAACACTGCACAACTCTTTCACTTTTCTCCCAATTAAAACAAAATGTACTTATGAGTGTAATTGTGGGAGAAGTCCAATTAAATATCAGGTTTGTACATGTAGAGTTATTATCATTAAATGCAATTGGTGGGCAGGGTTCAAAATCGGAATTGGATTTGGAACTTAACTACCATTGGAAAATTATGATAAAAAATAACATTTTCGAACAAATAAGTGGAAATGCAACAAAACGAAGTGGAATTAGAGAAACAAAAGGAACTTGCACATTTTAAGAAAATGTGTAGGTTAAAAACAAAACTCTAATTTTGAAAAAAAGGCATGGGATTAGAGAAATAGAAAGAACTTGTACCTTTTAAGAAAAGGAGCAGGCTCAAAACAAATCTTTGATTCTAAATAGATAAACAAGGTGGAGTCAAAAAATTAAATAGGAGTTGCACATTTTGAGAAAAGCTGCAATTTCAAAACATAATCTTGATTCTGACCAAAAGGAAAAAAACAAGAAAACAAAGCTTGAAAAGGGAAAAAACCATTAGGTAAAAAACCAAGGAAGGAAAGAAAAATCAAGAAAGGGAAAAGGCCAAGAAAATAAAACATCAAAACATAAGAGGGGGACTCATTTTGATAAAAAATAAAATGGAGTGGTTGTGCAAGGAATAACACTTCCTCCAATCATCAAGATCTTTGAGATGAGCATCAAGTCCCCTAGAATATATGGTACAAAATAATGTTTGAGTGTATGGAAGGATTCCATTTTGATTTGATTTTATGACTCTCCCTAGATATATATTGAAATTCATCAATAACCATCTTCACCATCTTTTCAGTGGGCTTCAGGGCTGTAGGAGCATCTAGACTTCTTTGTAGAGCTTTACATAATTTCAGAAAAGTGTGATGAATAGGTTTCAACTTCTTAAACAGAGGATCTAAAATTAGAACATGTGCCTTCATCTGTCCTAATGCTTGTGATAAAGTAACATAGAACTCATGCACATCTTCTATTTTATCTATAACAAGCTTAACCCTATGCTCTAAAACTTTTTCCAATGTACCAAAGATTTGGCATCTCACCCCTTCTTTTGTGGCTTCATTGAGCTTTTCCAAAATTTCAATCTCCTTTTCTCATCCCTACTTTAATGCACTTACTTGATCTATAGGAATTGTGTTAGCGCCAAATTCATGGGATATGGAAGGTTGATAAATCACAATCTCCTTGCTTCGAAAGGAATAAACTCTATTCAATTTCTATTTTAGCTTCACATTTTCCATAAACAACCTATTTACCTCCTCATTCATATCAATTTGGGCCTTCTCATATTCTATTAATTTGAGCTCCATACTCTTGATAGCATATCGAGTGAACATAGTTGAATGAATTGTTATACTGGTTGCCTCTAGTGTTGAAGAGTCCTTGAGAATTTTAACCATTGAAACTCCCCTCATTTCTTGCACTACATCCAATAATCTTGGCTTCTTTGTATTATTTTGTTTTTCCCAAAAGGCCAATCTTTTAATCTTGGGGCTATATTGAGTGCCACTAATTCCTTTTTCTAAATAAAATTCTACAATTAACATGGAATCTTATAGATTTCTTACTTGGTCAAGAAATTTTTTTTTCTTCAATTCCATCCTTGGGATGAGTAACATATTTCTCTTTAATACCATTGCTCTAGCCTCTTAGGGGCTAACATTCACTTCATTTATCTTGAGCTCCTTGAAGGTTTCAACCATAATTTGATCATGTTGAGATTCATCAGTTCCCATTTTATTTATCTTAACCCTTTCTTCAAAATCCATTTTGATTTTAACCCAAAAATATTTGAGCCTTCACAAACTCATCATCCTCATCAAACCTAAGAGAGGCTATTACTCTTTCATCTTCATGCAAATCTAGTTATCTTTGTACCTACTTATCCACCCTTGCATTAGGCTTGTGAGCCTTAGTCTCATGTTCAACAAGCAATTGGTCAACCTCAACATCATCCTTCATATTCCTTAGTACACTAGCAACCTCCTCGATATTGACTGCATATTTTGATAATTCATATGATACTAAGGGAGTTATATCATTGATCTTCAGTCTCTTAGACCTTTGTTGCTTTGGAGGTGAAACTAGTGAATAATGCTGGACTAAAATTACATCAGAGGGAGGCTTAGAGATCTTAATCTCTTTTGGTTTCCTAATGAAATGATAAAAAATAAGGGCTTCCAAAAATGTAAAGATGGATCCAAAGAGGGAAAATAGGTCCTACTTCTCTAATTTCATTAGGAAATGAGATCCACACAATGAATTGATTATCAACCCTTAGGTGAACCAAGTCAAAGTGGGAATCTTAAAATTTCCTTATGAAGTTAAAGGACAAGGGTCAAGGTCAAACAACACTTTGGGGAGAAAAAATAAAAATAGAAAATAAACTAAAAAATTATGCAATCTATCACTTGGATCTAGTAGATTAAGCATAAAACTGAGAGAAATAACAAATTTTTGGTAAAACTGGGAAAGGTAAATGTTGTGCACCTATCATTAATTGTAGTTTCTGCAAGCGTGTTAGGGACTCATTCGCCCATGGGTGAATGGGTCTAGTTTCCCTACTCTGGAAAATTATGAACTTGATATCTGATCCTAAAACCTACTTTTCTTACCTTTAACTTTAAACTTTCACTCTCGAATCCAGACCTATGATAAATCTACAAAATAAGGTATTTGTTTGATGGTGGATAGGGTTTTCCTTGGTCAAACCCCAAGTTTAGTAATTACACCTTGATGAAAAATATAGATCTAAAATATAAAAAATGTGTGAAATCCCTAACCTTAAGTGTTTCAAAGATTAAGAAAGCTTAAGATGAAAAAAAAAACCTATTCAAGTGTGTTAGAATAGGATCCCTAAATGAACATGAAAAATGATGAAGATCTACTTTAGGAGATCTCAAATCACCCTATTAAGTCAAAAAAATGAATTTATGCCTTCCTTTAGGAAGAAAGTAGAATTATAATAGAATAAACAATTCATTAGGTTTGGGTGAATGTTTAGTGCATCTCCCAAAACCTAGAACCATCATGATCTTCCATAGGCATCTACCATAAATCTTTGGAAATACTTGATCTTGCTAACAAAATGAGCTCAAAGACCTACAAAAACAAATAGAATGCTACTCTAAGACTTCACTTTTGAATGCTTGATATACTTCTCCTTGCTTTTGAATTTGAACACTTGTGATCTCATGTGAATCTATTTTCCTTGCTAGTGTAAAATCAATATGAAACTCGGTTTTATAGGCTTCCTTTCTAATTTTCCATTTATTAAATCCTAAAAGTTGACACTTAGAATTTGAATTTAAGACCCTGAAATGCCACCAAAAACATGTCTTGAGTTGAGTTTTAGGCAATTAAAGGGGACCCATTCACCCATGGGTGAATGTGTCCTGACCAAATACTTTAGGACCTAATAAATGTTGGGGCATTAATTTAATTAATAACATTTATTCAATGCAGGTTATAGTGTTGGGAAATAAATAAAATATTCCTTGGGATGAATAATAAATGGTATTATGGGCCCATTAATGATTTTTTAAAATCAATAAATGCAAGGTCACTAAAATAGGTCCGAATGAAGTGTGAAATTGTACTTTTACCTAGAAAGGCATACAATTTTTTACACTACATTTAGCTCCCACTTTAGCAACCATATGACACTATGTGCATATGCAAGCTAAATATATATTTATTCAGAAATAGGGAGAATGAAGCCCCCACTATAGCCACTGTAAAACTACAATATTAGGAACTACATCCTGCAACACCAATTCATTAGTCATTCAAAAATCCTCTTTTCAAACTTCTACAAAGAATCGAATTTGAGGGTAGATGTATGCCCCCTAGATTCCGCTTGCTTTAAGGTGGGATTAGGGTAGCCATGTGACCACATCAAATTTTACTTCTATCATAGGGTGTTTTAAGTACAACACCATATAGTGATAGACATTAGGTAATATTGAGGAAAAAATTACAAATCAAATGCAACAAATGACGTCGAAAAAGGAGTTCACTAGCCCCCAATATGTTGATTTGAGTAAAATGTTCTTAGAATAAAGTATGCTTTATTTAATATATTTTAGTATATATGAATGAAAATGACACTTTTAACCATATTTTTACTTTTACCTTTGTGCAAATTACGTTGGCATAGAGTAATTAAGATGTTGAGAAAACAATCATACATGCCTCCTAGACTAAATGTTCTTCATGACGAGGTGGCACCGGACGTGCTCTGATATATGGTGAGTGGATTATGATCTACTTTATCTTCACATTCATGTATTTATAGTATTTTTTAATGTATTTTTAGAATTTTAGGACCCTAGAAAAGAAAGTCCCAAAGATTCCTCCTTTGTTGCAAAGCATCCATCTTGGTTGCAAAGTCTCCCTTTTGGTTGCAATGTATCCCACTTAGTTGCAAAGTTTCCAAAAATGGCTAAAAGTTTCCAGGATCCCTGTCCAAAAATGCCCCATATGTCAAAGTTAGTTGCAAAGTGTCCTAAAGCAACTTTAGTGTACTTATTTAATTATTAATGAATATATTTAGGATTTTATTTATTTTATTTTATTATCTAGATTCCTCCTCAAGCTCAACAACTTCTAGGAGGTAGACAATTTTGTTTCCTCTGAGAACCAATCATGACTATTAAAGAAGGATATTAGCATTCTTTAGAATACTAGGCTATTTTGGGTATACCTCATGCCACCCATGAGGTGTCATGATGCTATGTTGATGGACCTAGTAGAGAGATGGGTGCTGACACATGTACCTTTCATCTTCCTATTGGGGAGATGACCGTAACTTTAGAGGACATTCACAACATCATGCGGTTGGCTATCTAGGATGAGATTGTTCACTCGAAAAATGAGCAAACACCAAAGGATATGTGCAATGATATTTAGTATTGTCTCAGTCATCCTATTCGAGAGGTGAACATTGGACCCCGTGTTGAGCTTGGATGGTTGCTACACACATAGTCATCATTGTTTAAATGCATTATGATATTTACCACAACACACCCTAGATCCTGATGGGTGAGGTGTGTACTTAGATGGAGGAATAGTCCATATCATCAGAGATAGAGAAACATAGGACTGTTTATGCCTAGGGTCATAGTATGCTAGCACATTTATATTATGATATAGGGTTCTTTGTCTATCAAGAGCTAGATAGCATAGTGCATTGCACGCTCTTACTGTAAGTTTGGTGCTTCAATCACATCACATGCATGAGGCTGATAGGATACTCAACTATAGCAACCATAGGCTACCCATGGGCCTATAACTATTCATTGAAGTGAGCTTGGCAGGAGAGTGATTTTTTACACTAGTGGGTCAGATTTTACCACTTGGATGAGGATGATATATCATGGAGACCATATCTCATGATACCATAGTGTGCAGATGAGAGATGTGAGAATTTCAAACTACAACAAGATCAATTTATATTTGGACAACATGATTACATAATGATACCCTTCTACTATGATTATGTTATATGTTAGTTTGGATAGATTTAGGTGCCACTAAGTGCTCAACCCAAGTTTCTATTATTAGCATGGAGTTCCTCTAGACGTGATGACACTCATCTCCTTACCATTGATGATGTTTACCTCAGTGATTTAGAGGATGAGGACCACAACATTCTCCTAGTCTCTGATGCTGATGACATAGGCACTATAGTAGCCTATGAGCAGTGGTGGATTGGTGCAAGACTAGCCCAAGTCTTTCCTATGCATCACCTTGTGGGCCATGTAGCACCTGTACCAGGTTTTAGAGATGATAGATACAATGAGGAGTTCAATGGGGATTTAGATAATGAAGGAATAATGCCTAATATATTTCTTGATGAGGAGGAGGATGTCCAACTGATGAGAGATGAAGTAGATGAGGCAGATGAAGCCACAGTTGCCTCTGAGAGGAGAGATGCACCTCCTACTCGATTCACTAGAGCATGTTCAACATCCACTAGTATCAACATTCATGGGCATGGGGAGGCTAGTGGTACCAAGACAACCACACTTCTACATAGGAGGGATCTGATAGGGAAGGTTGGATGGAAAACACTCACTGTTCCATGCTTTGGATCTTGTTTAGGAAGACCCTATGGTGTCACACTCCACCACATCTAACCTATAGGACCTAATGCTTATGTAGACTCCCCTGGTTCACCTTGTCAACCCAACCATCAAGTCATATCCTGCCAACCAAGCCAACCTTGGGGCAATGCTTCAACACTTCCTTAGCGCTTAATCTACCCTAAAGGATAACCTATCCTCAACACTCAATTTGATCTTGTAGGGGTGTAGAAATATCTTCAGTGGCTTCAAAACAACCTCCTATGGTTCTTGAAGGTTCACCAAAACTCCACCTTTCCATCGCTTTCATCAAACCCTCAACTAGGGTTAAAAAGGCTACTAGGCCTTGAGCCCCTATTAGGCCTCCATCTCTAAAAAAACTAGTCTTTTCTCATCAAATTCCCAAAGGAAACCCACTCTTTCTTCGAGATTATTGGATCAAACAAACACCTCTCAAGGATTTGTGATGTCTTAAGCCTTAATTGACCGTACAATGCTTGAACCTGAAAATGGGCATTTCCTAGGGTTTTTAAGCCACTATTTGGCTACTTTCAATCTGTCAACTTGTTCTCACATCAATTGAACTAATGGAGCCTTCTCCTTCATACCAAAACTAGGTAAGACACTTACCACCTCCAAAAGTAAATTTTCAAAGAACTTGACCCCTGCAAAATTTTGTGCTCTGCACTTCTTGCCTTCCTAACCGGGCACCATTCTGGCTCGTCTAGGGCAAGATCTTTCCAACAAATCCTATTTGTTCCCAAACCCTAAGACCTACCATATGTACATACATGGAGTCTAGGCACTATTCCCAAAGGGCCATACAATTTGTATAGTGGGAAAGTGGTCTAGCACTCCATTCTTTTCAACCTGTATGGTTCAGACTAGCAACAGGGTGCAAACAAACTATTTACAAACAACAAATGAAAGTGAATGAAGGAAGCAAAAAAATGACACATAAAGCTTGGGAGATTTCTACCCTACATTTTACATTAAACACAGTAGCAAATTCAATCCATTTAAGCTCTACTTTAGAAAAAAATTAGAAATAACACATAAAATGTTGTTTTCATTTCAATCCACAAAATGTTTCCACAATGCCAAAACTTCCAACCCTGCTCTCAGGTCGAGGCACACCTTAAATAGGGTTCCTAAATCAGTTATATTCTTTGGTTGGACTTATTCATGACCTAATGGCCAAAGTTACAAAATCCACTGTGTTTTCCAACTTTTGCCAAATGTTAGCAACCTAAGCAAGATGAGTTTTTAAACCCACCCATTCTTTCCACTTCTTAATCTAGTGATCACAATAGATCAAGACTTATTCATAAGCCTAAAATTATATCTAAATGGTCAACATGACCTTCAAAATAACACTTCAAAACAAAATTCAATCTAGACTGCTTAAATGCCTAGTGTTTCCTAGGTGCTCCTGCACCATTCTCCCCATCCTTGCACAAACTCTAAGGAATGTGAGGACATATCAATGATTCATCAATGACCTACTTCTTAAACTCAGCTGCATCTACCCAAGTAGCCTCAGATTCATGTTTGTTCTTCCATTTGATAAGATGATCCATGTACACCTTATGCCTTGTAGATTTCTTCACTCTTGACTCCAAGATCCTTTCTGCTTGTAGCTTGTCTAGAGTAGGTAAGGCTATGTTGCTTACATCCTTGAAGATCTCCTTACTATTCTGATCTAAATCATTGACTGATCCCTTATACCTAATCAAATCAGCTACATTGAACACTGGTGAAATCCCTAAATTTGCAGGTAACTCCACCTTGTATGCATTTTTCCCATACTTGGCTAACACTTTGCATGGTATCACTCTTTTCATTTGAAATTTGGTTGATGTGCCCTTCTGCAACCTATATTTTTTGAGGTGAACCATGACATAGTCTCCTACTACAAATTGCTTGTCTTTTCTTGTCAAATCTACCTTATCCTTCAATTTTTGTGTAGCCTCGGTGACTGTCTTCTTTACCTACTCCTGAATCTCTTTCATGGTCTAAGTAAATTCCTCTACATTTACACTCCTATTCTCCATAGCTCCTAGATATCTAAGCTCACACACACCTCTTGGGTGCATCCCATACACTATTTCAAAAGGGCTCTTCCTTGTAGTCCTGTTCACACTATCATTATACGCATACTCAACCTATGAGATAACCATGTCCCATGTATATCCATACTCCTTAGTTAGGCATCTTAGAAGGTTACCTAACAATCTATTAACCACCTCAGTTTGTCCATTAGTCTGAGGATGGTAAGCTGGTCCAAAGGATAAATTGGTACCTAATCTGCTCCATAGAGTTTTCCAAAAGTGACTCATAAACTTCTCATATTTGTTTAATACAATGCTTAAAGGCAATCCATGGATCCTTACAATTTCCTTGAAGAAAAGATGAGCAATATAACTAGCATCATGTGTGGTCTTGCAAGGAATAAAGTGACTCATTTTGCTAAACCTATCTACTACCACATAGACACTGTCAAACCCTGTCTTAGTCTTAGGGAGTCCTACAACAAAATCCATGCTAACACACTCCCATGGTATGTTTGGAATGGGGAGAGGTTGATACAAACTTGCATTACTAGCTCCCCTTTGGATTTCATACAAACTACACACTGCTCCACATACCTTCTGACATCCCTTGGAAACTTGGGCCAATAGTAGAACCTTTGCACTAGTTCCATTGTCTTGTTGATACCAAAATGACCACTAAGACTACCATTGTGCTTTTCTTGTATAAGATTCTCTCTCATAGAACCTTTGGCACACACAACTGATTTCCCTTGAATAAAAATCCACTTTGTAATGTATACTCTGAGTATTGACTATGAAAATGATTCTCAAAGTCAGAACATACCATGTAGGCCTCTGAGAAGTCTTCATCTTCACCATAGAGATCCTTGAAACTCTCTATTCCCATGCTCTTTAGTTGTATCTCTTGCACTATCAGTAATCTCCTGCTTAGTGCATTTTCCACCTTGTTCAACTATCCCTTCTTGTGCTTGATGGTGAAGGTAAAAGCTTGGATGTATTCCATCCATTTTAGATGCCTATTACTCAGCTTCTCTTGAGTGTGGATATAGCTAAGTGCATGATTGTCAATAAAGACTACAAACTCTTTGGGCAGTAGGTAATGCCTCCACTTCCTAAGTGACTGAACTAAAGCATACAGTTCTAGGTCATAGGTAGAGTACTTTTCCTTAGCTTCATTGAGCTTTTCACTAAAAAATGCTATAGGCCTGCTTTCTTGGCTTAGCACTCCTCCTACTGCAACTCCACTAGCATCACATTCCATAGTAAACAACTTGTCAAAACTAGGTAACAAAAGTATAGGCTGAGTTGCCACTTCTTGTTTCAGTTTCTCAAAACCTTTCTCAGCTTCTTGAGTCCACTTAAACTTAGTTTTCAAACCACATTTGATTGTGTCTAGGAATGGTGCACATATGCCACTAAAGTTCCGTATGAATTTTCTATAAAATTGGGCTAATCCATGAAAACTTCTTACCTCTGTCCCTGTGGTTGGTGTAGGCCAGTTTAGGATGTCTTCCACCTTGCTTGGGTCCATCTTCAATGATCCTTTGGATACTACAAACCCCAAATACACAAGCTCCTATTTGAAGAACTCACATTTCTCTAGATTGATGGCTAACTTCTCCTCTTGCAACCTCTTAAGAACCAAATCCACATTCTTTAGGTGTTCTTCTGCTACCTTGCTAAAGATGAGAATATCATCAAGATATACCACCACAAATATCCCTATAAAGTCTTTGAGCACTTCATTCATGAGTCTCATGAATGTGCTAGGGGAATTAGAGAGGCCAAATGGCATCACTCTCCACTCATACAACCCATCATTTGTCTTAAAAGTTGTCTTCCACTCATCTCCATCTTGATTTTGATCTGATGGTATCCACTCTTGAGATCCAACTTAGTGAAGTATTGAGCTCCTCTAGGACAATCCATCAAGTCCTCAATTATGGGAATAGGGAACCTATACCTTATTGTGATTCTATTTATTGCCCTAGAATGAGTGCATAATCTCCACTTACCTCCTTTCTTGGTTGCTAAGACCACTGGTACTGCACATGGGCCAATGCTCTTCCTAATCAATCCTTGATCCAATATCACCTGCACTTATCTAGCTACCTCTAGGTTTTGATTAGGTGTAAGCTTATAAGCTGCTTTGTTTGGTAATGACGCCTTGGTATGAATTCAATTTGATGACTAATGGCTCTCTTTGGAGGTAAAGTTGCTGGTGTTCCATCACTCACTATGTCCTTATACTTCTCAAGCAACTTCTGGACTGCTTTGGGTATGACCGTTTTCTCAGTCTTGTCCTCTCTATTGGGTTACACCATGACCACATATTCTTCACCTCCTTGATGTAGGTTGTTAATGAACTCTTTCCCACTACTTAATAAGACACTAGGGGTCTTTGAATGTCCTTCTTCCTCATCTAACAGTGACTGCAACTTGAATGTTTTTCCTTCCTTCTTGAATGAGATAGTATTTGCCTTTCCATCATAGATGAAACCTCTATCATACTGCCATGGTCTACCCTATAGAATATGGCATGCATCCATGGGTAATGCATCACAAATTAACTTGTCCTTGTATCCTCCAATGGAGAACTCCACCATTGTCTGCTCATTGACAAGAACACTCTGTCCTTTGTTCAACCATGTTACCTTGTAGGGATTAGTGTGGGGTACCTTTTCCAACTTCAATTTCATCATTGCCTCCTCTGAGATTATGTTATCAGTAGACCCTAAGTCCACTATCACCTTGCATACTTTCCCAAGTATTTTGCATCTCACTCTAAATAAGGCTCTTCTTTACCTTGGCTCTTCCTTGACCGGTTGTCTGATCAAAAATCTACTAAACATCAAATTCTCCCCCACTTATGATTCAATGTGACTAACCTCTAGTGATTTGACACTCATGTTGTCCTCTTGTGCATATTCCACTCTCTTCTCAGTATTTGATGAAGATGCTTTCTCTGGGAACCTATAGGCTAGATGACCTACTTGACCACAGTTATAACATTTCATATTGGCAAAGTATGAGCTACTTCTGCCTGCTTGTCTTCCTCTATTTGAACCTCCTTGAGGTCCTCTACCTCTGTTATATCCTCCTCTAGAAGTTGTTTGACCTCCATGCTTTGTGAGTTTAGACTCTCCTTGGTTTCTTTGTTCAGTCCCTCTACCTTGGTATCCACCTCTATGTCCTCTTTGATCTCTGCCTTTTCCCCTGCTCTTAGAGGCCTGTTCTTGTTTCCTCTTGCTTCTTTCCTCAATATTTATAGCCAATTGATAGCATTGGTGTACTATCTTGGGACTTAGAAGAGTCATCTCCTCTTGAATGTTCCACTTCAAACTGTTAAGGTATCTAGCCACCTTGAGACTCTCATCCTCTGTCACATTAGACCTCATACAAAGTTTTTGGAACTCCTCAGTATAAGTGTTCACATCTTGGTCTCTTTGCCTTAAACTCTCTTTTCTTGTGTAACTGAATCTCATAATCATCTAGCATGTATGCTTCCCTCACTTTGGCAACCATTCCTTTCCAAGTTGAAATAGGTTGCTTGCCTTCCTTTTCCCTCTCTGTCTAAATGAACTTCCACCATGTCAAGGAAGAACCTCTTAATCTTGATTTGGCCACCTTTACCTTATGTGCTTCAGTGACTCCATCACATTCAAAATTGTTTTCCATTCCCTCTATCCATTCGATGACTAGATCAACTTCCATTTTCCCACTAAACAATGGTATGCCTTCAAATGCCTTCTACCAATCTGATAGGGAGGGTTGGATGGAAAACACTCACTGTTCCATTCTTTGGATCTTGTTTAGGAAGACCCTATGGTGTCACACTCCACCACCTCTAACCTATAGGACCTACTGCTTGTGTAGACTCCCCTAGTTCACCTTGCCAACCCAACCATCAATTCATATCCTTCCAACCAAGCCAACCTTGGGGCAATGCTTCAACACTTCCTTAGCCCTTAATCTACCCTAAAGGCTAACCTATCCTCAACACTCAATTTGATCTTGCAGGGGTGTAGAAATGTCTTTAGTGGCTTCAAACCAGCCTCCTAGGGTTATTGAAGGTTAACCAAAAACTCCACCTTTCCATCACTTTTATCAAACCCTCAACTAGGGTCAAAAAGGCTACTAGCCCTTGAGCCCCTATTAGGCCTCCATCTCTGAGAAAACTGGTATTTTATCATAAACTTCCCAAAGGACACCCACTCTTTCTTTGAGATTCTTGGATCAAATGAACACCTCTAAAGGATTTGTGAGGTCTTAAGCCTTAACTGACAGTACAATGCTTGAACCTAAAAATGGGCATTTCCTAGGGTTTTTAAGCCACTGTCTAGCTACTTTCAGTCTGTCAAATTGTTCTCACATCAATTGAACTGATGGAGCCTTCTCCTTCATTCCACAACTAGGTAAGACACTTACTTACCACCTCCAAAAGGAAATTTTCAAAGAACTTGACCCCTGCAAAATTTTGTGATCTGCAATTCTTGCCTTCCTAACCGAGCACCATTTTGGCTCGCCTAGGGCAAGATATTTCCAACAACTCTTGTTTGTTCCCAAACCATAAGACCTACCATATGTACATACATGGAGGCTAGGCATTGTTCCCAAAGGGCCATATAATTTGTATAGTGGGAATGTGGTCTAGCACTCCATTCTTTTCAACTTTTCTGGTTCAGACCAGCAACAGGGTGCAAACAAACTATTTACAAACAATGAATGAAAGTGAATGAAGGAAGCAAAAAAATGACACACAATGCTTGGGAGATTGCTACCCTACATCTTACATTAAACATAGTAGCAGATTCAATCCATTTAAGCTCTAATTTGGAACAAAAATTATAAATAACACATAAAACATTGTTTTCATTTCAATCCATAAAATGTTCCCACAATGCCAAAGCTTCCAACCCTACTCTTAGATCAAGGCACACCTTAAATAGGCTTCCTTAATCAGTTATCTTCTTTGGTCAGACTTATTCATGACCTAATGGCCAAAGTTACAAAATCCACTGTGTTTTCTAACTTTTGCCAAATGTTAGCAACCTAAGCAAGATGAGTTTTTAAACCCACCCATTCTTTCCACTTCTTAATCTACTGATCACAATAGATCAAGACTTATTCATAAACCTCAAATTCTATCTAAATGGTCAATATGACCTTCAAAATAACACTTCAAAACAAAATTCAATCTAGATTGCTTAAATGCCTAGTGTTTCCTAGGTGCTCCTGCACCAGGATTCATTGTTACATGGTTATACCTTGACTAGTAGGCTAGAGACCTAGGTGATGATGTGTTATTTATGCTTTTATTAAGTTTTTATGCTCATGGCTATGATTTATATGTTATGATGTGTACTAGTATCTTTTATGATTTCCATCTTGTAGGGTCCACATGAGAGTAGCATGATCTCTCTCAACTATTGACCATGGAGATGATGTCTCCTCTTTCCCCACACAAGAATACACTCTCAAAGTACATGTCCCCATCTTCTATTAGATGACATTTCAATCTCTTCAATCCATTTGTGAGATTGAAGCCGACATATGAGAGTGCATCAAGACATGCTAACCTAGATACATGATAAATTTCAACACCATAGGTGATGTATGATGAGGTCCAAGCATCTTGAGTTTTTAAAAATAGCTACACAAAGGTCATCCTATAGTTAGAGGTCTCAAGGCTAGAGAGGGAGGTGACTAGGCTACAGGTTGAGAGAGATTTCATAGAGTGGTAGTGCATCGAGGCACTCATACGAGAGGTAAGAGTGGTTGGAGAGGTGTGGGGCCTACAGGAATCCATGAGATCTATGAGCAGATCATGATCACATTCTATTATATCTCAATAGGTGCTATCACCAGGCACTAAGGGGTCTAGTAGCCATAGGCCATACTAGCATTGTATTGTTGATGACATGTACTTGAAATTTTTATATATGATATATGAGAATTCATGTTTTTTTTATGAGTTCATGGTGTATTAGATGTTAGTGTGATTTATTAAATATCCTTAGTAAGAATGTTTAATAAATGTCTCCATGATCTAATTTTTTGTGATCTAATTAAAACATGTTAGTTTATATTAGATACTTCATTGTGATAGAGTAAGTTATGTTATATTAAATGCACCTATGCTCTAATTTTAGAACATTAAATACATACATGGATCAAATCTAACACAACACACAAGATAGGCTTTGCAAAATTAAATTTTGATGGATCATCTAAAAGTGAATCATGAAAATCAGGAGCAGGTATTTGTATTAGGAATTCATCAGGGGATCTATTGGCAGCTTATTCATTCCATTTAAGTCATTGTGCAAAAAAATTGTGAAAGCACAAGCATTATTATCAAGGTTGGAAGTGGTATCACAGTTTGGGATCTCAAATATTCATATCGAAGGTGACTCCATGATAGCTATAAATGCATGCAGACTAAGAAAGATTCAAAACTAGCATTTGAATTATATTTTACAAAAATCATGTGCGCTAATTGACAAATTTAATTCCTTCATAATCACCCACACCTATAGGGAAGGTAATGGAATTGCATATTTTCTTGCAAACCTTGGTTGTGAGGAAATAGAGATAAAAGCATTACATGATGTAAGGGAGCTAAATTATTTTTCTCAATTTATTGATCTAATCAAACACGAAGCTAATGGTAATGTATGAGGAAAGCTCGCATCATAGTTTTGGTTTCAAGTATCTCTTTGGTGTTGACATCATATGGAGAGACTACCACCATGGTCATCTTATGTCACGTTAGCAATGATCTAGAATTTAAACATATGCCCGGGGTCATTTGGGGTAATGATGGTTAATAAAGTTATCTGCAATCACACATCAACCTTTGAGGATGGCTTGCACCAACTCCAAAGGACTAATTCTTATCACTTAATGATGTCGGATTTTGTCCATTTATTCCATTTGTGTCTCATCATTCAAATTTGTTAGCAACAAAAGATATTGTATCTCCTCATTGTACCACTTAATCATGTTTTTAAGTGTGAAGCTAGCCACCTCTCCTCTCAAGTTTGTTTAAACATGAGCCAACTTTTAAAGTTATAGAGGACTAATAAATGAACAATCCTTCACATTTATTTTCATCATTTTTTGCATGTTTCCTAGGTGAAATATGATATTAAAAGGGCTCCACAGGAATTTATTTTCACATCACAAATTGGCAAGTGAAGGGCTGAAGAAAGTAAAGCTATTTGTAGAGGTCTAGAATAGGTTCTCTATCATTAAAATTATAGATAAATGGCTCTTCAACCATGGAATATGAGGGTGCCATTGCTAGTCAAGCCATGGGAGTGACTAGTGGAAGAATATATCACATGGGATGCCTTTAAATCAATGTTTAAGATAGATAATGGAAGGGTTGAGGACTACATTAGCATCATCTTGAGGCTTGAAGTCACCAGCCTGTAGGCACGACGAATCATCTTCCCTTCATAGGTAATATCCATTTTTCTATCCAATGCTCTTGATTTAATTCAATCATTGAGGGAATTGGAGGATTTAGCTAGAAATTTTGTCAATTATCAATACCTATTAGACAATGCACTTGTTCAAGTTGTGCAACAATACAACTTCTTCTCTAGGGAAGGGTTTATCAGTGGTTTTTTCCCAAGGGAATACATATAGAGGCAACAATGTTTCAAGATCTTTGATGCTTTAAGACTAGCTTTACAATTCAATGACAACATCATTCTCCAACATGCACTAAGGAAAAACCACCATTTCATTTGCTCTGTAATGGAACTTGAAATCAAGGAAAAGTATTATTCCCTAGCAATTTTTGTGTGTTTGTTCCACCTCCTCCAAATAATGGGTTACATCTCGATTTGCAACTTCGAGTAAATTCTCCACTTTGAGGTCTGTTTCATGCTTCAAATGCTTCGATCCAATTTACTAGTAGAGATCAGGTGCATCAAAATATGGTGAATCCAATTTCGGCTTCCTCTATGCAATTTAGTAGAGCTCCAACTTGTAGTAGAAGGGTGTTTGAGAGAGGGATTCAACTAGAAGAGGGTTTAGAATTGTAGGATGAAAATTTTGTTATGGGGGAGTCAATGAAATGGTAAAAATGGTCTTTGTGGGTTTTTTGTTCAAAATTACCAGGTACTTTTTGTCTGTTTTATTGGGTTTAACTTCATAGTTTAGTCTTTGGGGAATGAATTTAAGGTTAAGATGGTTGAATTTTGAATAATCAACACACCTTGTCTTTGAGATACGTAATTAGGGTCAAGTTGGTTGAATTTTGAACTATTAACTTTGTTTCCCTATGATACGAAATAGATCAAAATTGTACTCTTTTTGGGCTATAACTGGAGGTTTTCTTATCATTTCTTTCCTACTAGTATGCCCTTTAAAACCAAATTTTGTATATATCTATTTATTTATAGTAAAATATTATAGTGGCTCGCCACATTTATTTAAAAAATATTGAATAGTATGCAAACTAAAGTAATAATTCAAATTTATTGAACAATTACTCTATGATCTAAGACACAACAAGATCTTTTTGTCAAAGAATGAAGCAATGTGAGATAAAATAGAACACTATTTACTTAATCTAACAACACTTCTTTAAAATACATACTATTCAAAGAAGATGTTAAGTGTAGTATTGACACAAATGTGGCATTTATAGGTTCTTTGAGAGGTGTACCATATATTTCTATTAATGTATATGCTCCATACCCTTAAATTTCATCAATTATGTAAGGTCCTAACCAATTGGGACTAAAGTTTCCATTTTCATTCAAGGCAGAATTAACATTACTTTGATTCTCATCTTACACCAAATCACCTTTATTAAATACATGAGGGATGACATTATCATTATAACTATGTTGCATTTATTTAGAATAGGCTTGGAGATGCTCAAGAACATTGATGTGTTGTTCATCAAGCATTTCAAGTTGATACAATTGTTGCTCTTTATAGATAGTATCATCAATAAGTAACCTGAGAGAAACTATCAATGAAGGAATTTCTAACTCTAAGGGCATTAACGCATTAGCACCATAAACAAGGTGTTGCAGGTATGAGTAAGATTGGTTGTGTTTTCATTGATTTTGTAATTGATGTCAACACAATACAGGTGATTCTAGGTTGTGCATGTATAGTTGAGATGCTGATGAGATGTTATGAGTACATGGAGCTATCTTTATGATGTTGCAGGTGTGCTAATATGATGAGTTTCCAAGTTATTTTGACAAATAGTGAAGACAAAGTCATGTGTGTTTAGAATGTGCTCTAGTTTGTGCTCCACATTTCTTCTGTATTGATCCTTGAACCTTAGATTTTTGGCTCTTAGGACTTATCTAACTCTTCTAGGGTTTTCACCTAAAAGGAGAGTATTAGGCCAAAAATACTAACTAGTTCATTCAAATAATGTTATGTGTTATGTTGTCTAAGCTAAATGAAGTTAAATAAATGGAATTAACTTATCTAAATGAATGAAAATGAATGAAAAAGTGAAATTAAAGCTATGTTTGAAAACACATTGTGATATGCAAACAACTAAGTAAATGAAGAAATTATGCAGAACAGAAAGGAAGATGAATCCAAGTGCACCTAGATGAAGTGTGATGAATCTAGATTGTTCTGGATGCTGGTGGAAATTATTGATTTTTCACAATGGGACTCATTCACCCAGGATGGTGAATTAGTCCTCCTAGTGAAAAATTGTCAAAAGCAAGTTTTTGTCTGTCGGGATCTAGAATTTGAAAAAATTCAGATTTCCAGTCCTAAGGTGGGACTCATTCACCATAGGTACCGAATCAATCCTCTCCCAAATTTTTAAAAAATTAGGAGACAAATCTACAACACTAGATCTAGAAATCACTATTTGTTGGGTTGCCAAAGTCAATTCTGCAGAAAATAGACAGAAAACCTTCTCCAAGATTGAAATAGACTTAAGTTGACTTGAAGCACCTAGTTGACTTATAAACCAATCTTCAACACCAAAAATCTTGTCAAATCTACATACCTAAGTTTTCAAACAAGCATGTAATAGGGAAAAATGGTTTAAGGTTAGTGAATAGGGGTTTTCCTTGGTCAAACCCCTTTCTTGGTAATCAAAACTTCAATAAAGTAATGAAATGCAAAGGAATGATAAAATAACAACATGCAATTTTTATTAACTTACCAAAACCTTGATGACGTAAATCTGAAGTAATGTCAATGGCTGCTTCAAAGTGCTTGAATAGTGCTTGAAAATATATTGTAAAATGCTTGAATGCTCGAGTGAATAGGTGAATGAGTGAACTTGATGAATGGGGATTAGAATGAGATGAAAATCACTATTTATACACACTTGTGCCTTAGTTACCTATTCAGACCTCATCACAAGCTGACATGAAGTGATTTTTAATAAAATCTTGGAAGGAAATTTAAACTATTTTGAATTTGGGGCCAAGGGGGACTCATTCACCACCCATGGCGAATGGGTCCCACCTAGGACCTAAAAAAAAGTGTTAGGAAATATGTTGTATTTAATATTGTTTGTTGGGATAATACTCAAAAATACACTTAATTAAGCATATAAGAGCATAAAGGGGCAAAATTAAGCATGATAAAGGGAAAAATAGTGAGCATGTTCCTAGCAAAGCGTGAAAGCTTGTTACAAGACTTTACAACACTTCAAAATAGGACTTGTTGATGAATAAAAAGGTGATTTTTAGGTGAATTGTAATTAATCAAATGTACAAATTTCTTACAACACTTCACAACACCTTCACAATATGTTGTTCTTTGAGTTTTAGTACCTAAATAAGTATGTTCAAGCCATGTTACAACATAAAGTCAAAGCAACATAGTTCCAACACCATGAAACAAGAACTAAAAGACCATGAAAATGACAAGGGGCCATTTTTCTATGACACATTTAGCCCCCACTTTAGTGAGAGGATGAACTTGCTTCAAACTCACACTAAAGTAGCCATGAACATCAAGAGGAGGGTTCAAATGCACTTATGTTAGTAAGATGGAATGACAATGATCAAGAGGGATGATCAAGCCCCTAGGATGAAGATCCTATGGAAAACTAAGAATAAGAACAAAGGAACACCCAAGTGTTGAGATGAATTGGATGAAGCTTTGATCATCAATCCAACTAGTTGTGGATGAGATCTAGGTTCTTTGTTTGAAAAAGAGAATGTATACTCACTCTAGGGCCACAAAACTAGTTGTCTGTGGGGCAAGAAAGCCCAAAATGGTAAGATACATATGCTAGTTGGTATGCACTAAAAAACACAAAGGTGGCTATGGGGAAAATTCATGCCACTAGGTGGGCTTCCCACTCAATCATATTAAAGTTATACCCGTTGATAACTTTAACAAGGTGCCACAAAGAAATGTGCTCATGAAAAAAAAAACAAAGGTACCACAGTCATGCAAGTTGTATTATGCAAGGTGGAAAAAGATGCAAGAAAATGTAAAATGAGAAAAGTGTAAAATGTAAAATATGTTCAAAGGAGTCTTGTTTAGTTCATGCAAAGTCAGTCACTTAGGGAACATTGTGTCGAATGTCTCCAAGAGAGGACCAATCAAAGAATAGTATATTCACAACTTAGGTGATGTAGTGCATTGCACCATGCCACCAAGGGGAATGCAATATGCTAAGAAATATCACACTTATGAAGGACTTCACACCCAATGTCATCCACAAAGTGACAAACACATTATATAAATGACAAGGCTACACTAGGAACCAATAATGCAAATGAATTAAGGTAAGGTATGCCCCCCACTTTAAAGGAATTGATACACATCATTCTATGAGCAATTAATTTAAAGTAATGAAGCAAAGAAAATGAAAAAATAAAACAAGACATGAGAGCCAACCTAGATAGCCCTATGCCAAGTCATATGTTTCAAAGTTAGGTTGCATCATGTCAAGGAAAAATGATAAAAAAAGAAAGGGAGTTTCCCACCAGAAAAGAAAACACACCAAACACATAAGGGATCTATGGATTTGGGTTCAGTATGTTTGTTGTTGCAATGTGTTTATGAAAGAGATTAGAACTATCATCATTCCCTAAATCACATAGAACTGGAAGAATAACACACAGAGAGTGAAAACAAAAGAAAAAGAAAGTTTGTTTTGATTCAACATGGAAGAGACATTGCAATTTCAACGCTTTGCATCATCCCAAAAAAGAAAACATAAGTGAAATGAGAATGAAAGGGCGAAAGAAAATGAAAAAGCTTTTGGGTCAACATGAAGGAGACATTTCGGTCTCAATTCCTTGCATCATCACCAAAAGGAGAACACAAAATAAAAAATAAAAATACAAGGACCTTGTGGGTTAACATGGAAGAGACTTAGGGCATCTCTACACTTTGTGTCATCCCCAAAAGGAAAACACAAAACAAAAATGTGAAAAAGATAAGGACCTTTTGGGTCAACATGGAAGAGACATAGGGTGTCTCCACACTTTGTGTCAGCCCCAAAAAGGAGAAGACAAAACAAAAAAAAGAAAATGTATGACATATATAGAAGAAGAGAGAGATACGAATAGAAGAAGTGTACAAAGAGAGTGAATATCAAACACATGATACGGGGGAACACAATACGCACATGAAAATGAAAGAAAGGACAAAGGGACAAGTAATGCAAATATAAATAAACCATTAACTAAGTTATTGGTTTCTGAATCTTAAATAGATAAGCAGAAAAGGAATAACATAGTTAAGAGACAAAGATAGGTGCATTACAAGGACAAGGCTAACAACTTCTTGCCCTCCACAAAGTGTAAAGGAAATAATGAGCATCGGTAGGTGATGGGAATGGATCATGCAATAGTGGGAATAGAGAATGCTACAACTATGGCATGATGATGGGATTTGGTTGGTTTAAGGTATGATGGGGAAACAATTAGTATTAGTGAAGTTATACTTATCCAATATTTCCTTCAATGTTTGACATTCTTCAATTCGATGTCCAAGGATGCAATGATATTTGCAAGATGGTATGTTAGAGTCTTTTGGATGAATAACCAACCTATTCATAGGTGGTAAAAGTAGAAGAGCTTTGTTTAAGAGAAATTGAAGTCTCCTTTCACATATAGGTGGAGGATGTGTTTGAAACTTAATCTTTTTGAGTTTTTAAGGTTGTTTTCACTTGCTAGATTTTCCTTGCTCATGAATAGGAGGAAGAGGACCCATAGGGATCCTAAGATCCTTGTCATTAGAAGAAGATAATGGTTATTCACATGGAAGGATAATGTTTAAGTTAGGAGCATTCAAGATCACTGTTCCAGCATCTCGAAGTCTCCTAGGTTGAAGAGGATGTCTATCAGGATGAGAAGGATCTTGATATCCTAGTCCTATTGTGTGTGCTTCGGTTGATTGTTGTTCAAGAAGTTGATGGATGTCATGTTCATGTTTTTTGTCACAACCTTGTTTAATTAAGATGGTAAATCATTTACCATATGTCGCAAAAAGGGTTGTGAATGTGATTGGTGAGAGGGACTAAGTCCACTTGAGGGAGGAACCTTAGGTCATATAATGACTTCAAGATGTAAGTAGCAAAAGTGATCAAGAGGTGCAATAGTGGGAAGATATTGTGACGTCATGGAGGGATAAAAGGTTGCATTTGTTTCTAGGTGATCAAGGCAATCATTGTAGAACTTGTTCATGCTAGCATCATCTTCTCCAATGATGTCTACTTCACATGGAGGAAAATCATGAGGAGTTAAAGGAGCATGACCTTGTTCAAGATCATTAGGGTCAAAACCAAAGGCACAATTGGACATGTCTACCAATGACTTTAACAAATTCCAAAACTTATTGAAAGAAAATGCCATGATGCAAATAAACTAAGATGCAATAAATGATGAAAAATAAAGAATTTTTAAATGAAAATAGAATGCAGAAATAGGAAGTAGTAATGTAGAAAAATGCTAAAGAGAGTACAAAAATGCTGTTTAAAAAGTGCAGAGGGAATGATTTGCCTTGGGTGGCGAATGAGTCCCAGTATTCAAATTTTTTGTATTTATCAAAAATTTTAAGATGTTGTTAATGTCCTATAGAATGCAAACAATGATGAAAAATGCAGATTTCTTCTTTTTTCAATGAGATGTAATGCAAAAATGAAATCTAAATGAAGCTTTCACTAATGCAAGAGAAAATGTCCTAAAATGCAAAAAAAATCAATGTACTAATTGAATGTTAATGCAAATGGAAACTAGGATGCAATATGAAATCTAAAATGCAAAGTGCTCAAACATCGAGTTCACCAAAATGAACAGTAGATTTTTGGCTCTTAAGACTTCTCTAACTCTTCAGGGTTTTTCACCTAAAAGGTGACAATTAGGCCAAAAATGCAAACTAGTTCATTCAAATAATGTTATGTGTTATGTTTTCTAAGCTAAATTAAGTTAACTAAATGCAATTTAATGATCTAAATGAATGAAAATTAATACAAAAGTGAAATTAAAGCTATGTTTGAAAACACATTATGATATGCAAATAACTAAGTAAATGAAGAAATTATGCAGAACAAAAAGGAACAAGATGAATCTGAGTGCACCTGAATGAAGTGTGATGAATCTGGATTGTTCTGGATGCTATTGGAAATTACTGATTTTTCACAGTTGGACTCATTCACCCAAGGTGGCGAATTAGTCCTCCTCCTAGTGAAAAATTGTCGAAAGCAATTTTTTTTCTGTCAGGATCCAGAATCTAACAAAATTCAGATTTTCAGTCCTAAGGTGGGACTCATTCACCATAGGTGGCGAATCAGTCCTCTCCCAAATTTCTAAAAAATTAGGAGACAATTTTGGAACACTAGATCTGGAAATCACTGTTTCTCATGTTATCGAAGTCAATTCTGTAGAAAACGAACAAAAAACCTTCTCCAAGCTTGAAATAGACTTAAATTGACTTGAAGCACCTAGTTGACTTGTAAACCAATCTTCAACACCAAAAATCTTGTCAAATCTATATACCTAGGTCTAAAAACAAACATGTAATAGGGAAAAATGGTTTAAGGTTAGTGAATAGGGGTTTTCCTTGGTTAAACCCTATTTTTGGTAATCAAACCTTTAATAAAATAATGAAATGCAAAGGAATGATAAACTAACAACATGCAACTGCTATTAACTTACCAAACCCTTGATGATGTAAATCTGAAGTAATGTCAATGGTTGCTTCAAAGTGCTTGAATGCTTGAGTGAATAGGTGAATGAGTGAACTTGATGAATGAGGGTTAGAATGAGATGAAAATCACTCATTTATACACAATTGTGCCTTAATTACATGTTCACACCTCATCACAGGATGACATCAAGTGATTTTGAATAAAATATCGAAAGGAAATTTAAAATATTTTTAATTTGGGGCCAAGGGGGTCTCATTCGCCACCCATGGCGAATGGGTCCCACCTAGGACCTAAAAACAAGTGTTGGAAATATGTTGTATTTAATATTGTTTGTCAGGATAATACTCAAAAGTACACTTAATTAAGCATATGAGAGCATAAAGGGGCCAAATAAAGCATGAGAAGGGGATAAATAGTGAAGATGTGCCTAGAAAATCATGAAAGTTTGTTACAAGACTTTACAACACTTCAAAATAGGACTTGTTGATGAATAAAAAGGTGATTTTTAGGTGAATTGTAATTAATAGAGTCTAGAAGAATGTAGAAATGTCTTAAAACATGTCATGCCTATATTTTACACACAAAACAACCTAACAAATCCATGATGACTTTGTTAATTTTGCAAACAATTTTTTTTTTGTTTACCTAAAAGGAAATAACAACATAATTCATTAATTATAGCTATAGTCAATGAACACACTAGTTAGAAGCAAAGGTAGAAATGATTTACTATTTTTAGTAATAAAGACTACTGACTTTGGGTTGGCTTAACGTACCTCCTACATTCCTTCATGTCAAAATTTCCCTGCTCCCAAAACATATACTTGCAAAGGTCTACATGACTTGGCACACACATAAGATCAAGGGTAGATAGTACATGATCACCAAGAAAAACTATGCAAAACAAAAGGTAATTTACCACATCGAGAGAGAAAGACAAGTCCCAAAAACAAAAATCTAAAGAACAATACTAGGGGCCCAACCTAATGCCTCGGGGGCTCATCGCTTGATGGCCTTGCCCATGTATATAATTCACAGAGGCACCGTAGTTCGACAACTTGAATTTCTCCAACTCATTGAATCACCCACATGGGGGTATATCGATTAGGTTTCAATGGATGACTCAACTTCATTCATACTCATAACACCATAACACTGATATACACTAAAATTCAATCCTCTACTCAAGGTATCATGTAATTACATACAAATTACGTACTATAAAATGTGGGTATGCAACCCTTTCTAGGGTCCATTACCCTAGACAGTTTAACAGTCGGCTGCCACCCACTTAGGTGAAGCTGTGGATAGGAAACCTAGTTGAGGATATAGTAGTGGAAATATGGAACATAGACATAATTACTTGTATTGGCATAGACAATGCCACAAGGTATCATACCAATCAAGAGCAGTTTTGACTACAACAAATCTCACTAGATTCCTATAACATACTGGTCTCAACAATATGGGGAAGAATTAGAACATACTTGAGTCTCTCATCCTCTATTTAATTTTTAATATTTCATATTTATGGAAAGAGGAGGAAGTGACAAATAAAACTGAGAACAAACCCTTTGGTATTCATAAGGATGTGAGAGCGGTTTTCTCCAAAATCCACCCTTCCATTTAAGCACAATTCACTCAGTTTGTTCACATTAGCATACTCATACATTCATATGCACCTCAAAGAATGAGCATTACAAAATATGAAAGCAATTAAGATAAAAAGGAATATCAAAGTAAGGAATAACTTCAAAAGCTCAACATAAGCATTCAACTTAATCTACATGGTAGCATAAATTATTATTATTATGGGTTTGACCACCTTAGCTGGAAGAACAATTCAATTGATAATATGAACACAATTATGTAGCTCAACATGCCTCCCAGGATATTAATGCCTTGGGTCTTACACAATAAACTACTTCACTAATTATATAGGGCAAAAGATACCTATCTTTAAATCTACTACAAGTCCCTATCTTAAGAACATTTCAAATTAATCACTTGATCAGTGATATCTCCTATAATGTTTTCATTAATATTGACACCCATATTAATTGATCAAAATACTAATAAGGATGCTATTGAACACCAAAATTATCAATAGCGTATATACCTCAAAAAAAATAGAATGCTATTGATGATAATCACAATAATCACAATGATAATGCAAAACTTTCTCAATAGGTACGATATTATTAATAGCTGACCAATAATAATTAGAAATTCCTAAACTACTACTCCAAACAAATATAACTATTTTACAAATAAATTAATGGAAAAGAAAATATCCACTAATAAGGAGAAATAGCAGCAATTAAATGACAACACTAATAATGGTTCAACCAATAGAATGAATTATAACACCCCGTTTTGGGCATTATGGTTTCCACATAAATGTTTTCTTTTTTAAATATAAAATCTCAAGAATCTATCTCTATCTCTTCTAAAGACTGTATCATTCCATTTATACAATTAATATCTCTATTGTTCAATATATTAATTGTTCAATATAGAATACATGAGGCATGATATGACCCAAGTACAACAAAATATGAATTTCAAAAAGAAATATGAATATTTTGCTTAATTTCTTGCATGCAGGGATTAGACTATAATTTTATTTTTTTTGGATAGAATGAACAAAATATTTTGGGACATCGCATTTAGCAGCAACAATGAATAGTGCAAATCACAGCAGCTCTAACAACCATTTCCAAATTATGCAGGCTAAAGTGCAAAACCATTCAACATGTAATTATGGAAAAATTAAACTTACTCTATCAAATTGAAGCATTTTCAGAAATCTAGATAAAACAATAATTTGAAGCATTTTCAGAAATCTCAGACAAAACAATAATTTGAAGCATTTTCAGAAATCTCAACCAGAACAATATTGATGGTCTTGAGAGTAATATTTAAATGTAAGCTACGTTAACTAAGGTATTGCTGGTGTGTACACCCATGCAAAATGTGTGAGCATTGATGTCAAAATTGCAACTGCCCAGGTAGATATGTATGCAACATGCAGAGCACAGACAAGGCACGTGGATTGTTTGACAGAATTGGTTTTATGTGTTCAGATATTAAAATAATATTTTAATGATTACTGACATTATATATTACTGTTACAATGTGACTATAATTGATTAAGATTATAAATTAGTTTATTCTTTTATTCAATATTACATATAATTATATATTTATTACCATATTTTATTGTTACAACATATTAATTATAGATCTATCATTTAACATATTATATATTCCATAACAATTAAGATTATTAATTTAGTTTAATATATATTATAACATATCTAAAATTATTTAATATTATTATTAATGAGTCATATTTTTATCATTTATAATTTAAGTTAAATTATTTTAACAAAATTAGATTGCATATAATATCACTATTATCCAAGCTATTTTTATTTTTTTATTGAAACCAACCCCTAATATTTTCATAGCATCTTCTCTTATTCTAATCTCTTTAAATCTTTTTGTCAATTCTCATTTCATATCCTTGTCATTTTCCATGTTATATGGCATCCATTCAACTAAATATCTTTCAATATGAGCTCCTTCTTACCTTTTTTTGTTTCCCCAATACAATAGTAGTAATATTATAGTTAGATGGTTGTATTTGTATCTCCAAAACATCCCTTAATGGGTAATGATTTGTGCTTGTCAAGATCCTTGTGTATTTGTAGTGATAGTGGATCTAACCTAACATTTTAGAATAGGTGGATTAAATAACCTCTCTTTTTTTCCCTCTAAGTAATTTGATTTAACCATTGAGGCTAATTTACATCTTACCTTTATTGTTGGATTGATTCCTAATCTTGTACACTATGTGTTTAAACTTGTTATTGACATAAATGATCCTTTTATCTTGGCTAATAATGAATTTATTATAGTCTTGGAGGAATAGGAAGTTCAATAGGATTTCTAATAGAAGGATATTTAGATGAGTATCTTCTTGGTGACGAAGTGGTTATATTATAAGGAGGTGTTCACTTAGGATATGTTGAAGGTTACCTCAAAGGAGGGGAAATTGTACTATCAAACGATGAGGATAAAGATATTTTAGAGAGAGATAATTTCCACACTTTTAATCTATCTAACCATTGATCAATGGAATGTACATAAGAAAATAGAGTAGGGTGAATCATACACACAATGTAGGGCCTTACAAAACACTTACCAACACCTTTGCAAAACATCATTCTTTGAGTTTTAGTACCTAAATAAGCATGTTCAAGCCATGTTACAACATAAAATCAAAGCAACATAGTTCCAACACCATGAAACAAGACCTAAAAGACCATGAAAATGACAAGGGGCCATTTTTCTATGGCACAATCCTATGCTTGTGCAGATCTAAAGTGATATTTATGGGAATCTATTGGTGATGTATCCTGGATTAGAGCATTTGGTTTTCTAAAGTGTGAAATTTGTGTTCACTGGTGTGTGAACTTGTTTGACAGAGTTGTTTTTCTACGACTAGGAGAATTTTTTCTGCTCTGTAGTCCTCCACTAGTTTGTTTAAGGTATTACTGATCTAGAATATTTCTTGTAATGGTATTCTCTATGTTTCTGGAAAAGGTGTTTGTGGTATGGTGCTCTGGAAGTCAATTTTTAATATTGTTGTATGTGTTTGTGTAGTCCGGCTGGACTGGTGAGAAGTGTTTTGAGTTTGAAGGTTGTTGCACTTGTTGTGGATGAATTTAAAGGTATCTAAGATGTGTTCTAGTATATGGTGAAGTGTGTTATGTGTTCCACATGTTATCTTCTTGCTGCGGAAGTGTGTACTTCAAAGTTTATTTGTGTTTTCGTTAGGTTTGGCCGGCCTAGTGTTTACACTTCATGCGAAGGATAAGTATCAATTGAGGAAGCATGTGATTGATCTGAGACATTGTTTTAGGTCTTGGTTAAGTGTTTGTTTGGTTTTCTCTCATTCCTTTCCATCGTTGGAATGTTAAGTTTTTGACCTAATTTGAATTTATGAAATGAAGTGTGTGTAGCCGACCTTGGAGAAAGTTTCTAAGGTTGAAGAAGGTATAAATACAAGTTGAGATGTTAGGAATTAATCAATCAAGTATGAAACAAGTTTGAGAAGCAAAAGCATGTGAAAGTGAATTGAGGCAGTAGTACTCTAATGTGTTAGATTCCTGAAAGTAGTGAGCTAATGGTATCTACAATTCTTTTGATTAGGTTTTGGATGTGTGTAATCTGTTGTAGTGGATTTTTTTCTATTATCTTCTATATTTGTAGGTAGTGAGCCCCCTTTTGGACAGTAAGTCCTATTTGTAGGTAGTGAGCCTTGTATCCAGGCAGTGAGCCCTTTGGTAGTGAGCCTCTTTGTAATCAATTTTGCTATTACTTTATATTGTGAGTTAATCCTCACTGTGGTTTTTCCCTTATTGGGTTTTCTACATAAATTTGGTGTCTCTTGTGTTGAAATTTCTTTTTGTTATTTATATTTCATGTTCATACTTAATGACATTATTAAGTGGTTGTGAAGTTGATAAGTGTTTGAGATTTGTGATTGAGTTTGGTGAGAACTAATTCACCCCCCCTCTTAGTTGTCTTGCACCTTTCAACACAAGATTATAAGGAGTGTTTCTTGTAGATGTTCTAATACTCATACAATAAGTCCACAACCTATAATTTAAATTAAGTGTGCCAATCTTTATTATGCTTGCTTACTATTTTTCTTAGCATTTGTTCAAGAGTTTTGTTAGTTTATTCCACTTGAATATTTGACTATAGATAATAAGTTGAAAAATGATATTGAATATGAAAAGTTCCCAAAAAAAATTTCACCTCATGTTCTTAAATGGATTTCCATTTTTTGAAACTAATGTGAAAGGAAGACCAAAATGAGCAATAATGTGTTCCAATATGAAACAACATATTTTGTGAATGGTCATGGAATGAAGAGGGATAACTTCTACCCACTTCATAAAATAATTTGTTGCAGTAATTATAAATGTATGTCTAGTGAAAGAGGGTGGTGATATATTTCAAATAAGATCCAAACCCAAAATTGAGCATGGCCAAATAGGAACTTGGGAACGAAGCTCGAAAGTAGGAGTGTGAATCAAATTATTGTCTTCTTGACATTTATGACATTTATTAATGTGAGCAAAATAATCTTGCTCCATGTATCTCCACTAGTCTCCTATACGGAATAATTTTTTCACTAATGATCTTCCTCCAAAATTTCCCCCACAAGCACCCGCATGAGCTTCTTCAAGTGCTATAGGGATTTCTGACTGTTTAAGACATCTAAGTAAAAGACCATTAAATGATCATCTATATAACACATCTACAAGCATTATATATTTAGATGTGAGTTTTCAAAGATGAGCTCTAGTGTTCTTAGTTGTAGGCTCAAGAAAGGCACCTTATTTTAAGTAATTGAATATCATTGTGTACCATTCACTAGAGTTTTTAATATTAATTGTTAACACTTCTTTGGTTTTGTCGTCTACTGATAGTGTTTTAATCATATGGACTATAAATGTGAAATCGAGAGAAGGATCCTCAAGAGATATAAGGGAAGCAACACTTTCCATTGCATCTACATGTTGATTATCCTTTCGTGGTATGTTGTCAATGGTGTATGTTTCAAATTTGTCTAATAATTCCATTGTGAGGTCCTTATATTGAATTATTTTATCATGCTTTGCTTGATATGGGCGATTTATTTGTTTAATGAATAATTGAGAATCACTGAAGATGGAAATGTGTTGAATGCCTAAGGTTGACACTGTGCATATACTAGCAATTAAAGCTTCATACTTTGTAGTGTTATTTGTACATAGGAAGTTTAGATAGTAGGATAAGGGAATAGGATTTCCTAAAGGAGGGATTATTATAACCCATGCTCTTGAGCCAGTTCGACACTTAGAACCATCAAAGTACAATTCCCATGTTTCTTTTTTAATAGTCAACACACTTTCAATAGGGAAGGAATCTATATTAGGTAGGGCTAATGGAGAATGAGCATTAGCTAAATGGTCGGTCAAGTCTTGTCCTTGATTTCCTTTTGAGAGAAAAATTTAAGATCAAACTCAGTTAACAACATAACCCATTTAGCTAAGTGTCGTAATAAATTGATTTTATCAAAGAGATGTTTTAAAGGATCAAACATTTTCATTGCATGAATTTCTGCATTTAATAAGTAATGTCTCAATTTACTAGTAGAAAATACAAGAGCCAAACATCATTTTTCTATCACTGCATATCGAGTTTCATAATCAATCAAAGTTTGGCTAATGTAATAAAAATGATTCTCTTTACCACTATCATCTTGTTTAGCTAACCATGTCACTAGAACATGGGCTGATGATGTAGTATAAAGGATAAATGGTCTTTCTTGCATAGTAGGTTGTAAAATAGGAGGAGTAGTGAGGTAATATTTCAAACTTTCAAAGGCCTATTTACAATCCTCATTCCACTTAAACTCAACTTCTTTCTCAAGAAGTTGTGTAAAGGGTAATGTCTAATCTACTAAGGTTTCTACCAAATGATAGATAGCTTGAATTCTCTCTTGTAAGGTACGAAACTAAGAAATAGGTTTATGAGGTGGCATGTTAATGATAACATCAATTCTCTTTGTGTCCACCTCAATTCCTTTGTGAGATACTATAAAAATTAACAGTTTTCCACTATCCATCCCAAAGACACATTTTTTTGGATTCAGTATCATGTTATACTTTCACATTCTTTCAAAGATATTATGAAGGATGTTAACATTGTCTTGATGAGTTAAGGATTTAGATAAAATATCATCAACATAATCTGTCAAAATCTTATGTATGTAATCATGAAAGATCAATGCCATAGCTCTTTGATATATTTCACCCATGTTATTTAATCCAAAAGGCATGACCACCTAATAAATATTCCCCAAGCTATAGTAAATTTTGTCTTGTATTGATCTTGAGGATTGACAAATATTTGATTATATCTAGAAAAAAAATCCATGAATGACAAAAAGGAATTTCCCCAGTCAAATCTACTATCATGTGAATATTAGGAAGGGGAAATCCATCTTTTAAAGATGCTTTAGTAATTTTGCAAAAAATCATGCATATCCTAATACAATTATTAGGTTTTGCAATTGTGATAAACTTTGAGATCAATGGGGAATAGTCAATAGGATGAATAAGCCCATCTTCGAGGAGTTTTTCAATCTTAGATTTAACCAATAAAGATATCTTAAGATTCATCTTACGTATCTTCTGTCTTACTCATTTAGCATCTTGTGCAAGGACTATGTTGTGTGTCACTATCTTAGCATCAATACCCAGCATGTTTGAATAAGTCCAAGCAAATAGTTAATGAAATTCATGTAATGATGTTGCATGATCTTAAGAACTTGTTCATCCTAATTAAGGAAAATTCCTATTTGAATCACTTTTTGCTCATTAGATGTGTCTTTTGGTATGCTGATTGTATGCCCTATAGGTAGTGGATTTTGTTTTGAAACTTCAAGGATATGTTCTTCTTTATCATCATCAATGTCATTGATTTCATTTTCTTCATCCACTTGTTTAGTACTAACCATAGCACAAGTGACTCCTTGTGTCCTAGGAGGAGTAAATAACTTGTCATAAACTCCTAACATTTATTTCAAGGCTTCATCATCTTCAAAGTATTCCAATGATTCATTGCATTTTGTATCAATCAATTCGAAATGCTTTAAAGTGAGTGTTCTCTTAGAGGAACTGCACATGACGGTGTTGATTTTGAGTGAAGGTCTTTTTGTTGCTTTCGTTATCTTAGAAGGACAATATCCAAGACCATTTTTTGTTGCTTGTGTGTTAGGTTCTATAGGAATGAAAATTCCTTGTTCTTTTCTACCACATCCTTTTCCACTATAACCAAGTCATTTCAAGAGCGTATAACCTCTTCCATAAAGATTTTCCATTTCTTTTGGATTCAGTGGTTGTTCATAATGAACATTATCAAAGTTTGTTGTATAACTTGTGTTTTCTTCTTGAGTGGATGGAGTAGATTCGTGTGAGGGTTCTTTTGAGTTTTGTGTTGACATTACCATTGGTTCTTTTTCCTTTTTGGGTTCTTTTTTTGTAATCTTGTATTCTCCCCTAAAAGTTGGTATGAAATCTAAGGAACCCCAATTGTCTTCTAATAACTTTGTGACTTCTTCAATATGCTTTTCCTTTTCTTCTTCTTATGTGATTTCCACTTTTGAAGTTTTTATCAATGTTTTCAATTCTCCTTGTTTTTATTAGTGTGTAAAAAAATTTCAGGCTTAGGGTTGGCTTTGATTGTTTACACTTTGCTTTTATAGACATAGTTCATTAAATAATGAAGGGTCAAAGACACTGCATTCATTTTGTGAATCCATGGTCTACCCAAGAGGAGATTGTATGAAATATCTTGAGGCATAACATGGATAGGAGTTTGTAATGTTTCCTTTCTGACTATAATAGGTAATGTGATCACACCAAGTGGTTGTTCCTATGTTATCAAACCCATGAATGGACAAATAATCAGGTTTAATTTTACTCGTATCCATTGCAATCTTATCCAAAAGGTCTACAATACACACATTAATAGATGGTCCATTGTCAACAAGGGTTCTCTTTACTCCAACCTAATTAATAATGGATATTATCATGAAGGCTTCATATTGTTTTTGAACTTCCAAGGAGGGTAACTCTCTTTGGTGAAAAAAATGTCAATATTAACCATATTCATTCCTTGAACTAGGGCAGCCACATCACTTGGATTTGTATTAGGAGGAACCAAAAGATCTTGTAAGGTTGTTTGAAGGATACTATGGTATTTAAGTGAGGCTTGAATAAGATCCCATATAGATATCTTAACAGGAGTATTTTTAAGTTGTTCAACAAGATAATACTCCTTTCCACTATGCAAAGGAAAATGAGGAGCACTAGGAAAGACAAATTGGGGTAATGGTAATGAAATAGGAGTAGATTTTGGTTGCCTATTGTTCCTTGTATTATATGTGTGAGCAATGGTATTGTAACTCAGTTGTTGTGAAACATTGTTATTATTAATTTTCCTTGTGAAGTTCAAGATATCTCTTGGAGTTAAAGGTTTCTTTTTAGGTGGTTCTAAGATAAGCACTAGTTTATTTTTAACTTGAGGTTGGTGTGAGGGTGGGTAAAGAATAAGCTGAGGTGTGATTACATTAACATCTCTTTGTTTTGATTTACTTGACAAGCCTTAGTGGATGAACCTTATGAGATGAAATCCTCAAGCCTACTTCATCTAACATGTCAAAGTTATTACTACTAAAGGCTTGAGGGATATGTTAACTCAAAAAAAGAGATTTGACATGGTCAAATAACTACACTTTCTCCAAGGGTTTCATCAATTTTGCACTTGTTTTTGTTCTTTTTGTTTGATGCTTTTTATTTTTATTTGTTTCCTAATGATTACAAAATGTAAACTAATCTATCTAAACTATGAAATGATGTTGAAAATAAAGGAAACATATGAAATTGAATGATATCTTCAAATGAAATATGTAAGAAACATTTTCCAAAAGTGATATAACATCTAACTAAAGAAGGAATATCTTAAATTCAAAATTAGACTATTTTAGGAAACCAATTCTTAGATCTGAAAAAAGTAACAAAAAAGTAGAAAAGAGGTTAAAAATCACCCAAAATTTTTTTTGAAGGGTTTGTACAAGGACTTATTCACCCATGGATGAATGGGTCCTAGTTAGTATTTGTAAAATTGAATTTTCCAAGATCTGAGTTTGTTTTATGTGTTTTTTGTTTCTGGTCTGTAATAGGGGTTTCTATAACAGGTTTTCCAAAATAAGGGTTTCTAAATGCAAGTATATTTGAGGTCAAATGATGAACTAAATGACTAATTTAAGAATTTATTTTGGATCTAAATTTGAACTAGAATGACTTAATGATGATCTTGATGCAAGTACAATTCAAAATGAATGTAGATCTAATGCACTTTTAATATTTTCTATGAATTTAAAGGATGAAAACATGCAATTTTAACCCTAAATACAATTCTCATAAATTCAACATTAAAGAACCCTAAATTTAATGCAACTAATGCAAACCTAATGTAAACTAGTGCAACATTCAGATCTAGGGTTGAAATGGGCTCCAATTTTCAAAATTTTGTTGTACAAGGTTGGGTTCACCAAACTGAAATGATGAAAAATAGGGTCTTCCCAAAATGGAAAGGTGGATCCAAAGAGGGAAAATGGGTCCTACTTCTCTAATTTCATTAGGAAATGAGATCCGTACAATGAATTGATTATCAACCCTTAGGTGAATCAAGTCAAAGTGGGAATCTTTAGATTTCCTTATGACTAAAGGATGGGGTTCAAAGTTAAACAAAAATTTGGGGAGAAAAACTAAAAATAAAAAATGAACTTAAAAATGCAATCTATCACTTGTATCTAGTAGATTAAGCATAAAAATAAGAGAATCAACATCTTTTTTGGTAAATTTGGGAAAGGTAAATGTTGTGCACCTATCACAAAACACAGTTTATACAAGCATGTTGGGGACTCATTAACCCATGGGTGAATGGGTCTAGGTGCCCTATTCTAGAAACTTTTGAACTTGAGATCTAATCTTGAAACGTGCACTTCTTCCTTGTAACTTTAAACTTTTTCTCTTAGATTTGGACCTGTGATAAATCTGCCAAAAAAACTTGTTGTTTGATGGTGGATAGGGGTTTACCTCGATCAAACCCTAAGTTTGGTAATTAAACCTTGATAAAAAAATATAGATCTAAAACATAAAATGTGTATGAAATCCCTAACCGTAAGTGTGTCAAATATTAAGAGAGCTTAAGATGTAATAAAACCCTATTCAAGTGTGTTACAATAGGATCCCTAAATGAACATGAAAAATGATGAAGATATACTTTAAGAGATCTCAAATCACTCTAATATCTCACAAAATTGAATATACTTTCCTTTAATCAAAAAGTAGAATGATAATAAAAGATGGAACCACTTAGGAAACATGTCATTAGGCTTGGTTGAATGTCTTAGTGCATCTTCCAAAACCTAGAATCCATCATGATCCTCCATAGACATCTACCATCAATCTTTGGTAATACTTGATCTTGTTGACAAAATAAGCTTGGAGACCTGCAAAAACAAATAGAATGCTACTCCAAGACTTCACTTTTGAATAGTTGATTGACTTCTCATTTCTCTTGAATATGAACACTTCTGATCTCATGTGAATCTCTCTTCCTTCCTAGTGTGAAATGAATATGAAACTTAGTTTTATAGTCTTCCTTTCTAATTTTCCATTAATATTAAATTCCGAAAGATGAAACTTAGAATTTGAGTTTAAGACCTTGAAATTCCACCAAAAAATGTCTTCAATTGAGTTTTAGGCACTAAAATTGGACCCATTCACCCATGGGGGAATGGGTCCCGACCTAAAACTATAATTCCTAATAAATGTCAATGGAATTAATTTAATTAATAGAATTTATTCAATGTGGGTTATAGTGTCAGGAAATAAATAAAATAGGCCTTGAGATGCATAATCAAGGGTATTAGGGGTCCATTAATGTGGTTTGGAAATTCATAAATGAAAGGTCACTAAAATAGGTCCAAACTAAGTGTGAAATTGTACTTTTACCTAGAAAGGAGTGTAATTTTCTACACTACACCTAATAGGAAGCTTGGTGGGTTTTGTGGGTTGGATCTCAGGTTCCTTTACTAATTTATCATATAATTTTCTGAATATATCAATCATCAAATCAATTCTCTTAGGATAATTTCCTTCTTCCAGAAAGAATCCAAAGAAATCAAGGTCTTCCTTCTTCCTTTCTTCTTCTACCTTCATTAGAATATCCCATTTCCTCTTTCTTTGAAACACCTCTTGAGAAGTGACACAATTCCTTATCACATCTTCATCATAATCCACCTTATGGGTAATCCATGTCTTGTTGAGAATAACTTGCCTCAAAAAATACATATGTCCCTCAGGGTCAAAAGACCATTTCCACTTTAGATCTCAAAGCATACTTTCTCTTCAAAATAATCGTGCAACTCTTCAAGGGTATTTGCACCAATGGACATCCCTTCATACACAGTCAAGTCAGGTAAGAATGTACCCTTTTTTTTTCTTTTTCATGAAATCCATTTCCATCCACAACATCTGCCACATGAATTCTAAGAATAAAAAACAAGGAGGAATAAATTTGGGTAAAATGTGGGGAGGCTGAGGACATCCATAAAGTCTTCTCACTATATGATTAAGCAAGAAAAACTAATCACCAAAGTTATGTGTATGCCATTTTTCTAGTTTTAATGCCAAAGGTATTAATTTAATTCCATTTCAAAAGGTAGCCTTAGTGAAATAATACCATTAGTGGCCATAATTTTGATTACAAAATCATCATGAAAAATGACAGTCACCATTCTTGCACCTTCCATCCCAAATATAACACATAAATTGTATTAGCATTCTCTTTCCTTGTTGATCAAACATTCTTATTTTCATTCTTTAGGTCCACCAATCTCTATTTTGATATAATATTAAATGTCACAATAGGGAATAATGCCTAAAGGTGATGGGGCCCTTGTTTTCTATCACTTGAAGAAATCCCTCATGTAGCCCCTTTTCAATTACTAAAGAAAAATAAAACTTAATATTCACCTATGAATTTTGAATCCTCATTTCCATCATCATAAGACTAACTATCATCCTATCCTTTGAATCTATCCCTAACACTTGACATAAGGAAAAGTATGTTCTTTTGAAGTAAACTTCAAAGTCATCCACAGGAAATGGTTCGCCACAAGAAGGGGAAATAGGTATCATTCTGTTATTGAAACCCTTTTTCATATACATTGGTAGCTTATCACTCTAATAAGTCTTCCTCAATTGTTTATAGTCATCCTCACTCTCTTGAAGATCAATTTTGGTGAGAGCCTTTTTGTTCAACATAAATCACTCTATGATGGTGGATTTGGTTAATACCACTAGTGGTGAGCCATTAGGAATCCTCATAGCCCTTGTTGTTGCATGATAATGTTGTGCCAATAGTTTGATGAACTCAACATTTACAAAAACATTAGGGATAACTAACTTTTCTAAGTTAAGATTCTAGGGTTTAAAATCGAGACCTCAGCATTTCTCTTGTCACAAAAGTACCAAAACAAGTCCCACCCTAAAATAGGAATAAAAAATCCCTACATCCATGTGCCTCATCCCTAAACACCTTCTTATAACCCTTATCAACTGACTTTGGCAATACATCCAAGATTGACTATTGAAGTGGTCTCTTATTTTCTTTAGGGGCCAAGGACTCTCCCTTCTTACTTATAGACTCACTTTTCGTAGGAGGAGTTGCATAAATTACACTTAACTAGGGTTTGAGACCTTTAATTCATAGAGCTAGCTGAAGCTAGTAATTGAAACACCTATGGATCAAAAAGAAGAGAGGCAAAAATGCACTTACCTATTCATACAATAGTTGCAGAGCCCACACCATGCGTTGAATCCCTTCATCTTCAAACACAATGATCTACTGAGAATGATAAAAATAACACCAAATTTTAAATATATAAGCTTCTGAACTCAATCACTTCACCATTAATATCAACTTGTGCTAAATATTTGTAGTGATTGATCAATGTATGTGAATTTTAAATATGCACACTTGATCTAAGAGGATCAAGCAATCAAAAGTATTTTCATATAGTTAATTCAAAATTTTTCATAAATGTAGTGCCACCCTATATCAGATTCTTGTCATAATAAATAAAGATGCTCATGGGGCAACAAGACCACATGCCTTTCATTTTAGTCCTTCTTTCCATACTATGCATTACCTTTGACATCATGGTATTACCCATCATGGGGTTGTAGGTTATGTCATGGTCATTTAACTCCTTACCACCCTCACGTACATACTCCCACTAACTTCTGTGGTATTTTGATAAAAACTCACACTGCACTTCAATCTCTTGCACACCTGCTAAGGACTATTAGGGGTGACTTCAAACCTCTGCAGGGGTGAATTACTTGACCAATATCCATATGAAGATGGAGATACAATGATGAAACATTTGTATGATTGAAAATGACTCAACTAAGTACTTTAGCAAGGAATTTTTCAACTCTAGGATATGAGTGGCAAAAGGCTTAAGGATTTTTTGGGTATCAAATTGGAAAATTTGGGAAAATTTTATAAGTTCCAATAGTGTTTCTAGTTGGGGATAAATGGATATCATACATTGCAAGAATCCAATAAAAAATCTCTGGGACACAAACCAAAAAACATAAACCAAGCATAAATAAAGGAAACCAAACTAGAAAAACCTAAACTACTGTGCATGGAATTGATCTTCTTTAAGAAAAGAAGTGTTTCAAAAAAATTTCATGCATTGGTGGTTCCTGATCTTCACCCACAATGTCTTTAAAATAATGAGTCTTCTCCATATTTTCCCATGATAACAAATGGAACCAACCATAGAGCTTCAAACTTTCCATGTTTTCCTTTATCTTGACTCTGAGCATTCCACATGAGAACCATATCATCAATCTGAAACTTTCTATCCTTAGCCTTATTGTCAATTAAATATTTCATTTATAGTTTCATTTTCTCATTCTATTTTTATGCCTGAGTTCTAGTCTCATCTAACTCTACTAATTGTTCCATCCTTTCCTCCATTAGGTATGTCCATGTCTTCTTGCAAAATTAATTTGTAAATCGGCAAAAGGTTATGCATTGGTATTATATCTTGAGCCCCATAAACTAGTTCCAAAGGAGATTTCCTAGTAGCCTTCTTCATTGTGATCCTATCTTCCCATAATGCTAACTTCAGTTTTGAATCCCAAGCCTTTTTAATTTCAAGCATTATTCTGATTATTTTCATAATACTCTTATTACTAGATTTAGCTTGACCATTAGCTTGAGGATGATATGAAGAAACATATGAGATCACTATGCCATAAGACTCATATAATTTCTTAAATTCATTAGACCTAAAACACATCCCATTATCAATGATTATCTTAACAGGACCCCAAACCTAGTAATAATATTCTCCAACAAAAAAATGATCACTACTTTACTAGTATCCTTCTTGGTTGGGATTGATTCAATCCATTTAGTGAAGTATTATGTGGAAAAGAATCCACCTATGTCCTCCACTTGATTTGTCTATTATTTCACCTATGAAGTTAATCCCCTATTAATAAAAGGGTGCTTCAATCTGCATAGGCCTCAAAGGTAGGGATCCTTGATACTTCAATTTACCAGAGAAATTCTAGCATGCCTCACATTTTCTTACATGTGAGCATCAACAAATATCTTTTTCCAATAATAACCTTCTCTTAGTATTTTGTGTGTAGTGGTTTTAGCTGAAAAATTCCCTCCACATACACCTTCATGCATTGCTTTCAAATTATTTTATTGCTATCCTTCATCCAGACATAAAAATAGAATACCATAATTTTCCTTCCAAAATAGATCACCATTCACAAGGAAATACCTTGATTCTTGTATCTTCAATGTCCTCTTTTGATTATCATTCATACCATTAGGGTATTTCATGTGCTTGAGGTAATGAACCACATTTTTATACCAAGGTGTGTGTTCAATGTTGGATATCAAACCCTCATGTTCCTTAACATTACAAACTTGTGCAATAGTTAGATTAGATTCTGCCATTAACCTTGCCAATCCTTGTCCTCTTACAAGTTTTGTAATCTGTATGTTAATATTAAACTCCTAAGTTATATTTATCCATCTACATCTTCTTGTGACCTCTCTCTATACAAAGACATCTTTGATTGTTGCATTCAACACATAAGCAACCACTTGTGCTCCTACTAATTAAGGCCTAAATTCCTTTACTACTTTCACAAGTGCATAAGCTTGTTTTTTAGTGGCATCATATTTCAATTCAACCCCCTAAAGTAATCTACTAAAAAATTAAATTGGTTGCTCATACCCTTCTTCATTCTTTTGTAACATAACAACAACAATAGTATGGAAAGATGCAAAAGAGAATATTTTAAATGGTTTGCTAAAATATGGAGATTTCAAAACAAGAGCTTCCTTGATTTCCATTTTTATTGATACAAATTCCTTAATGGCCTCAGATTTCCAATCAATATTTGATCCCTTCTTCAGCATTTTAGAAATAGGTTTCACAATTTCAGCCAAGTTAGATATAAATCTTTTAACAACGTTTATTTTCCCAAACAAAGGGATTGAATATCCTTCATTTTTTTAGGAATATGAATCTTATCAATGGTTGAAACTCTATCTGGATAATTTCTTACCCCTTCTTTAGAAATTGTGCCCCAACAATTTACCTTCAGTTACAACAAAGTGACATTTTTTAGGGATCAAAGATAAACCATACTCAAGTGCCTTGATTAATATCTTCTCTAAGTGCATGTAGTGATCTTTTTCCTTCTTTGAGTATGCAATTAGATCATCTTGGTAAATGAACATTATGATATTGATCAAATTTGTAAAAGCCACGTCCATAGCCCTTTGGAAAGTAGCACCAACATTTGTAATACCAAAAGGAGTTCTTACATATACATAAGTACCCCATGGTGTAGTAAAGGTAGTCTTATTTTTCTCTGATTATTTGAATTTGACCTAATTATAACCAAAAAAATCCATCCATCATGGATAGAAAATCACATCTTGTTACTCTTTGCAACATAGCCTCCATGTTGGGAAGTGGATAATTATCCTTCAATGACGAAACATTCAAGTTACGAAAGTCTACACACAATCTTATGTCACCATTCTTCTTCCTCATTGGTACCAAGTTTGAAACCCAAGATGAATGTTTGATAGGTTTGATTATGCCACCCTCTCTAAGCTTCATTAGTCCCTCTTGTATTTTTGGTGCTAGCATAGGGTTTATAGGTCTCTACTTTTGTCTGAAGGGTTTGACATCTGGTTATAATGGAATATCATGCTAAAAAAAATCTTCTCTATAAGCTTTCAAGTCCTCATATGACCATGAAAATACATGTTTATACTTCCTAAGTAGAGTTATGAGAATTTCCCTGACTTTTGGGATAATTTTCTTTCCTATGTATACCCTCTTTGGAGCAATATTAGTCCCAAGATTCACTTCCTCAAGATCTTATTGATTGAGTGATTCCTGCTTTAAAATAGATCTATCATTCCCATCAAAGACCCTCTCTAGGGCTACTAGGCCTTTTGGGATTTTTTTTTTCAACTATACAACTTCTTGACTAAAGACACTATCTTTAGCATCCACCTCTTCAACAAAAGCATTAAAATCTATCTCTTGGACTCAAATTGGTCTATACACAAATTTTTTTTATCAAATCATCATCATCATCATTAAACACTTGCCAACTATAAAAATTGTTAGGGACAAAAGGTCTAGTTTGAATTCTACTTCTGAAATGCTTTCCAATGTAAGTTCATCCCTTTTCAAAGAAACATTTGTAAGAAAATACACCATCAGGTTCTTTGAACTCTCTATCCAATAAATGGATAATGCATCAAAAATCTCCACATTATCCCATACTACATGTTTATGTTGTTTGAGCATCTTATTCTTTGAGCACTACCTAGATCTGACTTGTGAAACAATCAGTTCAAAATCTCCATATATAGCCAGTAACTTGATTCGACATTTAATGGTAATATTAAGGCCTATCAATAATGCATCATACTATATTATGTTTTTAGTACACTCAAATGATAATAGGAATTAGTATTTAAATGTCCTACCACTAGGTGCAATGAAAACCACACCTACTCCATTACCTTCTTTATTGCATGCACCATCAAAATACATTTTCCAAATACTAGATTTATCTAGTTGAACTACATTACTGATTGGATCACTATTCTATAATTGAGGCTATGAATTCTCAATCCTAAAACCTCCCAAATCTACATTAGACAAGCAATTCATTTGGTTGGGATCAATATGTTCTACCATTTTTTCTTATTGTGGCTATATTTTCCATTAACATGTATAGTTGCATCTGATAAATCCAATTGAACATTCCCTCCAACTGTAGTAGTTCACTATCTTGATAGAAACATGCCATAACATGGTGGAATATCAACCACAGTAATGTCAGTTTTATATGTAGCTTCAAGATAGGAAGCCAAATTTAACTCCATATCCCATATGACCCCAATGACATGGAAAAATCTATTGTCCATAGCATAGCACTTTCCATATGTGGTATCAACCAACAAACCCAATTCCTTCATGCATGTCATGGACATAATGTTTATTGTTGTTCTTGAATCTATCATACAATTTTTTACCAACTTGTTGTTTATCAATAATGTGGTGTAAAATGGGTCAATCTGAGATAGATTATTTGTCAGAGTATTTCCTAAGTAGATCTTAGGAGTCTTTATAATCTCTCCTTTGACATTACTAACATTCCTTTCATTCTTTTCGAACTCATCTTTATTCTTATTAAGGCCTTCAAGCTTATTTGGCACATTTGAAATTAACTTCACTGCACTATTTCTATATTCATCAAATTTCATCATTTCCAACAAAGGAACTAACATCTTGATATGAGATAAAGCTTGTGCTATGTCAAAAGAAGGCATATCTCTTAGTGTTTCTATTTTCCTTACTTCTACTTTAGCATGTTTTTTCTCTTCCATTTCCTACTACTTAGGATTATTTTTTTATCCTATTTTGGCCTCCTCTTGATGCCTCTTTAGGCACATACTTTTGATCTATCTTTTGAAGCTTTCCATTTTCATCATTCCTCTGAGGTTCTGAGGCATCCATTTTATTACCTTGTTGATCTTTCACAAATAAACCCCCAAGTGTCACTTGATTTGAATTAATAGTTCTATTTATGATGTTATAGTTACTTCCAACTTGTGCTATAGCAACAATTATGAGTTCTTTTATTTCTTCCTCAGTAGGTTTTCTCAATTGGATTTGAATTGATTGTGATTTTATAGCACAAATTAGAGGATCTCCCATGCTGTCGTACTCTTGATCAAAGAATACTTCTTGTTGACCAGCATGAATGCTATTTCATTGGTGATTTACATCATACTCAAATCCATCTTCCTCCAAATATGAATATTCTTTATTTATCCCATAAGGTCTAATTACCAAATTATTGATAGTGTGGTCATATATTTCATGATCATATGGTCCTTAACTTTCTTGAAATGATTGTGCAACTACAAAATAATTGGGAGAATGAGGAAATCTACATGGCACACACCATGGAGTACCTTCCACCATATTAGCTTCATGCATCTCCAATGGATTAGGGGTATCCTTATTGGATTTGTGCTTCTAATCACTATCCAAGGACCTACCATCTTTCCAGTTTGTTTTATAAGGCATGTCATCCAATCTTGGTCTTTCATTCCTATGATAATTAAATTTATCATAATATATCCCCTTCTCATTCCTTGCTACTGTGCCATAGAAAAATGGACCTTTTGTTTGATATGGATTAATTCATGATTAAATTGACTAAACAAGGTCTTAATCTAGTGTTGTGAAGTATTTTATGCATCCACACTAGGTCTTGGACCCTTGCAAATTTAATAAAATACATTTAATGACATCTTGTGAAAGTGTTGTGAAGCATTGTAATACATTCCTATGCTCTTCTAGACTCTTTTTATTATAATTCATTCAAATATTCCTTTCTATTCATTATTAAGTCCTATTTTGAAGTGTTGTAAAGTCTTGTAGCAAGATTTCACACTTTTCTAGGCACAATCTCCTTATTTACACCTTCCTTATGACTTAATTGACCCCTTTATGCCCTCACATGTCTTAATTAAGTGTAACTTTGAATGTAAACCCAACAAACATTATTAAATGCAAGTTAAATCCCGACACCCACTTTTGAGTCCAAGGTGGGACCCATTCACCATGAGTGGCGAATGAGTCCTTCTTGGCTCTAATTTCAAAATATTTTAAATTTCTTTTTGGGTTTTTATTTAAAAATCACTTGATGTCGATCTGTGATGAGTTATGAATGGTTACTAAGGCACAAGTTAGTATAAATAAGTGTTTTCCCCCCTCATTTTGACATCTCTTATTCATCTTCAATCCATAATCCTTTTATCATCTCTTATCTCATCAATCTTCTATCAAGCAACTTAGGTTTCAAGACATTTAGAGATCAATTTTTAGGCTTCCAAGGGAAGATTCTACATGTCATGTTGTAGACTTTCAAGATTAAAAAATTATAGAAAGGTAATCAACTCCATTGTTGCATGTTCATTCATTTTTTTACATTATTTTGGTTTAATTACCTAAACACAGTTTGACCAAGGCAACCCCCATGCCTTAACAATCCACATTTCCTCTCTTCTTCTTGTTTGTTTGTGGATTTGGGTCCTTTGGAAGCTTGAGAATCATTGGATATCAAGTTGCAAAGTCATTCAAGTCCTCTTTTCATCATTCAAGTCAAATCATCAATAAAAAGTCATCTTGAGACCCAAATCTAATAGTTTTAGAAGCAAAGACCTGTAGGAGATAGAACTGCAGATCTAACTCCACAAAATATTCCTATAATTTTCTAGATTCATATAGGTGGACTAATTCACCACCCATGGCGAATGAGTCCCATCTGTAGGCTTGAAAATAGATTTTCTCAGATTTCAGATCCTGACAGTCAGAAACAAGTTTTTGGAACATTTCATCAAAAGTAAGACTAATTCACCATGCATGGTGAATCAATCCCAGTGGTCATTAATAGAAGTTTCTAATACATTCTAGAATATTCTAGTGACATCATTCTACCTCCAAGTGCACTCTATTCAATCTTATTTATTTATGTTTTCATTTTTTTAAGTTTCATAGTTGTATTCAACACTGTGTTTTCCAGTACTTTTACATTAGATCAATTTACATTCTTTATTCTACATTTTCATTAAGATTCCAGCATTAAGACACATTCACACACTCCAAATTTTCTTTTCATTCTTCCATCCTAATTTGAGTGTTAACAAAGTGAACATTTTGGCCTAAATTCTCTTACCTTCTAGGTGAAATACTCTAGGAGGTACACAAAGGATTCCACATTCAGTTTGCATCCATCCATACATTACATAATGAATGAAACTTTGAGTGATTTTTGTCCATTCTCTCTCCTTTAGGTGAAATATCCTAAAAGATCCAAAGAAGGATTTTAGTGCCAAAATCCTTCATTTCATTTTGGTGAACCTTCTTTTTTATGACTTTATTGTCTAATTTGAAGTCCTTTATCATTTATCTAGTCTTACATTCATTTTTCATTTGGATTCGCATTACTTTGTATTCTAGGTTTTGAAGCTTGCATTCATAAAAAGTGCATTTAGGTTGCATTGGTTGCACCTAAATTCATTTAGATTTATTGAAATTCTACATTTTTCATTTAGATTTGTGTATTGGCTCTCCGAATTCCTACAAATCAGCCTAAACTTTTTGCAAAACTTGAAAAAATTCCATACTGGGACTCATTCACCACCTTGGGCGAATCAGTCCCTTCTGGCACCTGAAACAACATTTTCTAGATCTTAGAAATTGGTTTTTAGGATTCTAATTTGTGCATTAACTTGTATATATCAGATAGTTGTATTTCTATAGCATGCATTTCACTAGATTTCACTTCCAATAACTCATTTCATGCATTGTTTTATTTCACTTTTTGCACTCACCACATTTGATTTTTAGATTTTTACATTGTAAAAACAGCAATTTCACATACTTTAAAATATAACATTGCATTGCATTGTACTTTCTTTCATTTCAACATGTTTTCTTTCACAATATGTGCTCTTGATTTGATTAAACATGGATTTAATATGCATAATCCTCCCATTTATGAGTTTCCATTTGAGTACCATAATAGGAACTTTAAAGAAACAATCCATTAATTCACTTCTTAATCTTACATTACCCATTGGTGAGAATGGAAATGTTGACAATCCTAACACACATTCTTGTTTTTCTTCCAATACCTCTCCTACCAGTGATGAAGATATTGAGATGCAAGAAGTTACAAGCCTTGAAAGTAGTGATTTTCCATCTCCTTATTCCCCTTTGGATGACCATACACAACAAGAGCATGAAATCATAAACACATTCCTAACTGTCACCTTACCAAATCTTCATGATCATGATACTCAATCTTGTTCATCTCCTCATACCCCTCCTCGATGTAAAGATGATGGGTTGTTGTTAGGAGATTCCTCTATTATGAATCATGACACCCTTGATTTTCCCTTCCCTAATATCCCTATCCTATGGAAAGATCTATTTGACAATCATAGTGGTTCTTCTCTTGATACCTCCAGTTGTTATTAAGCTTCTTTCCAAACCTCAACTTTATATGAACATAAATTACAAGCTCTCCTTGTAGGGTAGATAATATGGAACAAGAGAATGAGACCTTAATGGTAATGGACACTCACCTAGCGATCTCTCCTCTTCATTCCCCTCTTCATACTTCCATCAATGCTCATTTCCCTATTGGAAATGAAGTTATTGTAGAAGAAACAAGCCTTACTTGTCAAGAACATGTGGCTTGTTGTTCTCCTCCAAACTATCCTCCTAGGGAGAATATCATGGCATTGGACTATGATACTTCTTCTTTCCCTACTCATTTGATTCTTGATTGCCCTTACATTAAGATATATCACAACAAGCCTGCTGAGGATATGGATGCACAAGTATCCATTGGATCCCCTTTAATCAATGAACCTCATACATATCCCATAGGACATCTTGATAACTCCCTCATTCTTTCCCCACCTTCATCCACCATCAATAATCTCACTTCATCCTTACAAACTAGTGATCTTGAGTATCATCCTTTTCAAAATGTTCAAACTATCATCTCACAAACCACTTATGATTTGAATTCGTTAGATTTTGTATCCTTCTATAATGAAGATGACAAAATATTTCCATATACAAAGTCTTGTGTAAGTATGACACCTAAACAAGATTATCTTGATCCCAATCACCCAACCACCTCATCCTCTTGATCAAGAAAGTTCCTTGTCAAGAATTCTCCATGATGACTTGATCATTCTCCCTCCATGAACTCATAAGGAATGCTATGAAAATACTTCCTTTTGTGCATACCATAGAGTTCTTGGTCACACCACTAATGAATGTTATGCCTTGAGTCATAAAATACAACATTTTTTTAGTAGTTTGGTATGCTTCCCTCTATGGGGGCATCTAATTCCTCTAGTTGATATTAATTTTCACTCTAGCAAACACCTCATTCACACTTTAGGCTCACCTTTGTCCTACACTAAGTGGGGGGCAAAGAGTTAGATAGCCTTATCCCTTGTATGTCACTTGTCATTGTCTCTTTTCACTACTCGTTAAATTTTCATGACTACATATAAGAGCAAGCTTGGGATGTGGACGACATGTCTTAAGAGTGATGCACATGTGACATACTCCCTTTCTTTGTTTCCTTGAAATGACATAGCTTATTGAAAACATATGACTTGGCATAGGGATTTTTGCATAAGCTCTCATGTATTCCTCTTTTCTTCTACTTTAAAGCAATTGCTCACAACAATGGTGTCAAGAATTGCTTTAAAGTGGGGGCATACATCACCACTAACATTTCATTGTGTTGTTTTTATTTTTCTTGCTATTCCCTCTCTCGAAAGTATTAGGTACAATGTTACTTATGATGAGATTATCCTCTCTTGGAGACATTTGGCATAATGTTCCTTAAGATGAGACAATTGCATGAATCAAACAAAATCCCTTTGAATATCCTTTACATTTTCTTTATATTTTTTGCATTTTACATTTTCTTTGCATTTTCCGCACCTTGCATAATGCAGCTTGCATGACTGTGGTACTTTGTCTTTTTGATTCATAGCATTTATTTTCTTTGTGGCACCTTGTTAAATTTATCAACAAACATAGCTTTAACATGGTTGAGTGGGAAGCCCAACTAGCAGCATGACTTTTCCCCATAGCCACTTTTGTGTTTTGTGAGTGCATACCAACTAGCATATGTTTCTCACCTTTTCCTTTTTCTTTTTTATGGGCCTTCTAACCCCATGGACAACTAGTTTTGTGGCCCCAGAGTGAGTACATCTTTTTCATCTTGTCTTTCTTTCCACCTTGCCTTTTTATGATTTTGCATCTTGGGGGTTTGGTGTACATCTGGATCTTTCTTAAATGTCTACTTTAGTGTGAGTTTGAAGTAGGTTCATCCTCTCACTAAAGTGGGGGCTAAATGTGCCATATAAAAATGCAACCTTTGCTTGATATGGCTTAATTCATGATTAAATTTACTAAACAAGGTCTTAATCTAGTGTTGTGAAGTATTTTATGCATCCACACTAGGTCTTGCATCCTTGAAAATTTAATAAAATACATTTAATGAAATCTTGTGAAAGTGTTGTGAAGTGTTGTAATACATTCCTATGCTCTTCTAGACTCTTTTTATTATAATTCATTTAAATATTCCTTACTATTCATTATTAAGTCCTATTTTGAAGTGTTGTAAAGTCTTGTAACAAGATTTCACACTTTTCTAAGCACGATCTCCTTATTTACACCTTCCTTATGACTTAATTGACCCCTTTATTCCCTCACATGTCTTAATTAAGTGTATCTTTGAATGTAAACCTGACAAACATTATTAAATGCAAGTCAAATCCCAACACCCACTTTTGAGTTGAAGGTGGAACCCATTTTCCATGGGTGGTGAATGAGTCCTTGGCTCTAATTTCAAAATCTTTTATATTTATTTTTGGGTTTTTATTTAAAAATCACTTGATGTCAGCCTGTGATGAGGTATGAACGGTTTCTAAGGCACAAGTTATTATAAATAAGTGTTTTTCCCCCTCATTTTGACATCTCTTATTCATCTTCAATCCATAATCCTTTTATCATCTCTTATTTCATCAATATTCTATCAAGCAACTTAGGTTTCAAGGCATTTAGAGATCATTTTTTAGGCTTCCAAGGGAAGATTCTACATGTCATGTTGTAGAGTTTCAAGATCAAAACATCATGGCAAGGTAATAAACTCCATTTTTGCATGTTTCATTCATTTTTTACATCATTTTGGTTTAATTACCTAAACGGGGTTTGACCAAGGCAAACCCCCATGCCTTAACAATCCATGTTTCCTCTCTTCTTCTTATGTATTTGTAGATTTAGGTCCTTTGGAAGCTTGAGAATCATTGGAGATCAAGTTACAAATTCATTCAAGTCCTCTCTTCATCATTCAAGTCAAATCATCAATAAAAAGTCATCTTCAGACTCAAATTTGACAATTTTAGAAGTGGAGACCTATAGGAGATAGAATTGTAGATCTAACTCAACAAAATCTTCCTCTAATTTTCCAGATTCCTATAGGTGGACTGATTCACCACCCATGGCGAATGAATCCCATCTGTAGGCCTGAAAATAGATTCTCTCATATTTCAACTCTTGACAGTTAGAAACAGGTTTATGAAACATTTCATTAGAAGCATGACTAATTCGCCATGCATGGAAAATCAGTCCTAGTGGTCATTAACATAAGTTTATAAGACATTCTATAATGTTCTAGTGGCATCATTCTTCCTCTAGGTGCACTATGTTTAGTCTTATTCATTTTTGTTTTCATTTACTTAAGTTTCATAGTTGTATTCAACACTGTTTTCTAGCACTTTTACATTAGATCAATTTACATTCTTTAGTCTACATTTTCATTAAGTTTCCAGCATTAAGACACATTCACACACTCCACATTTTCTTTTCATTCTTCCATCCTAATTTGAGTGTTAATGAAGTGAACATTTTGACCTACATTCTCTTACCTTCTAGGTGAAATACCCTAGGAGGTACACGAAGGATTTCACATTCAGTTTGCATCCATCCATACATTACATATTGAATGAAACATTGAGTGATTATGGTCTATTATCTCTCCTTTAGGTGAAATATCCTAAAAGATCCAAAAAGGATTTGGGAGCCAAAATCTTTCATTTCAACTATTTTATATGATGAATCTTTCATAGCATTCCATTTTTGTTGGACCTTAGGGTTTGTAATATTCTAACCTCATCTCTTCTACCAATCTTTCCTAAGGCTTTTCTATTATTTTCAATGTTTAGAGAAGTTTTGAATGCCTCAGTGAGGATAGGAGGATTCCTTGTTCTGATTTCATAACCAGTCTTTGGATCACATGCATTCAGGTAAAACACTAGGCACATAGGATCCGGAGGCTTCAAATAAAGTTGAATCTCATTAAACAACTTCATTAATCTAGTGTTAAAATCTACAAATAATTAATTGTAACTCTTTTGAATATTTTTTAACTCATGTAGGGAAAATTTTGGATCAGAATGATCCCCATATTGTTCCTTGAATAGTATTTGAACTCATCCCAAGAACTGATGGTGGCATCAAATATTTTTTTGTACCAATCTCTTACATCCTCACTTAATGATTGCATGAAAAATTTCATATAAATATCCTCATGTTGTATATCAAAATTTTCCATGATTGTTTCAAATGCCCTTATGTGATTTTCCCCTAAGACAACATTGTTTCTAAAGAATTTTGGGATTGCATCTCTTACCTAATGATCAATTACATTCAGATATCCTTGAATACCAAATAAATCAAGCTGTATAACATTTTCTACATTCATAGTTCCTGTTGCAAATGGATTTTGTCTTTGATGAGGTTGATATTATTGATTTTGAGGTCCCTATTATTGATGTTGCTAATACAAATCTTGCTACACATTTTGATTGACACCTCTAGGAGGGTTAAAATTTCCCTGAACATTTTGATATGGAGCTTGATATTGATATTGATATACATACTACTCAACATATTGATTATATCCATGATTTTGATAACTCACTCTTTCCTAACTAGGAGGAACAAGATAAGAATTCCCCATAGGTTGAGAAATCATTGGAATCCTCATTGAATTTAAAGCTTGTGGTGCATAAAAAATTTGTTGTGTATGAGGAGAATTACTTGTATTGTTAATATTTCCAACTACATTGTGTGGAATTTGTGGGATAAAAGGACCAATTTTATTTACACATCTAACCTAATTACCAACCGATCTATATTGTGACACATTTGAAGTAGGTTGGGTACTTAACTAGAGTAGCTCTTGAGCCAATACTTCATTTTTCCTTATCATCTTAAGCCTTTCAACTTGTGCTAACATTTATTATACCTCTTGTTTTAACTCTTGATTAGTCAATTCTCTTGTTGAAGTAGAAATAGCATGCACATCAATAAAGCATACCATTCAAGTTGTTTGCTCCCCAAGCCTATGTTGTGAGTTTTCAACACATTGCTTGCTCATTCTCTCCTCATACTCTCTTCTTGCTTCAACTTTTCTTATTCCTTCATCCATGCACTCAAATTATTTCATCTTTTGGGAGTCAAGTTTAAATGGAAATATAGATCTGTATAATCTATTTTGTTCAAGAAGACTATGAGAATCTCTTGGTTGAAAATTTTCATTGCTATGCAATCCAATCCTAGATAAATGACTATTATACATATTAAAATGTTGTTCTAATGCATTCCATTGTTCCTTTTAAAGATTCTCATCTTATTCAGTAATTATAGGTGCATTTATAGAGGCTACTTCATTACTGGTAGATACATTTGAAGTGGGAGGGGAGCTTTGAACCATCCTTATTCTTTTCTGACAATTTCTTATTTAAATATCTTTGTTCAATTAATTATTTAGGTCTCACTAGTGTAAGGATATTATACCATCCATGTTAGGAGAAAATTTAATGCTTTTGTGTCTAAAATTTAACTTTTCTGATTTAAAATTCAACTAATCACTCATACAACAATTCTATAGAGATTTCTGACAAGAGTCACCACCTCTCTTTTCTTGAAAAGAGGAAAACTAAAACAACTTCAATTTCATAGATTTCTAGGATAATATTTAAATCCTTTGCTTATTACAAGCAACCCACTAGTAGAGTCACCAATCTACTAGTTCCTAAATCAATAGATTGTTAAACCCTAAAATTATGCCAAACTTTATGACTAGGTCTAACAAGTGATCTGGCCAATGAATGAAACTAACCAATATGGTTATAATTCCCTACTCTTTAGGCTCTGTTATGCCTAGCTGGGTTTACCTTTATCACCAATGATTGTTAGCTATTTGAGATTAATCGATGATAATAAAGTACATTGCAAACATCACAGAAATTTGAGGAGTTTAAGTGATCACATTTTTTTCAATTAAATCATGCTCATATAACCACAAATTTTTCAATTAAATCATCTTCACATGGTCACAATTTTTTCAATTAAATAATATTCACTCAATCTATTTCACATTGGCATGATGGTTTGAAATAGACTACAAAAATACAAAACAAAATACAAAACTAATTGCTACTCCTACTCCAAAAAAAAAAAAAACAAAATATATAGAAAAGGTTTTTGCAAGGAATTGTTTTGGGGTTAAAATGATCAGTTCCTTTCTTCCACTGGGTAACATAGTAAAAATATAGATTGATGTGTGTCCTCCTACTAGTTATAACTCAAATTCCTTGGCACTCTAATGTTTATGACTTGCATAAAAAATGCAAGGAAGTTAATTACTAGGTTCTTATTAATCCAAATGAATCTTCCAAGTTACTATGACTTATTCAAAGGAATTTAATTCTTACTTGAAGAAACCAATCAAATAAACTGCGCAAAACATGAATATACTTTGATGAAGCAAACATATAATTGATACACTAATTTAAATAACAAGGAAAAATTTAAATTAGAGACAACTAGATAATTGTTATCAATAACTCAATAAAATAATTGAAACTAGAATTTGGGAACCAAGTTATTTCTTTCTTTCCATTACCATGCTTCAAAAAGGTTCTTTACAATGTATAGATTTTCTCCAAAAAGCCAATTCACCTTTTTCCAATGGTATTGGTTTCCTTCTTATAGGTAGATGAAGGAAGTGACAAGCTTCAAACTTTTACAATTTCAAAAGACCTTTCAACTACCCACTCACATGTATAACAACTTTGTATTACATTGATTATCTTCTCTTTATCACTAATTACACCAACCAAAACATTATACAAAATACAACTGATTTTAGGAGAATAATTATGAAAATAAAACATCATAAAAATCCTAATATCCTCATAACATAGAAATGTAAAACATCCAAGGTCCATTGATAATCATGAGGCACTACACAAAACTTGATTACTTCACAACATTCTGAGGCATGAATATTCTTCAAGAGGGGCAAAATATTCATGTTCCCACTAAAACACTATATAATCATTTGGCCATTTGTATTCTTGGATTTGTGGCACATTTTCCAAATGATCCTTCCACATTTTATTGAAAAATCCCATAAATTCTATGACAAACTTGGAATAACCTAAATCTAATGCAATTATTCCATCCAATATTAGATTGAAACTATGAACATTTACTTCATGGTCCTTTTACAAATGAGTGATTACGTTGGGAACTATTTGGTTGAACTCCTTCCTCCAATCATCATGATTTTTGAGATGATCATCTTCCCCTAGAATATCTAATAACAAACTAATGTTTGATTGTATGGAAGGATTCCATTTTCTCTCTAATTTTCTAACTCTCCCTAGATATATATTGAAATTCGTTAATAACCATCTTCGCCATCTTTTTAGTGGGCTTCAGGGTTGTAGGAGCATCTAGACTTCTTTGTAGAACTTTACACAATTTCACCAAAGTGTGATGAATACATTGTCACTTCTTGAACAAAGGATCTAAAATTGGAACATGTTCCTTCATTTTTCCTAATGCTTGTGAAAAAGTAACATAGCACTCATGCTCATCTTCTATTTTATCTATAAAAAAATTAACCCTATGCTCTAAAACCTTTTCCAATGTACCAAAGATTTGAAATCTCACCCTTTCTTTTGTGGCTTCATTAAGAATTTCCAAAATTTCAATCTCCTTTTCCCATCCCTGCTTGAATGCATTTACTTGATCTATAGAAATTGTGTCAGCACCAAATTCTTGGGATGGAAGGTTAATAAATCACAATCTCCTTTCCTTGAGAGAAATCAACTCTATTCAATTGTTATTTTAGCTTCACATTTTCCATAAACAACCCATTTACCTCCTCATTCATATCAATTTGGGCCTTCTCATATTCTATCAATTTGAGCTCCATACTCTTGATAGCACCTTGAGTGAACATAGTTGAATAGATTGTCATAGTGGTTGCCTCCAGTGCTAAAGTGTCCTTGAGAATGTTAACCATTGTAGCTCCCCTCATTTCTTTCACTACATCTAATAACCTTGGATTCTCTGTATTCTTCTATTTTTCCCAAAATGAAAAAGTTTCAATCTTGGGATTATACCTAATGCCACTCACTCCTTTTGAATAAAATTCTACATTTAACATGGAATCTTCCTAATTTTCAAACATATTATGTTCCTAGCTTCAAGATTGTCTCTAAATTTGGATATGGGCATAAAGGTTTTGGGTGTAACAAACAAGGAATTTAGGTCTCTATAGAATGTGCACCTCGTAAGTGTAATTTGGAGCTTGGTTGCTCAAATGAGCAATATAAATGGAAGCCATGGTTGAATAACATGAATTTTTCTCAACCTCATTCTCATGGATTGATTCATCTACCATTATCTACTATCTTCATGTCTTTTTCTTGTGAGTTGTCAAGCTTTTCTCTACAAGAGAAAGGGTTGCTTCCTAATCCTCATCCTCTATTTGAGCAAGAGAGTATCTCATTGAGGCTTCTCAAAGCGCACTTGATTATTCTTCCTCCTCCTATGTATAAGAAATTTCATAAGAATGATAAAACAAAACATTATTTCTATTCATACCATCAAGCACTTGGCCATTCCACTAGTGAATGTAAGGCCTTGAAGGATACATTATAACAACTTCTTGATTTAGGTGCCATCACTCATTTATTTTCTAATTCACCTGCCTCTTCTTCAAATGATAGGTGATATTGAGGTCGACCTTTATCATATCCATGCTTAGCATTTTCTTATGAGGTTATCACACCTCCCTTCTATAGTATCTTGCTTGGTTCTCCTCCCTTGTATGACGGGGGTAGTAATAACTTGTTTTACAGATGTGCACCCTTATTAAGGACCCACTCTCTTCTCTATATCTTTCAAATGAAGCATCCCTTGAGTGGACCCATTTTTACTTTTGAAGGGTTCCCAAGGGAGCCCCTTTGAAATATTTTCTCTCGAATGAATTCATTGACGTGTAGCTTGGAGGCAGCCTAACTCGACCTATTTCATATCTTTGCATCTAGCTTGGGGGCACCTCGACTAGAATTATCTTCTATTTGATGTGCGATGTTGCAACATCTCACATCTTGGCATCTAACTTGGGGGTAGCCTAACTAGATTTGTTCAATATTTCCTTGCAGGATTGAGCATCTGTAAAGGCCCATCAGACTCTATAGAGCCTCTGACATCAGGCTTCCCTTAGGAGAGAGTACATAGGGTGCCCTCTTTGTAAGTATGAGGACGTGTAAAGCACTTGCATCCTACGGGATATTTTTGTTCAACTCTATAGGAGAGTGTACCTCCAGAGCCTTTTGTTCACCTTCTTTAGGTTTGAGGGTCTGCAAAGATTTTGTTCACCTTTCGTAGGTCTGAGGGCTACAAAGATTTTGTTCACTATTTGTAGGTCTACAGATCTATAGTGCATTTTTTCAAACATCCTTAGGAGAGATTACCTATGGATCCATCTCTCTTATAATTTTCATTCCCTCTTAAATTATCTTATCTCTTCTCTTCTCAATTGTTTATACTGGATTGAAGATCTATATCCTTCTTCATTATGGGTATATAGTTCTTTATCTCTTCTACATTGGTTACTTCCAGATCTTTTGTATTTATTCTTCTCTTGAATAAATCAATCCTTACCTTCTTCTCTTCATTTAAGAATTCTTCTATGTGTATTATTTTTTAATTTAGGGATGACACATAGTATCAAGACAATATTCTATATTGAGGTCTCTTTCACTTTGCTAACTCAAATCCTTTAGTTTTTTTGTGTGCCTTTATGTGTGTGTTATCAATTCATATGTTTTAACCTTGTGATGTAATGGATTTTTTATGTTCTAAGATTGTTTTCTTGTGTAGGAATTTCTTGTCTAACGTGTTTGATTTGTAGGTCTTCAGCTTGGGGGCATGCTTCCTTGGTTCAAAGAGCTACCTACTTCCTCTACAGTATCATTTTGGTATCATGATGTTATTTATGTTTAGTATATTTCCTTTAGTGTGCATATTAATGTATATTCATATTCCAACTAAAGTGGGGGAACAATGTAATGTCGTAAAATTGTACCCCTTGCAATTTCACATACATTCTTGTATCCACATTAGTGTTCACCCCCTTAGCATTTGTGTAGGCTCATTTTAGCCCTTCCATCATCCTTTTCCCCCTCTTAGGATGGTTAGGATCCCTTTTCAATATCTACACTTTGCATGTCAACTTTATGCCAAACCTTGTGCTTTTCCAATTCTTGTCACTTTGTAGTGTGATGTGTCTAGACACTAGCATGCCACGTAGATGCCTACATGCCATGCTAGCATCCTATGAAATTTTGACATTAAAATGACCATTTACAAGTTCATTCCCACATTTTATCTCCTTTTTGTGGTGGTAACGGCCTGGAATTCCTTGTAATGGCATAGGAAGCTTCTTTTCCCTCCTATTCTCTCTTTAAAAGCTATCTTTTTAATCCATTTTTATCTTCATTTTGATTTCTCCCTCTTGGATAGACTCTCTTCTCTCTTGCTCTCTTGTTTGCATAGATCTCTATAGCTTTTTACAACACTCTTTGCAACTCTCTTGGCTCTCGTAGCTTTGTCTCTCTCCTTGGCTTCCTCCAGCCTTGTAGGTGATATCTCTCTTGCTTATCTTCTATCTTTAAGCATCTTGGGATTTCTCACATCCCCTTTCTAAGCATTTTACTATTTTTTCTATCTATCTATCACATGATATAGGTTCTCCTCCTTGAGTTGGGATTGATTTATCACTCCATATTTTCTTACTTTATTCACTTTCTCTATCTATCTAGCTATCTATGGAGGTGGGAACACCAAAATAGGGGCTTTATTGAGGAAAAACCCTATATAGCCCCAACATTTTTCCCTTAATCTTATGTGTGTAGGTATTGAGGATATTTCCTTGTTGGAGCCTTCATTACTTAGGTTGTTGTGAGCATTTTATTTCTCTATCCTCTTTAGTTCTATCATTTAATTTACTTTATTTTAGTTATGTTATATTCTATTAATTTCTCACATTCTAAACATTCTTAGTAGTCAGATTAGAAGTAGTCACTTTAGTGCTTTCTATAACACTCTTGGTTTTCGGTATGTACAAGATTCCAACATACCTCTAGGACTCCAATGCACTATGCTACCATCCATATTCTGCATTGTCATTCTTTGACAAAGAATTCATCAATGAAACTAGAAAACCTTTGTGGCTTGCTCTTTTTTATTCTAAAAATCTTGCTATGTTCCTTGAGGTAGTTTAGGGTAGTTCACCCTTGGGATTCTCTTGAGAATAAAGGGACTCATGAGTAGTGAATCCCCCTTCTCTACACCTTCCCTTCCTCCCTTACCTTGAGGTTTTTCCCTTCCATACCAGTGGTTTGTTTGTTCCTTTTATTGCATTTATTTAGTAGCTTGGTTGTTCTTTTTTTGGTCATTTTTTTCTTTGGTTTCTTATTTTTTAATTTTACTTTTCTTTTGTAGGTATTCTGCTTCCTTTAAGTTCCTCTATTTCTTTGTTTTGTTTTGTTTTTTTTTCTTCTTCTAAATTAGTGACAAATTCAAGTAATAACAAATTTAAAGACAGGAGTATTAAAAATGACTTATCACTTTCTAACCCCACTCTTTAAATTTCATTAATGAAATTGGGTAAAATAACAAAGCTCTCACATGTGTGAGCCACCTTATAAGGCTTTAGTGGGTAGAATACACAGTGTACTCTCCATCTCCCCTAGTCTCACACATGTTTGAGCATTTATGGTGGAATATTCTTGAGTGAGGAATGAGAGAGTGACAAGTTCCACTTCCTCAATCAAGGAAATTCAAATTATGGATTCCTATTTATCTCCAATTTGACAATGAGGAGATTATTCTTCATTTAGAGTATTTTCACATGTTCATGGTGTGTTCACATGTTCATGTTGTGGAGCTCTTATTTTCATTGCTATGGGAAAATAAATTGAAGGAGTTGGAGTTGGGATCATCCTCAGCTCGATCTCACCATTTAAGAAGCTTGAGAAGGTAGGTCTTCTTATATTTTATTTAAATTTATGCTTAAAATGTGTGTACTATAAATTTTTAGTAATGTTTTTATATTAATGCGTTATGTGTTGTAATAGGTGTGGGGTTGTGAAGACAAGCTCACCCATATGGGGAAGAGCATACTTAGTGTATGTGGTAAGAGGGCTAGCATCCTCATTGGGAGCCTTCTTCTTGATTAGAGAAGGAGAGGAATTTAGGGTACATGTCCCCATATGATATTTTGGCTTTGTGATTTATGTTGAAAGAGAAAATTAAAATTTGAAATTGTAGAGAAGGGGGACCTGCCACCCTTGGGACTTGAGGTCATGAAAGAGTCCTAAGGAATGGGCTGCCCTAAACTACCTTGGGTTTTCTAAGTGGATTGAAAAGGATGAGGTACTAAGGCTGAAAAGGAAGGGAATATAGCTTATCACTTTCCTTATGCTAAAATTGAATGTTCAAGGGGTTAGAAAAGCCAATTTCTGAGGTTCACCTTGATGCCCAAAAAACTCACTATTTGAGGATGGTAGCATAGATCTCAGACTCCAACATAGCGTGCTAGTGTCTCAAGTACATGCTGGTGTCTATACATAGAAGGGTCCAAAAAATAAGAAAAAACTATAGAGAAATCTACTAACTACCTAAATACATGATATTTATACTTTGACAAAGAATAGAAGGAAAGAAATAGTGAATATGAAAAAATAAGACTAAGGAATAAAATATTACAAAAATGACAAAGAGGAATAAAATATTACAAAAATGACAAAGAGGGTGAGAAAATGAACCTTTTACCCATGAGTTGAATCTTTGAACAACTCCACTAGAAAAGCACCACCTACACACAGAGAAAAAAAAATTGGGGTTGTTTTAGAGGACTACCTCAGTCAGTCCCCTGCTTTAGTGTTCCCACCTCCATAGACAACCAGATAGCCACAAAGTGTAGAAAGAGATAGAGAAATGGAAAGGAAATAGAGCAAAGATGACAATAAGCTATTTAGTAAACAAAATTATGCAAAGAGTGAGCAACAATGAAAAATATCACCTTCACAACTATTAACACTCAAGGCAAGTAGTGGAAGGAAGAAGCTTGAGAGTCTCCAATGGTGGCATTTTTGCAACGATAACATAGTCTAGGAATCAAGACCAATAGCTTCTAGGTAAGGAGTAGAGTGAAAGCTTAGATAGTGATAATGAGTGAGAATTGAGCAAGAGAGAGTGAGGAGATTCAAGAGGGAGTCAAAGAATGTGATTTGATGAATTTGAAATAGAAAAAGGGAGGAAAAATATGTAGTTTTCATCAGTCAAGGAAGCAAGAGATGTTATGCTTCATTACCAATGGAGAAGTGTAATGCCTGTATGGATTCTAGAGGTAGGAATCTTATCAGGACAACAATGTGGTGCGAAATGTCTATGTAGGATGAATGCATACCCAATAGAGATTCCTCTATCAACACAAAAAGACACGACCAGGTGGAATGAGTGAGGTGGTAGTGGTGAAATTGCATCATTAGGTTTACATATTCTAAGGTAGGAGAAATTAAATGGGGAATTTTCCTACAGGTGTAAATTCTCTCCATTACATTTTTCCCCCACTTTAGCTAGCATATGTGTCAATGTGAATGTAAGGTAAAGTAGAAACAGGTTGAAGAGAATATACCTTAACTATCAAGGAAACATATCTTCGATCTAGCACACCTAGACATGTATCTATAGGTTATCGATCCCACAGGGAAACCTTGATGCAAAAGAGAGAGATAGAGAGAGACAAAGAGAGAGAATACATGATCCTACGAAAATGGCTCCATGGGTCTTGGTCCTGCAAAATTTGAGAAAAGGCTCCACAAGTACTTGGTCTTATGGAAGTTGAACAAAGGCTCTACATGTTCTTAGTATTGTAGAAAGAAGGAGCTTCATAGGTTCTCTGTCTTGTAAAGGAAGTGCTATATGTTCTCAATCCTATGGGGCTTAACATGAAGGGACTCTATAGGTGCTTATTCTTGAAGAGTTTGTTGTGAAAGGCCCTTATAGGTGCTTGGTCCTACAAAGAAAGATTAATGAGGTTCTCAATCCTACAAGCTTGATAGTAAAAGTAGATTTATAGGTGCTCAGTCCTACAAAGCAACATGTTAAGGTATAGAAAAAACATGTTAGGTAGAAAAGCTCAAATAGATAGACATATCACAGAGCAAGAAATTCAAGGAGAAGTTTTCAAAGGGGTCCCCTCAGGAACCCTTCAATATAGCAAGGGACCCACATAAAGGGACACTCTGCTTGAAAAGCACAATTTTCTTTACAAATGTTTCTATCATCAAGGAATCCTTTTGAAAGATCTCTTTCATCAAGGAATCTGATAAAAAGAATGCTCCTTCTCAAGGAAAGTTTTCAAACTTCTTCATTAGAAAAAGTACTCCTTTTTTGAAGGAAATATTTAAGATTATTTTGCTACGAATTCGTTTTCAAAAGAAAAATTTCATGAAGGGGATTTGTTGACACAGATGTTAGTCCCACACCAATAAATAGACAAATTCTCATAGGCACACTATCAGAACCTATCTTCCTTGAAAGACTCCACTAGGAAACCTAAATCAAAGGCTAAATTGACTTTATACCAAGGATCGTTTATGTCAGGTCTTGACGCGCTACATTCGCTCAGGGTTCATTGTGATGATATTGTTAAAAAAAATGGGTAAATAGGTCTTAAGGTATTGGTTGGTATCATTGAGATATGCAAATGCTTTTGGTCCAATCATTCAATAACTTTATGAAATTAACAAATTTGTAATAATTGTATACACCTAAAAATGGTCTAGCAAAATAATTAATTAAATATGATTTATTTGATTAATTAACCTTTATTTCATCTACTATTAAATAAATAGAAATATTTATTTATATAATTCATCTTAAATTCTTCAATCTTTATTCTATTATTTTCGTCTTAATTAAATAAACAAATTTCACTTTGTTTTATTTAATTATCATAATTAAATTCATCTACTATTAAATAAATAGAAATATTTCTTTAAATAGGTCACATTCTAATTCTTCTATTCTTCAATTTTAATTAAATATACAACTTCAATAGTTTGTGTTATTTAATTGTCACATCATTCAATCTTAATTAATTAAACAAGGTTAAATACTTTGTTGTTTAATTATAATATTGCTTCTATATTTATTTAATAAACAAATTCTATAGTTTGTTTTATTAAATTATTTATTCCCTTTTGCTAATTTGAATAAACCAAAACATTCAAACAAAGGCATAAAGGAAAATTTCCTCTATTCACTCACCTACCAAATTAGACATCAAATATCTAATTTAATTCAACTGGCATTTCACGAGAAATATTTGGAGAAAAATTGGAATCAATCTCTCAATTTCCTTCCTCTAATTCTTCCTATCATCTGGCCTGCTGTTTTCATGGGGAGAAACCATTCCCATGATCAGCTCAAGCTTCTCAATCTCTTACCATTCAATTCTCTAGATTGAATCCAAGCCTTTAATGTGCTGCCCCTTCACAAAATTGTTGACGTAAATCTATATATACAGCCTTCTGAAGCAAAGAATGGATCCCAAATTTTGTGCAAACTTACTCTGCAAGAATAAAAGTCAAGCAATCATAGCAATAGCAATAACATCTTAGCATCATAGCAATCATAACATCTGTAGAATCAATATCATGGCTACATCTTAGTTTTACTATAGCTTCCATCCATCAGGTTTCATGTCAGCATAGATTATAGTAGCATCAATATCATTTAGAAATCACCATTTAGAAGTAGATCATTTCATTTAGCATCATTCCATTCTCTAGATTGGAATTTTAATAGTCACAATACTTACCAAATCTGAGAACCCTATGTGATTTAATAAATCTTTGGAGATAAGAAACAATGAGAATCTTTCAAGTTTTCTATGCTTTAAATTAGTTAATTGTTGTTAAATCTTTATATAATATTTCATTAAGAAGTGTTTTTAGTTGTTTTACTTATTTACTTATTCCACACTTACATTTTAGCACCCATCGTGGGGCTCCTAACCCCATATTTTAACATTTTTTTTTTCTGAAAAGTGTTTGTACAGGATACAGGTGTGTTTTCTTTTAGTGTGATCGAGGGATTCTGCGGTGCTTCCACCAAAAGTCTTAGCACTTTTAGAATCTGTTTTAGTGCTTCCAACAAAAGTTTTAGCGCTTCTACAACCTATTTTAGCACTTCCACCCAAAGCTCTTAGGAAGGTTGACTATTCTAGATCCAATTCTATTTTAGTGCTTCTACTGAATTCTACAACACTTATACCAAATTCTGCAGTGCTTCCAAATTCTGCAGCACTTCTGCACTATCTTGTAGTGCTTGTACAATCTGTTTTAGCACTTCTATAATTTCTTATCTAGATTCGACATGATCAGGGCCATAAATTTATTTTGATGCATTTGGACTAAAAAGAGCCAATCCTAGGGTAGTCATTTGGTTTAAAATATATCAATCCTAGGGTAGTCATGATACATTTGCTATATCAATTCAAATTAACATCATGACTTTTGTGAAGCAATATCTTCACCTAGAATAGTAAATTGTCTTTTGGGTTTAAAATTTGAACATTGATTATTGTGCTTGTGTGGTGATAGGCTTATGATCTCCCCTTAACTGGGTGATCAAAATGATAGAATCATTCTTTATTTTCATGCAATTTACACTTTTTTAAATCCTTTAGAAGGCTTTTTGTAGTGGGAAAAAGTACTCACCCTATGGGAACGACCTGAGTGGGAACAACCAAAGCCAAGTTTTCCAACCCACTATAAAATAAAATTAAATCTAGGAAAACCATCATTTACCAGAAGTGTGCAAGATAACCATCCCCAAAATATTTGTTCTAAAGATTGGGAGGTCTCTTGAGGGAGTTTATCATTTTCCACTCTAAACGAAAACCCTATCTATGAACCATAGTGTAGTATCCAACTTGCCAGTTTCCAAACATTGTAATACTCAGTGGTGCAAGGGGAGGGAAGAATCTTCCCCCAAGACACTCACCATATAATTTCCAAGGACTGTTTACTCAAGGGATCGAGAAATCTAACTTTGAGTATGCACCTAGAAAAGACAAAAAAATAGGCGCCCTCTAGAGGGTGACACAACTGTGTGAATCGACACAATTTTAAGATGTGGGCTAGTTGAGTATAACGCTAACCTTTTTGTCCTTAAGAGTAAGTCTTCTTGAAGTGTATTATTTTTTAAAAACCAATGGAAATCTAGAAGGATCCGTTTGAACCTTGAACAAACACTTATTGTTTAGATTCTAGGACTTAAAACACGTATTCTACAATTGTTTGTTACGTCTTCAAATCATTAAATCAGATAAAAGATCATCCAAAAAGAACACAAATAGTTGAAAAGTTAGTCTATGAAAAATTTTGATTAGGGATTAGAAATCCACAAACTTTGCTAAGAAATTCAGGCTTGCAAAAAAAGTCAAGAAACAAAAGAAACAACTTAGTCACAAGAAGCTTTTGGAAAGAAGATGATTTTTATATCAAAGTAGGAAAGTCTTACTTCAACATAGAACTTTCATGCATAGGTTTCATGATTTTTCTAGGGGATATACTAATGATTATGATTTAGAGACTTTATATTCACAAGATTTCAAAAAAATAGCTCTTTCACATAAACATAATCATAGTAAACCTGTTCGTCAGTCTTCCATCCCACAACTAGCAATAGAATATTCCAACAGGCTCGATCAGTTCTTACAATAGAGAAAACTTAGAAAAATTAGGCTTATCATCCAAAATAAAATAAAAAATTACCTGTAGAGATATCCTATCAAAATACCAAAAAATCCCAAAAATTACTCCAAAAAAAATTAGCCTCTTCACGGAAAGGAAAATTTGACAACACTGTTGAATCCCAAAGTAGTGCTTACACACTCTATTTTAGTGCTTCTGCACTATCTTTTAGCACATACAAAGTTGAAATAGCACTTCTGCAGTCTGTTTTAGTGCTTCTAATAGATTCTATAGTGCATCTACTGGCTATAACCAAAATTACCTATGTCAAAATTTTCCAGTCTTTTAGCACATCTACAGTCTATTTTAGCACTTATACCTTATTTCATAGTGCTTTTACAATAGATTTTAGCACTTCTACAGTCTGTTTTAGTGCTTATACCCTCTATATTAGTGCTTCCATAGAACAAAAAAATAGAGAGCTTCCAAACACATCTGTCAGATTTGTTGGCATCAGAAACTAGGGTTTTTATCATACTGAAATATTTTTATAGTCTAGATAGCATATAAAACTAAAAAAACAAAATAGGTTCTTATAAGTAAAAATTCTTTTCAACTTAAACCTAGATCTTGCAAACTATAAAGTGTCAAATTATCAAACACAAAATCTTGATTATTAAGTTAATTTTCCTCATCTGAATTTTGACATCCTACCATCATGAAATGAAACACAATAATTAGATTTTTTAACTTAGTCTCATGAATAGAATATATCATTCTATTTGACTTTGTTAAAATTTATTGACACTCATTCAAACACAAAATATAAAAAGTTTAGTGAGAACAACTAATACTTGTATGCCAATATTCACAAGGTTACAAAGACAAAAACTTAGAGAAAAGGAAATTGAAACACCAAATGTCATGGCTGAAGAAAACCCTTTTCACAAATTCCAACAAAATGATCCAAATGAAATATCCCAAGAAGATGTAAAAAACAACACAATAGGATCCAAATTTCCACAAATTCATGGAAAAGGTTTTAGAATAGGATATGGAAAAATATCTTTGATGCTAGCTGAGCTAGGTGCCAAACTTCCAAAAGATTTTGACATCAATCAACTGAAGGAAACACCTAAAGTAGCTAAAACTGAATCACACAACACACAAAACACAGATCAATTGGTTGTCTTAACATTTCAAATGAAAAACTTGCAACAACAACTTCAAGACATGCAAAAAGGAACCACGAAGAGGTACTCATTAAAGGACATTTATCCTTACCATTTTCATTTGTGTGTAGACATGATAACATTTCCAAGACATTGTGGATTTCCCAAATATGACAAATACAATGACAAAACAAATCCAATTGACCATGTAAGGGAATTCAAAACAATGAGTTTAGAGCTTGCACAAGAGGACACTTACCTAATGAGGTTGTTTCCTAGAAGTTTAGGAGCACACTATATGGAATGGTTCTCCAAATTACAATCGGGGATTCAATCCTTTGAAGAACTGGTCAATAGATTTATCACACAATTCTCCTTCAACATTCAACATGATGTAACCATAAAAGATCTGTACAACATGAAACAAAAGAAGGGGAGACATTCTTGTCATTCTTACAATGTTGGCAAAAAATTTTCACTAGATATCCTCAATCTATACCTAAAGAGGAAAAGATTGAATTATTTATCGACAACTTAAATGATGATATGAGTTATAGACTGGAATTGCAATGTCCCACAACATTTGAAAAGGTGATTGAAAACATGCTTAAAATTGAAGAAGCCTTAGTCAAAAGAGGAGTAATTAAACATTACAATGATACATCAAACAACACAAATTCCTCAAATCACTATGGAAACAATGAGAAGCCTAAATTTTGGTAGAAAAATAGGAATACTAGAAACAATGATGCTACAACTAACACACAAAATACAAAACTAGTATTCAAATTAATGACAACAACTGTGAAAAAAAGTTAAAATGACAACTAGAACAACAATAAAGGTACCACTCAAAACAATAACCAAAATAATGGAGAATCTTGACCACCATCATATCAAATACTTCTTACAATAAGAGAGCTTATCGAAAATAGAATTATTACTCTACCAAAAGCAAGGAATTGGAAGAAAAAAGTGAAACAATCTTGGTAGAACGATGCTGACTATTGCAACTTTTAGAAAAAAATAAAGGACATAAAAAAAATGATTGTATGCAATTAAAACATCTAATACAAGACTTGATTGAAGCAAATATGGTGTTTTTCAAAGGAAATCAAACAAACAAAAATCACAGTGCATTTACAAATCCTTTACCCAACTATGAAAAAGGAGAATCTTCTTCAAACAGTAAAGGAAAAAGTGTAAACTATATCTATGACACCACCATTCTTTGCATTTCTAAGGTTGTGAAAAATAATGTCATTGATAATCAAAAAAATAAATTAACATCAATGACACTATATCCCTAAACATGATTCCAAATATAAACACATCCGACAACCAAACCAATGTCATAAAAATCAGGGAAACACAAGACTACCAATTAGTCAATGCAATGACAAGGGGGCAGTCCAAAGTGATACTGAAAGGATTTTCACCTAAAATCACTACTCCCCCATCACATCAATACAACATTTTAGATCAACTACAAAAGATATTCACATAGATATCCATACTATAACTTCTTAAAATCTCACCATCACACAAAGAGGTTCTAGAACAAGCTTTAGTAGCCACTATAGTACCCAATAATTTGGATGTTTGTTAATTTCAATCTATGGTGGGAAATTTGACCACACCTCATTGTGTGTCACTAAATCACCCACACAATGCAGCCTTACATATGGAGGTATTAATCCATAAACACCGTGTCAAGTGTGTCTTAATAGATGGTAGAGTTGGATTGAATATTTTTACTTTAAAACTAATTCATGGACTAGGCTATTCTGACAATTCCATTGATGCCAAAAGAAAGATAACAATAAAAACATATGATGAAGTGGAAAGGTCTTCCAAGGGGTTGATTGTCCTACCAATTCAAGTGGGACTGATTTTCAAAAATATTGTTTTCCAAGTGTTGGACAAGGAACTAACATATAACATAGTCTTGGGACATCCATGGATCCATGAAATGAAAGTAGTACCTTCAACATATCATCAATGTTTGAAATTTCATGTCAATGTACAAGAGGTCACAATTTATCTACTTCATCCAGTGGTGAAAAGCAACTCAAATTTATATCCAAATGGATTGAGAAGAAAGAATAGGAAAAGGAAAAAAAAATTGTTGACTCAACTATATCAAATAATGAAGGTCCCCTGAACACTCTATCACAACAATTTACAGACAAGATCTAGTTAAATTACAAAGGCTTGGGAGAATATTCCCTTGAGCAATATTTGTGTCTTTCACAATTGCTACCATCCCCAAAATCATATGGATAACCCATAACAAACACATGCAAATCATCACAACCCATCATAGTTCTGGATGAAAGGTTTGTAAAAGTAGGAACTCTAGAAGATGAATCAGAAGACAAGGCCATTCTAAATTGGCTCTACAAAGATGAAGAAGCTTCAACATCAACAAATATCAACATAAGAACAAATTAGTATGGAAAAGGAAAGGCTATCTTAGATGAAATGGGCTATGAAGGGAAAGGACCAATTGGAAAGAGAAAAGATGGTATTATAGAACTTATTCAACCTCTAACACTTTAGCCTAAAGGAAAAACAGGTTTAGGCTATATAGGGGAATCAAGAGAAGTAACTCAAAAAGTTTTAGAAAGGATTCTGCAAATGAGGGATGGGTCTAAAACAAATTCCAATGAGTATGAATGGGATCATTTATCTGCAACATCATACACTGACAAAAAAATTGATGTCATCCAAGCATATACACCCACATGAGAGGAGGGAAAAAATTTAGGAACTAGACCACTTGTGTTGGGATCAACAAATATTGATGACTCAAGTGAGATAGACGACTCAGAGGAGGGTATTATCATAGACCTCAACCTTACCACTAAAAGAATTGATCACATGGCTATTAGAACACTTATAGCCACCGACCTTACTCAACCTAATGACTTATTACCCTTGATCCATCCTGAATTTATTGAATGGGAACCAACTAAACCTATTAATATACCAGTCTTTTCAAATGATGAGGCCATCATAAATTTTCTTTGTAGTGATGAACCTAATACAAGTTCTATCCATAACACTCATAAAAAAACTTTAAATCAGGAGGGTGCCAAATCTTCCAATTGCAAAAATGACAATAGGAAAAAAGGATCTAATGGTGAAAACCTTTCTAAGGTAGCATTAGATTTTGAAAAAGAAAAAATAAAGAACATATCTAATAGTGAAAACCTTTATGAGGCACTGAAAGATGGGGGATTTGACACCCTTCTAGAGCATTACCATGATAGATCATCAATACTAGTAGAACTGACACAATCCATAAATCTTGGAACAACTAAAAAGGAAAAGATTCTACATCTGACAACATCTATGACAAAATAGGAGAAGCCCAAATTCACCAAATTCTTTGAAGAGTGGCATATCAATTTTTCTTGGTCTTATTCTGGCATGCCAGGATTAGGTCTGGATCTCTCGATTCATCATCTTTCTCTAACAATTGAAATCAACCCAATCAAGAAAAATTGAAAAAAATGCATCCCCACATTGCCCTAATGGTAAAATCTAAGTTGAAAATCAGGTCTATCAATTATGCAAAATGGATTTCAAATATTGTGCCTCTATCTAAACCGGATAATAGTATCAAGATATGCATAGATTTCAGAGATCTAAATAAGGCGTTCCCAAAAGATGATTTTCCTCTACCAAGCATTGACATCATTGTGGATCTAACAATAGGCCATGTCATGTTGTCATTAATGGATTATTTCGCAAGGTACAACCAAATAAAGATAGTATTTGAAGATCAAGAAAAGTCAACATTCACTTGTCCTTGGGGTACATTTTGTTGGAATGTCATGCCCTTTGGGTTGAAAAATGCAGATGCAACATATCAATAGGAAATGACCACTATTTTTCATGACATGATGCATAATTTCATGGAAGATTATGTAGATGACATCTTAGAAAAATCATACACCAGAGAAGGACATTTGGAGATCCTCGACAAAATCTTTACTAGACTGGAAAAGTTTAATGTCAAATTGAATGCTAAGAAATGTGTGTTTGGGGTAGCATCAACAAAGCTCCTTGGATACATAGTGTCAAAAAAAGGAATTGAAGTGGATCCAGCTAAGGTCAAAGCAAGAATGGAGATGCCACTGCCTAAAAATATCAGTCAATTATAGTCTCTACAAGGCATGCTACAATCCATTAGGATATTTATCTCCCAAATGGTGAACTAAATCCATCCATTCAATCATCTACTTCATAAGAATGTCTCATTCAAGTGGGATCATGACTGTGAAACAAATTTTAACTAGATAAAGCAATATTTGATGTTGCCTCCCATACTCATGCCACCTGTAGTAGAAATACCATTGTTACTATATATCGCAACAACTAACATTTATTTAGGAGCTCTATTAGCACAATATGATTTTGAGGGAAAGGAACAAGCTATTTACTACATCAACAAGACTCTCAATGGTTAAGAAATAAATTACACATTCATAGAAAAATCTTGTTTGGTAGTGGTATTTGCAACCCAACAATTACAGCACTACATGTTGACTCATACAGTCAAACTCATTGCAAAAATAGATCCATTAAAATATCTACTCAGCAAAGTTGCTCTAACAGGGAGACTAGAAAAATGGGTTATGATCTTAAGTGAGTTTGACATCCAGTATGTAGACCGGAAAGCCATCAAAGGATAGGTGATAGTTGATCAATTAGTTGAAGCTCCGTTACAAGATAATCATCCAATGAACATTGAATTTTTGAATGGAGACATTTTGAATATTACCACACAGCAATGGAGACTTTATTTTGATGGATCATACACACAAAGTGTGTCTGGTGTGGAAATTCTATTTGTTACACCTCAAGGACACACCATCCCAAGGTCCTATAGACTAATGTTTCCATGTACCAATAATGTGGCTGGGTATGCGACATTGATTATTGGCATCAAAGTAGCTATTGAATGGAACACCATATAAATACAAGTGTATGGGGACTCACAACTTGTCATCTATCAAGTAAATGGTGAGTATCAGAAAAAGGATGAAAAACTCATGCCATATAAGAAAATGATAGATGATCTTAAAAATTACTTTGTGGAGATCAAGTTCAAATAGATACCAAGGGTAGAGAACAAAGCTATGGATGTTATGGCAACAATTGCTTCTTTCTTGCAATTACCAGAAAAGCAAGGTTGTTATGATTTTATGGTAGAAAATGTATCTAACCCAGCCTATGACAATCCTGAATCACAAACAATATGACAAATAACCAACGTTCAAACCTCACTCTATGAAGAGATATATGCTTACCTAAAGGATAATATCCTTCCTCTTGATCTTTCTAGAAACCAATAATGTAACTTTATCTACCAATCCGCATAACATACATTGATTTTTCACATCCTTTACCATCGAGGTCTAGATGGTACTCTTTGGTTTCTATAACATCATGAATCTAAAATAGCCTTACATGAGGTCCATGAATGTATTTGTGGAACTCATTCAAGTGGGCTAACCCTAGCAAAGAAACTCCTTTTTTTGGGGTATTACTAGCCGAATATGGAGATGGAGTCCTATCATTTTGTTAAGAAATTCCAAAAATGTCAAATACATGGTAATTTAATCCATGCATTAACACAAGAATTACACCCATTTACATCAACATGGCCCTTTTGTCAGTGGGGGCTGGACCTAGTAGGAAAGATAAATCCGTCTTCATTAAATGGACATAAGTTCATAATCACAACAACGAAATGATTTACAAAATGGATAGAAGCAATTCCCTCATAGGGAAATAGATATCATATTTCATACTAAACTACCTCATTTGTAGGTATGGCATACCTCAATCCATTATCATAGACAATGGTCGACCATTTAAGAATCAGGATGTGCAAGAATTGTGTGGGAAATTTCATATCCAACATTGCTTCTCAACACCATACTATCCTCAAGTAAATGGCCAAGCAGAGGCCTCAAATAAGACAATATTGAAAATACTAAAGAAAATGGTTAACGATGTTGGATGTGATTGGCATGTTTAGCTAAATCTTGCATTATGGGCCTACAAAACTAGCATTAGAACACCAATAGGAGCTATGCCATATGCCTGGGTATATGGATCAAAGGATATACTACCTATTCAGGTTGAGATTCCATCACTCTATGTCACACTGAGAGGTATCATTACAGATGAGGATTATAGAGTCTCTAGACTATAGGAACTAGAATTGTTGGATGAACATTGTCAACAAGTTGTCAATCATTTGATGGCATACCAACATAGAATGTCTAGAAGCTACAATCACAGGGTAAAACCTTGAGTCTTTTAAGTTGGTGACTTGGTCCTAAAGGAAAACCCTAGAAATCAACAAGACAGAGAAAAGAAAGGGAAGTTTGAACCTAACTAGCTAGGTCCCTTTGTCATCATATCAGTTTATGGATTAGGAGCATATCAATTGTCTACACTTGAAGGGGATTTGTTCGATGAACCTATCAATAGTATCCATCTTAGAAAGTTCTACACTTGAATCACCTAGTGCATGAATTAGTTTTTGTAATGGTTACCTTGATTAAAACTTGGCAAACAAGCATCTTGGTAACAAAAAATACAAAAAAATCAAAAAATCAAAAAGACTGAAAAAGTGCAATAAAAAAAAGTAGTGAAAACCTGGAAACAGGTGCTATTTGTGATTTGAACCAACTTTTCTATCTATTGGATGCATTTCATGGTCGTTACTTTCACCATTCACTTTACATCCATTACCATATCATTAAAAGTGGTCATGTCTCACCCTAGCTTGGGGGCAACATTTGGACCTCACTAGGGGTAATAAACATCGAGCTTAAAAAAATGGACAAACAGTAGGAAGGTAAACAAAACAAAAACAATGATCAAAACATAACCCAACATAGAACATCAATCACCATCAGAAACACATTAGACATCCATATCACAATAGAAAATCCAAAAAACAAGTCAAAAAGTCAGTCTCAAAAAGTCAAAAACATGAATCTGTGTCAGTCGAACTACGTGGTCTCTACGTGTATAACGTAGGCAAGGCTAATCTTTGATTAGCCCCTGAGGACCCTAGGATAGGTTTTTAGGTTTGGTCTTTGGTTGAAAAATCTCAAAAATCACAAAAACATCATAAAATTAGGATGGATGACTAATCTGAATAATGGTTGAAATACTTTGAGTAAAGGTTGGATATGTTGTACTTTGATTATTATTATTGTTTCTTTGTAGCAACTCGATCATGTATTGAACTAGAGAAGCTAGGAAGGAGAATGATATTTTTTTCTTTATCTGTTGTCTATGAATTTAACATAATTATTATGTGAATTTTCATGGGAAGTGCTCTACAAAGTATCATGGATGACATTCCAATTCACATAGGAAAGTGGTTAATTCTTGTCTATTTACGTAAGAAATGCTTAGGTTATCTTAGTTTAATTATACCTAGATGCTTGTGTTCACTTGTAATATCAAAAATCATGGAAGTAGTAATCAGGTCATCATGGTCTAAATTGTACCATTGATGCTTGTACTCACTTTCAACATTTTTAAAGCTCTATGATGATATAAAACACAATAAAAGTACTATTAGAATGCCAATATTTGCATGTAGATTTGCATGGTAAAAAATAGTTTACATTCATGATAGTTTTTACATCTGTAGAGGGTTTGTTAAAAAATATCATGAAGGATTCAAATTAATCATTATCTCTTATCATAATAGATTGAGTATACTTGACATTAACAAAAACATCATCATTATCATGTAGTTGCATCATTATTTTCATTGCAAGGCATTTAATTATCATTTCATCATTCAAGCATTTGAATCAAATAAATTGCATAAGAAATTATTAAAATAAATCTCTATAGTTGCATTTCATACATCCATTCATCATATCACATATCATAAATCCATTCAACATATCAAATATCATGCATCATTTTCATCCATTTATTACATCATATTTTTTCATTTACACAAGAATAAAAATCACACATCCCATTTGCATCACATATCATAAATAATTTGAATCATTACATCCACATCCATTTATATAGGTACATTATCATATAAAATTACACATCATGCATACACAAATCATACATCTATAGATCATCATTATGCCCATCATAAATAGAACATCATATATCATAACATATCATCATGATTATAAACTACATCCATAACATCATCATATAAAGATTATCACATGGCATATAGAACATAGGAAAGTAAATGCATTTGTCATAGTATCATGTAGAACACATAATAGATCACTAAATCCACTGCATATCATATAGATCTCAAAATCATAAATGTCACGTATACAGTGGTGTCTAAAATAAAGAGAGATATATCATCAAAAAATGGTTGTAATTGGAATGAACATCATCTCAAAATATAATAGAGGAATCACATCATGAAAACTAAGTGTTGTTCACTCCAGATAGTGTAAGAATCACAGGACTAGTCCCTCCACCACCTTCAGATGTACTAGGATCTCTCAGGTCTCTATGAATAGGCTAAGTCACAACAACACTGGCAGTTTGGGAATGAGTCCTACCATATTAGGACTACCTATAGCTCACTCTCTGCTCTAACGGGACAAAATCATAGAATTTACCTCTGTAATACTCTACCTGCCCACTAATATGGAAAACCTCTTGCATATAATCTACTACAGTGGTACCATCTACCAATCTCTATAATCTCTCAACTGTAGCCTAAGCCCTCTCTGTAGTAAATCTGGCAGCATCCCTATTGGCTATTAATGATGCAATCTGATCCTGAGCTACCCCTATATTTTGTCTAGCAGCATCCCTCTCAACTGACAATACTATAATCTATGTCTGCACCACAGCCAACTAATCATGTACCTAGGCTAAAGCCTGTGTGTGACTAAGCCTGAACAAGTTGAGCCTGTACTGTCTCTAACTACACCTAAAGGCTCACAATCTGCATCTTCTCTAAAGTATCTACCACTGCTTGCCTCTTATGAGGCACTGTATGCATCACTTACTCCTCTAAACTAGGACCTAACCCACCAACACTTGATACACCTGCACTTGATCCACCTAGGCTATCTCCACTACTATCATCATCACTACCCTCCTCATCACTACTATTGCTATCCTCCCCATCCCCACTACCCTCTTCATCACTGCTGCTCTCAACCTCCACCACCTCCTCCTCACCACCAAAATCCTCTCTCCTCCATCAGTGTCGGTGTGCAAAAAGATATCCTCCCCAAAAACTAATGGTGTTGGCTCATCAAGAATCGTAATGTGTGGAAATGGATGTAATACCAGATACTCTGCATAATCTACTGTCACCAGTGGCTCCACAATATCTTGTCAGATCTAGACCACACAAGTAGTTGTAAAGCCTAGAACTCCTGCACTACCATATCATAGGATAACCAAGGCCCCCAATTTGTAAAATCCAACTGACACTAAGCATATTGGAAAACAACCTAAGGAATGCCCTAAATAATGCCATACTAATGAAGCACTTGTCTCAGCAAAAATATCTCCAAAACCCACCATGTATGCGCAATGAAAATAAAAGACAGACAAAAGAATGGCAACTACATGTCATCATTGTCCTAGTGGTCACAGTCCAAATAAGGATGCTAGGTAACAATATCCATATCATCTAGTACTCTACACCAATGATCTAACTTACCTAGTCTAGGCTGAGTAAGTCAACGTACATATATGTGCACATAAGGTCATCGGGTTGGACGTTGCCTCACCATCACTGGCCACATGACAATAATATGCTCCCACACCCACACCTAAAGTAAAGTGACTATGGTTGATAAACTATGACCTCCAAGGTAGAGAATCAAATGAAAATCATGATACAAATTGGCAAGCATGCACATGCCCCAAGCATATCTCATCCTATGAATGACCATGCTCTCCAATATGCGGCCCCAACCAACAGTGAATCCCTTTGATCTACGATCAGGAGAAAGGAATCCTTTGATGAAACCAACAAGAACTGTCATCAAAGTGGGATAAGCATCAACCATCTCCTACCACATAATCTAACATCCAACAATCCTAGCATCTTGAAACACCCTCCAAAGAGCCTCAATACCACCTTGCTTTGATGAATCATAAACAACAATATCCCTAACAATTGGTATCCACATAATCCTCCAGACATCCTCTGGGGTGACTGTGATCTCATTGGTAGCTAGGTGGAAGGTGTTATGCTCACTATACTACCTCTCAACTAAAGTTGTCAAAAGGCCCCAATTAATCCTACTATGAAGCATATCAAGTAAGGAAGATAATCCACAACATGTAATGATAGCTATCTCAGGCTGGCCTAGCTGTCGTATCAAATCAAATGTCTAAGGAAACCACTCTCTAATCTAGAGGTTCGTTAGAGACTCCTATCATCATGAAATATTCAAAGTCAATACTCTCTTGTCAAATCATCAAACCATCAAATATCATATCAACCTAATCAACCCTTGGTGATATTTTTGATTAAATCTCATGAGTGAACATCATTGAACCTCACCTATCATGAGGTCAATCATCAAACATCATTGAACCTTGCCTATCATGAGGTCAATACATCAAATCAACCTCACCTATCATGAATTTTATCAATCAAACTATAATTATTCCTTTCCTATCATGAGGATAATTATCATCAATAAAACATTAGATCTCACCTATCATGAGGTTGAACATCACCTACTTGATTAGGATCATCTATCATATCAAACTGATGATTAACACAATAAAAAATCAACAAAATCAAGGAAAAATTTGATAAACTTTATCAATCTGACTGAGAAGCACTGAAACAAAGTTTCAAAGTGTTAAATCATCAAAAGTTCCATTTCATTAGGCATAAGCACCATTTCTGATAGTCAAAGTGCCACTTCAACAAAAGTGCTATTATATTGGGTCAAGCGTTAATCTTTAGGGTCAACGTGCTAAATAAGTGAAAGCGCTAAAACAAAAGGTAAAAGCACTAAACTATCTATCCTATGCACCAAAATATTATAATCGCTAAAACAAAATGTAAAAGTGCAAAAAAACTCAACCTAAGTGCTAAAACAGTGAGCCAAAGAGCTAGATCAGCATGTAGATGCGCTAAAAGAAATTCAAATTTTGAAATACAAAAAATACATGAAAATAAAAAAAAATGCATGTACAACAAGGGGGTTAACGGGTACGTACAGGAGGTCTATACGTGCTTGAACCGGTGAGTATGGTAGGGAATCGACATCAAACTCCAAAATGCACAAATTGCTCTCTCTCACAAAATTTCAAAAGCTCAAATGCACAAATGAATTTAAAAATGACTTTTTTGACCTTTTATAGGTTATTAAAAGTGGGATTTTTATGGGATTAATTAATTTTTAGGGGAGATTAATTCAAATTCATCCAGGGACAAAATTTCTACTTTATCGGGAGAAATTATTTCAACATCAAACGTACTTCAAATCATTAAAAAATCATAAAAAAATGAAAAATTCAAAAAATAAAAAATTCATCAATTTATCTCTCGAGGGGGCATATATTCATCATCATCTGAAAATCAATGTCTGGGGCATACTGAAAAAATTTCATCGATACTAGCAGCAACACAAAATTTTCCTTGAAGCAATATGTAAACACATCACTTCAAACAAGGGAAAAATGTATACACCTAAAAATGGTCTGGCGAATATAATTAATTAAATATGATTTATTTGATTAATTAACCTTTATTTCATCTACTATTAAATAAATAGAAATATTTATTTATATAGTTCATCTTAAATTCTTCAATCTTTATTCTATTATTTTTGTCTTAATTAAATAAATGAATTTCGCTTTGTTTTATTTAATTATCATAATTAAATTCATCTACTATTAAATAAATAGAAATATTTATTTAAATAGTTCACATTCTAATTCTTCTATTCTTCAATTTTAATTAAATATAGAACTTCAATAGTTTGTGTTATTTAATTATCACATCATTCAATCTTAATTAATTAAAAAAGGCTAAATTCTTTGTTGTTTAATTATCATATCCCTTCTATATTTATTTAATAAAAAAATTCTATAGTTTGTTTTATTAAATAATTTATCCCCTTTTACTAATTTGAATAAACCAAAATATTCAAATAAAGGCATAAAGAAAAATTTCCTCTATTCACTCACCTACATAATTAGACATCAAATATCCAATTTAATTCAACTGGCATTTCACGGGGAAGCTTTGAAGACAAATTGGAATCAATCTCTCAATTTCCTTCCTCTGATTCTTCCTATCATCTGGCCTGATGTTTTCATGGGGAGAAACCATTCCCATGATTAGCTCAAGCTTTTCAATCTCTTACCATTCAATTCTCCATATTGAATCCAAACCTTTGTTGTGCTACCCCTTCACAAAATTGCTATTGTAAATCTATATATACAGCCTTCTGAAGTGAAGAATGGATCCCAACTTTTGTGCAAACTTACTCTGCAGGAATAGCAATCAAGCAATCATAGCAATAGCAATAGCATTTGTAGAATCAATATCATTGCCACATCTTAGTTTTACTGTAGCTTCCATCCATTAGGTTTCATGTCAGCATATATTATAGTAGCATCAAAATAATTTAGAAATCACCATATAGAAGTAGATCATTGCATTTAGCATCATTCCATTCTCTAGATTGGCATTTTAACAGTCACAGTGCTTACCAAATCTGAGAGCCCTCTGTGATTTAATAAATCTTTGGAGATAGGAAATAATGAGACACTTTCAAGTTTTTTTTGCTTTAAATTAGTTAATTGTTGTTAAATCTTGATATAATTTTTCATTAAGAAGTGTTTTTAGTTGTTTTACTTATTTACTTATTCCACACTTACAATAATATTTCATGAAATTGAAATAACTTGCATTCACTCAAGTATATTTCTCTAAGGTATTATCCATGCATGCCTCAAGAAATAACCAAACTAGAGCAAACCATTCCATACATTACCAGATTGCTTCACAACTAGGCACAAAATGATGCGATATTTTGAAGAAAAGGGGAATTATTTACCATCAAATAGTGTCAGTATGCACACTTAAATGATGCAACACACAGTCTTCTTCAATAAGAACAAACAATCAACTACATAATATTTCATATCAAGAAAAATATTTGAAATTGGCTTTGATATTAGTTAACTTCTTATGAAATATACAAGTTTTTAATCTAAAATGGAACAAAAAACAAGAACAAGAACAAAACTTGAAAAGTTTTGGTTTTGGTTCTCCGAAATCCACAAATTCTAAACTTAACTTGAAATGAACAACCTCTCGGCCTTTTATAAGAACAAGACACTCAGGAAATTCAATCAACATATGCGAGGAAATCCAAGGGATGAATCACAACAAGCCACATGGAATATGAGAACTAGAAGGAGAACCCTTGAATAAGTCAAAATATGTCAACCTTCTTTAGCACTTTAAAGCTTTTTAGGACCTATATCTTTAAAATATAATTAGAACATCAATTTGGGGCTGAGTAAATTTTTCAAACAAAATGTAGGAACTTCCTCTACTAGATATTCAAAATGATTAGGTGGAACTGAATATAGATATCCCAATCCACCAACACTTTTGTTCCCACACTCAGGTTTAGACTGAGACGTAAAACACCTGGAGATGAATCACCCTGGATCAAGGTACTCTCCTTCATTGCATGCGTAATACCCAATTTCCTAGCATTTCTTCATACCAATCTCCTCCTTTTCATGGACTCCTAGAATGTACAACCCAACCTAGTTATATCACTACTCACAATCTAAATTTTCTTGACCATTCATACCTGAATATAGCATCACAATCCATTCCTCTTGCACATAAAATTCCATCTATCAATCCTTTTTCAAAACATTCATAAACTCTCATTAAAATAAAATTGTAGACACCTAAAAATGACCTAGGCCTGCAAGCTTCATTTTTACCACTTTCGTCCTAGCATAATTAAGTCATTTAATTATGTCCTTGGTCCACACTCGACTATTGATTAAATAATTCATAATTATTTAATTAATTCATGTCATTTGTTCCTCATGATTATTAAATAAATAAATGTTATTTATTTATCTAATACGTCACTAATTATCTAAGTCTTCCTTTAATTAAATAAATTTCTTAATTTATTTAATTTCCCTTTGTCATTTATGTCTTCTTGATTAATTAAATAAATTTTATTTATTTAATTATGTCACTAATTAGGTCCCCTTCTTTCCAAAATTAAATAGATTCTAATTTATTTAATTTTTGTCCACTTTCCACTATAATTAAATAATTATTTTAATTATTTAATTATTCATTAGCCTTTCTCTCATTAAATTAAATAAATTTGATTTATTTAATTTAGTCAACTCTCTTGAATTTTGAATTAAATCATCATTTAATTCAAAATAATTCCTTTTGTCACATTCCTCTGTAATTAAATAATATCTTTATTATTTAAATTATTCACTAGTCAACTGGAGTAAATAAATTTTATTATTTAATTTCTCCAGCAACCTCTTTTTCTGTGCCAATCTTATCTTCCAAATCAAATCTTATCTCTTGACATCTCATTTAATTTCAGCCCTTGATTGAATTATTTTATAATTCAATCTCAACCCTTCATCTTTATCATTGCCCTAATTTTGACCTAACCCTATTTCACACTGCAACATTCAATCTTGATCATTGATTCTAGGGTTTTTGTCATCTTCTCATCCTGGCTACACATTCAAAATTGCAGTTTTTATAAAAGGGAAATTTTGTTCTTATTCCAGAATCTCATGCTCATTTTTGGTCAACTTGGATTATTGTCATTGTCATTTGCAGTCATTGTCTTTTAGTCTATTGTGAGGTCATTTATTTTATACAAATCCTTCAACACTTGCATAGGGCTTTTTCATGTGTCATGGTTGCTCATACAAAATCTGAGGGCATCTTTATTTACTGCAAGTTAGGAGGTGTAACAAAGGTGAAGCATGGAAGATGAAGACTTAGGGTAACATTGTTCCTTTTTGTTTTCATATTTATTTCCTTTGTACTTTGTTATTTCAATGGATTTGAATGTTATTGTGCTAAGCTCATTAACAAATCTGATTTTCTCTTGATTACATTGGTGAACCCAACTCCGTTCTTCTATTTTCATACAATTTTTTTTGTTGTTTTCTATTGTTTTGCAAGTATAGGTACAGATCACCGCAAATGTTTTTTTAAAAACATTGTGATGTTGTTGATGCGTCGTGACACATCTGACACCAGAAGAACCACAATCGCTCTAACAAGCTACAACTGACAACAGAAACACCGCATTTGATATTCCAAGCCGCATTCACAGACCCGAATGACGCATTTGCTCGGACGCACCACATCTGTTTGGTAAAATTTTTCTTTGAGTTTTGAGGTTCTGATTTTTGAATTTTTGGGTTTTTCTGCTTTCTGGTTTTACAGTGATGCATTTGATATTTCAAGCCTCATTTGAAGACCCGAATGACGCATTTGTTCTGCCGCGCCGCATCTGTCTAGTAAAAATTTTCTTTCAGTTTTGAAGTTCTGATTTTTGGATTTTCGGGTTTTTCTGGTTCTGATTTTCTAATTTTCTATTTTTCTATATTCTGTTTTATTCCTGCATGTTGGATAAATTAGGTTTTGTGTTACTAATCCTCTCTTGTAGCATGTGGTGATTCCCATTCGTGTGTTGAAGACAATTACATACAAGACTACTAATATTCATTGTTTGCAGATTCGCATGTCAAAGAAGGAAGAAACAAACATTGTGCTTGTTTATTTCTAGATTATCAAACATTTGTTTTTGGTGCTTATAAAAAGAATCATGTCTTCTTTGATTGATTGTACTTGTGGAGTGGTAGGTGAGTATGCTCTCACTTGGTGAAAACTTTGTGATCAGAAAACCAAACCCATTCCTATTTGTTATTTACCTTGACTTGGTACATCAGAGTATCCTCTCCCCTCGTGCTTTCAAGCGATCTTGGGTGTAAGAGAAACGGTTACCAACTCTAGAAATTGGGCCTGCTTGGGGACTTCATCACCCCAATGCGACTCAAACCAGCAGCGGAGCTAAAGCCAAGCTACCCTCGACTGGTATATAAATGTAAACCTTAAGGGAAAACCTAAGGTTGCGAGTGCAGATGTGTCATACAGACGGAGTTGTACTCCCTTAAACCCTATTGAGCTTAACCTCTTCAGGTTGGAGTGCCACCTTAATGGTGATTAATCTCTTGCCCCATGTATGGCCACTCGAACGGGGGTCCCAAACTAAAAAATCTTGTGTAGTAAGCCAAAATCCTTCTATTTGCTAGCGCAACACCAGTCGGTGTGAAGGCATCCACACTTTCACAGTTTGTAGTAGAGGTGATTAGCTCACCATGGGAGTTTCATGGGGGTTGGAAGCTTGGTTTGCCTGAGAAGAGAGTGCACTGTAAGGGGGAGCTCGTGCAGCCAAGCTTCTGAATTCACATGCTACAAATATGCGGTTGGGGAAACCCGCGTGGAATCTAGCAAATATTGTCATGGCCTAACCTAGGATCATGCTTATCTGATGTGTGTTTGGTTACTTTATAAAAAACTATGTTTTTCAAGTGTTTTCTAGTTTTTACCACAGTTCAAAACAAAACATTCATCAAATAGATTGAAACTTCCATCAAAACAACACAAAAATCACTTTGAAACAAAACTGTCATATATGTCAAACCGCAACTGATATTCTGAAATGCTACTGCTCTGATAAACCACATCTAAGACTCAGAATGCTGCATATGTAGGCGTCGCGACGCATCTATCAATTAAAAAGCCACATATGCTAAATTGAGTCACATTTGATAGTCAGAAAGCCACAAGTGAAAAACTGAACCGCATATGCTAAACTATAACGCAATTGCCAAACTGAGACGCATTTTCCTGTCAAAACTTTAAACTTCATAGTCGAAACCAGAGGTCTGCAAACTATCAACCATTTATCAAACTCTGTCATCAAGAAGATTCTGTCAGAAACCTAATTTGAAATTGCTCCAAGTTTTGTCTCTTAGCTTACATTAGTCACCTTAGGTTTCATACATCATTCCTTCTAGTTGCATACATTCAACATTATGTTGTCCCTAGGTTCATATTTTGCATACTTAGGATTAGGAAACTCTTAAGCACACTTTGCAAGGTCATTGTTTTTTAAATTAGACCCTCTTGGACCAAGTTGTCAAATCACTAGCTTTTAGTCATTGTCCTCTTTTGTGAGATTTCTTCCAACTCAAAAGTCTAGTTAGGAAGACTCACTAGTCATTTAGACCTTGTCAACTTGTCATTTCCAACAAAGTCCTTTAGCAGTCAAAATCGAAAACAAAGATCAAGTTTAGAAGTGCTTAGATAACCTTGTCTTACATTGCATACAAATTGCATACCTTTTTCACAAAAATCCAGAAAAACATTAGTCATTCTAGGCGTCATTTTAAACTTAGACTTCACATAGTGTCATACTTGCATTTAGTTGTCATCCCTTTTTGAGCAATCTAATTTTATGGTTGAAACTAGACTTCAAAAACAAAAGAGACAAACGGAAAACTTTAGGCAAGATCCCCCATTTACTGTCAATAGTCCTCCACATGACTCAAATTGGACCTTGTACGATCCATTTTCCAATCTAGACAATCAACCTCTAGTGACAACACAATCCTCATCAAACAATACATTCAACCTCTACTTGCAAAGAGATGAAAATGGACAACTACTTCAGGAAAACATAGAGGAATTGACACAAGACCCAGAGGTCTATCAGCTTGCTGAAACAATAGCACACCAAGACTGAGACAGATTTGTATCTATTCTCTTGAGTGAAGGAGCTAGGTTACCACAAGGATTTGACGTTAACACACTAAATTTGACGTTTCATGACCCTAATGCCAAAAACACACATAGAATCTCACATAGTGGTCAACTTCTAAATACTATGAGCAACATTCCTTTTGACACCACAACAACATTGCATACCACATCCAACATCCCAAACACCTCCAATACGATAAACGCTACATCTATTATGGGATCACAATCATCCACAACATCCACAACACTACCCCAATCAGATGGAACCACTCTTGGCTCCTCGAAAACATGGGAAAATTATTCCAATCCTCTTTTTACCGCAACAGTAAACACCACGGGGGCATCATCAAGTCACCACAACCCCCCCTTAACAACTACATCTACTACCATGAACACAACTTCAACAAATCTGTTCAGTAGTAATTCGCAACATCCTTTGGGAGGAGCCATAGGACGTATCTTTATCCAAGGACAACAATAGAACGTCAACACGACAACACAGTCAAATGTCATTACCTCCCAAGGCACAAACACAAATGTCCCCCTTGTTCAAAATCAACAATTTACACGAGGTGGCCAAGTAACACAACCCATGACATCATTGACACACCATAACATTCATGGCCACAACATCCCCCAAATAACGACACACATGGGTGGAGGACATATCCCAACATACTCATCCAACGTTCATACTCATAAACATGCACCTAATCACAACTTCCAATACCAACCACAAACGTCATACGTACCACAACAATCCATACCACCACAATACACCAACATTCACGCACACCAGACAAGAACACGTGGTGTACCAGGCAATGCAACATATAGAAACATAAATGACCCTACCATAGATGAACTTAAGGAAAGAATGAGGGACATGGAGAGAGCTATGCAAAACATGTACATTTCAGGTAGGCAATTGAAAATATCATACGACCTAGATGTATACCCATTCGACACAAACTTATACATGCCTACATTTCTACCAAGATACATGTCACCCAACTTCACAAAATATAGAGGCAAGACAAATCCCATTGAACATCTTTGTGAATTCGTGACCAACTATATGGATATCGCTACGAACCAACATACTTGATGAGACTTTTTTCCAAAAGTTTGGGGGGTCAAGCCCTTGAATGGTTTTCAACACAAAAAGATATCCAGACATGGGATGAGCTCAAAAGAAGATTCATAAGAAATTATGCATACAACATTGACATGGAGACCTCTATCACTAGTTTGTGCAATCTCACACAAGAAGACTTTGGTGAGACATTTATCCCGTTCTTTCAAAAATGGAGAAGCCTTGCTAGTCGATGTCACATTGACATCCCCAAAAGAGAAAAGGTTGACATGTTTGTCCAAACACTCCTAGGACCCCTAAAATTCGCCTTGCAAATACATTGTTGCACAAACTTCACATAATTGGTTGAAAAGGGGGTCCAAATTGAGAAAGCCCTTATCGCAAAGGGAGAACTAAGATATGGTTCCAAAAATACAAACACCAACCCACCCGCAGACAAAAACAAATATTGGGTCAAGAATAAGCATGTTACAAATGACAGTGTTGTGGACGCCAAGACTACAAGTCTTGTATTGGCCTTGAAAGGGGTTCAACAACAAAACAGACCAACAACGACATTGACACCCCCTCCCAATACTCCTTCAAACAATCAAAATGGTCAAAACAATCAGGGCCAATATCGTCAAATGAGACAATTTCCTAGGGGTCACACATACACCAATTTAGGTGAACCCATTGAGGAAGTCCTTAAGAAATGCATCCAACATGGGGTCATCACACTTCCAGAAATAAAACCATATGACCCAGGACAATTCAAACCAGCATGGTGGAATGACAATGCACTTTGTGAATACCATCGCGTCAAAGGGCATACAACTTCCAACTGTCGACAACTGAAAAACATAATACAAGACCTTATCAAAAATTGCACCATCAAGGTAGGCGAATCACAATTCACCTCCAACTTAGATCATACTATCCACAAGAATCCACTGCAGGATCATGGTTCTCATAATGCTTCCACTTCAGGTTCACAGAACCAAGCTAACTTCACCCGAGCCAAGTACGATTATTCTAGTGGACCAATAATAAATAATGTCAGAACCGATGATGAATACATCAATACCATTATGATCAAGAGAGCGCCACATTGCAATGCTACTACGGGAAGTGGAAAGGTCACTACAGCTGGTCCACCTCCCCCTAGACAAGCCAAGATCACTATACTAGGCCCATCTACTAAGCAATCACAACCCACCTCATCTGCTAAATAGCCAAAACCTGTCTCAACCCCACAATAGTGGAAACCCAAAAGTCAATTCAACCTAATTGACCAACTAGGAAAGACTCCCGCACAAATATCTATCCTTGAGCTACTTCGTATCTCTCCTGCGCACAAAGAAATCCTAGACAAAACTCTCTTAGAGTCGTCAGTCCCTAAGGACATCGATGTAAATCAATTTGAAACTATGGTGGGATATCTCACCATGCCACACCACATCACCTTCTCAGAACAAGATTACTCATCACATAAAACCAACCACAATGACGCATTACACATAGAAGTCTTTGTCCACAAGCACAAAGTTAGAGAGGTTTTAATAGATGGCGGAGTAGGGTTGAATATATGCTCTCTCAAATCGGTTAAGGCTCTTGGATTCTCTGATGCATGCATGGAACCAACAAAAAGTATAGTGATCAAAGCATATGATGATGAGGAACACTCTTCATGAGGTGTTATCTCTCTCCCTATCATAGTGGGACTGGTCATTGTAGACACAACCTGCCAGGTCCTGGATTTGGAACCACCATATAACATCTTACTTGGCCGTCCATGGATCCATGCCTTAAAAGCCGTTCTGTCAACATACCACCAATGCCTCAAGTTCCCTTTTGATGGTACAGAAGTAACCATATATGGAGACCCCGACCCTTTCCAATATTGTACCAATTTAAGGGGTATCTCCGAAAACTGGGTACCTATTAACCGAGAAGCACCTGGCTCCTCGTCATCCAAATACATCGACCCTTCCACACTCATGTCATCTTCCACACCCACTCCATCCATGTCTTCCGCCATACCACCACCTTCCACCAACCCTAAGACTGAACCAACCGTCAAAATCTAGGACCTAGGCTGCAGAGAATTCAAACTAAATACAGCATACAACATAACTACAATACCCACTCCTCCAAAGATATATGGGTGGCCATGTTTCAGAATGGAACCTCAAGAAACCTTCAAAGTTCCACCGAATACAATTTTTATCAAGTGGGGAGACATGAGTGATGAAGACCTTGCTGACATCACAGGATGGATCTATAAGGATACAATCACATTACCTCCATTACCAGTTCAAAAATATGGCAAAGGTTACAACATCATTAAGGCTAAAGGCTACGATGGTACTAGTGGTCTTGGGAAAAATAAAACTGGTCAAAGGGAGCCTATAGAAACTTTCCAAACTCTGAAGTATCTTGGATTAGGGTTTGGATCCCTCAACAATGATGATCGACGTACCTCTAGACTTTCAAATGAGCGAGTACATGCTTCTGACAGTGTCGAGACTACTAGGGAAACCCTAACCGAAACTGACTCCCATGAGTTGGAATTTGGCTCAGAACGATCCCTAAGTGACTATTGTCTTGATGATTTGTTTGTCGAACCAGGGGAATTGACCTTTGAACAACGATTTTGGAAAAAATTCAAAATTGAACAAGAACCAAACAGCCAAAGTCCTACTACCACTTCCCATGACACACAACAACCATCATCTGACCCCCCCAATCTAATCTATCCAAAGTGTTAGATAATATTGATAGCCAGGGCTCTCAAACCTTCACTCCTTATTATGATAATGAATACGACACTAGTGAGGGAGAATATTGGATAGAGTCCGAGGTAGAGTTGGATGATGATAACCTCATCTACAACATCAACGAATCCATCTGCATGCTATCTGCATCCTCACCCCAATTCACTAGCCTTGACGATGGCATCTCTTTAGTTTACCCTGAACTAGTCGATTGGGACCAACAAGGACCGCTAGTTCTGGACACATTCCAAAATGATGAAGCCATTGCTGAATTCATGGGATTACAAGAAGGCATACCAAGGGGGGACCACAAATCTAAATTTTCCATTGACTTATACTGCACTGCATACTTCGGCGAGACTGTTTAGTCCTCTAGTCGCAAAAGTAAAAATAAGGTAAAAAATGAAACGTGTCTAGGTGAAAACTGAAAGGCACCTCTTGACGATAAAATAGTAAAAATAAAGGACATATCTATGGGTGAAAACCTCTCTGAGGTGCCCAAAGATGGAGGACTAGACTTTCTCCTTGTACAACAAGAAAAATTGGCTATGCTTATTGAGGACACAATAGAGGATAACATTTCAATTGCAGAAGACCCCAAGATGGTCCTATTTACTGCATCATTGACTGAGGAAGAGAAACCAGAATTTCATAAATTCTTTGCTGAACGGAAAGCAAACTTTGCATGGTCCTACACAGACATGCTAGGATTGGACCCCAAACTAGTTCTACATCATCTTCCACTATTACCCAATGCTAAACCAGTCAAGCAAAAGTTGCAAAAAATGCACCCTCAAGTTGCTCTATTGGTCAAGGCTAAATTAAAGAAATTATTGGATGTCAGATTCATAAGGTCTATAGATTATGCTGAATGGATTTCCAACCTAGTGCCAGTAACAAAGCCAAATGGACTGATTCGGGTGTGTACAGATTTTCGAGACCTAAATAAAGCATGCCCAAAGGATGACTCTCCTTTTCCCAACATTGACATCATAGTCGACCTAACTGTAGGACATGAGATGCTATCCCTCATGGATGGTTTCTCTGGCTATAATCAAATCTGAATCGCTCCTGAGGATCAGCACAAAATAGAATTTACGTTCCCATGGGGTACATACTGTTGGAACGTCATGCCCTTTGGTCTTAAAAATGTAGGTGCCACATATCAAAGGGCTATGACCACGATCTTCCATGACATGATGCACAATATAATGGAGGATTATGTAGATGACCTATTGGCCAAATCAGCAACAAGGAAAGATCATTTGAAGGTACTCGACAAAATTTTCAAGAGACTGGAAGAATACAAAGTTCAGCTAAACCCTAAGAAGTGTGTTTTTGGGGTCACGTCAGGTAAACTATTGGGGTACATAGTTTCCCGAAGAGGTATAGAGGTCGATCCGGCAAAGGTCAAAGCAATCATAGACATACCTCCACCTTGAGGGATCAGTGAACTCAGAACTCTGCAAGGCAGAGTACAATCTATTCCCCGTTTCATAGCTCAATTGGCAGATAAGTGCCACCCATTCCAGTACCTATTGCGCAAAGGTGTCCCCTTTGTATGGACGGATAAATGTCAACAGGCCTTCCAGCAAATCAAAGATTACCTGCTCTCAACACCAGTCCTCATGTCACCCATTCATGGAAAGCCATTAATTCTATACATCTCGACCACTAGTTCAGCACTGGGGGCATTACTGGCCCAAAATGATCATGAAGGGAAAGAAAGAGCAATCTACTACATCAACCGCACACTGATAGGTTATGAGTTGAATTACACATACATTGAATGTGAATGCCTCGTAGTTGTTTTTGCAGCCCAAAAACTAAGGCATTATATGCTCAATCATTAGACACAACTGGTTGCCAAGATCGACCCATTGAAATACCTATTAAGTTGAGCAGCGTTAACAGGCCGATTGGCAAAATGGGTCATGATCCTAAGTGAGTACAACATACAGTATGTTGAACGCAAGGCAATAAAAGGGAAAGTAATAGTAGATCAACTGGCAGATGCACCAATGCAAGTCTCTCATCCATTGGTAACTGATTTTCCTGACGAGTCCATTTTTCATACGGAACCAACAACACCATGGAAGCTATATTATGATGGGTCTCACACTGGTCATGACTCAAGTGCTGGAATCTTGTTCATCACACCACAAGGGGATTCAATTCCTAAGTCATTTCGAATCGCTTTCCCTTGTACAAATAACATTGCCGAATATGAAGCACTAGTTACAGGTCTCAAGTTGGCAATCAAATGGAAAATTCAGACATTGCTTGTATTCGGGGATTCCCAGCTAGTAATCAACCAAGTGAATGATGACTATGAAACAAAGGATGAGAAGTTGCTTCCTTACAAGAGGATGGTGGATAGTTTCCTAACATACTTTCAATCAGTTTCTTTTGAACAAATCCCCAGGGCATAGAATAAGGCAGCTGATCCAATGGCTACTATTAGTTCTCTCTTGGACATCCCTAAAAATGTGTCACAATTTGAGTTCCTAGTAGAACAACTGTTGATATCGGCATATGATATCCCAGAGTCAGAAATGGTTTGCGAACTTGTTGGTCCAAACTCTCCTTGGTATCAGGACATTTATGACTATCTAAAGACTCAAACCCTTCCACCGAACCTATCCAATAACCAAAGGAAGTCCATTAGGAAATCTACAAGATATGTCATTGTCAGTGACACCCTATACCACCGTAGTTTTGACAATACCCTCCTTAGATGTCTTGACACCGATGAAGCATGTATGACCTTACACGAAGTGCACGACAGTATATGCGGATCTCATTCAAGCGGTCCTACTCTGGCTAAGAAACTAATGAGACTTGGGTATTATTGGCCGACCATGGAAAAAGATGCACTTGAGTATGTCAGGACTTTCCGAAAATGTCAAATACATAGTGATTTGGTCCATGCTCCAGCACAAGAACTTCGTCCAATCACTTCTCCCTAGCCCTTCGCTCAATGGGGACTCGACCTCGTGGGTAAGATTCATCCAACCTCATGCAACAGCCATAAATTCATTATCACCGCCACTGAGTATTTCACAAAGTGGATCGAAGCCATCCCATTGACAAACATTACTGGCAAACAAATATCAAAGTTTATTCTCAACTACATCATTTGCCAGTATGGCCTCCCACAGTCCATCATCACTGAAAACAAACGTCTGTTCAAAAACCAAGATGTCTGTGAGTTATGTGAGCGATTCCATATCCAACACCACTTTTCATCCCCATACTACCCCCAAGGAAACGACCAAGCTGAGGCGTCGAATAAAACCATTGTCAAGATTCTCAAAAAGACTGCTAATGATGCTGGCTGCGACTGGCACATAAAACTTAACCCTGCTCTGTGGGCTTACCGAACTAGCATTCGTATGCCTATAGGGGCCACCCCATTCACCCAAGTCTTTGGCACTGAAGCCATCTTACCCATTAAGGTCGAAATTCCTTTGCTATGGGTCTCCTTGAAGGGTCTAACTAATGAAGAGGAGTACCGACAATCACGCTTGCACAAGCTAGAAATGCTGGATGAAAGAAGACAAAACTCACTGAACCACCTCCAAGCATATCAAAACTGCCTTTGTCGCAGCTACAATAAAAAGGTTATCGTTAGAAAGTTTGACATTGGTGACTTGGTTCTCATGCAGAACCCCAAGAACCAAGCATACAAAGAAAAGCCAAGAAAATTTGAACCAAACTGGCTAGGTCCCTATATTATCATATCTTCTTTTGGTTCTGGAGCTTATCAATTGGTGACTCCAGATGGGGGATAGTTGACAGAACCCATCAACAGTTTACACCTCCGCAAGTTCTACGCATAGCATCAGAGGACAAAGCTGAAAGCCCTAAAATACAAAAAAATTGAAAAATGGTAAAAAATCGTCACCTTGATGAAAACCTGGTAAACAGGCACCCTGGATAAGTACCATGGTGAAAACCTGGAAAATAGGCACCATGCATAATCAATCATTGCTCTGCCATCTATGGTCACTTTGTCTAACTTGGCTTAGAATGAAAGGTATCTTCACCGCTATTCCGCAAATCGCCACCACATCCTACCCGACCTGTCATAGTGGATGAACGATTGACATCAAGTCCTGACGACTGTCCGTCCAGCAAGTCAGCAGGATCCCGTCTGTATTCCTTGCAAATGGATAAGTCTTAAACCTGACTGGGGGAAAAATGTTTACCATGCAACTACAGTGGATGTCGCTCAAAAAAGGCAAAAACATCATAAAATGTCCTGAAAAAAGACAAAAACATCATAAAACGTCCTAAAAAAAAGAAAAAAAAAGACGAAAACATCATAAAATGTCCTAAAAAAAGATAAAAACATCATAAAATATCCTAAAAAAAGATAAAAACATCATAAAATATCCTGAAAAAAGCCAAAAACATCATAAAAATGTCCTGAAGAAAACCAAACAAAGCATCAGAATGCGCGAGGCACACAAGTGCATTGTCATTTCTAGTCAAAGTCAAGCATCTCAAATCAGTCTTTGTCATTTGTCTGAAATACGTTGTCTCTGTGCATTTGCTACATAGGCAAGACTCATACTTGAGTCCCCGAGACATTAGGTCAGTCCTATTAGGTTTTTCAAAATAAATCATGGCTCAATCTTTCATCAATAAGGAAAAGTATTTGGTCGTGTCAAACTACAAGGTCTAGGAAGGCCATCTATCGATGAGCCCCCGAGGCCGCACTAGGTCAGTCCATTAGGGCTCATGGCACTACACTGGCACGACACACACGTCAAAAATCTTCAGTCAATTTCCACATGGGAAAACTCCTCAAACAAAGAAAATCATGACAATCAATTATTTCAGCATGGCAATCTCATCAGCACGTCACTCACATCATCATGACAATATCAGCATATAGTCAAATACAAGTCAAACTTGGTCAAAGCAAGTCAAATCATCATAAACCTGTCAAACTATCAAATTTCAGTTAATCTTCAGATGTGTCCTTCTGAACGATAACCTCTGTCATTTACACCTTGAGATGTGTCCTTCCTAGGTGTCGTCATCGTCATTCGACATTTTAAGTGATCCTCTTGACATCTAAAGATCACTCTTCCTAGCATCAGTACTCTTCGAAGGAGTCCTTCTGAAGAACCAATTCGGTCATTTATGCCTTAGGATGTGTCCTTCCTAGGCATCGACATTATCTTGAGGGACCCCTTACAACCACTAGGGATCAAATTCTCTTGACATTGGCATCATTCAGGATGTGTCCTTCCTGAATTCACCAAGTCTCGACATTTTTCAAGGTCATCAAAAATTTAAACATTCGGACATCTCGACATTATCAAACATGGCATCTTGGCATCAGAACAATGGATATCCAGATACACTTGGCAAACACTTGACAATTGTCTTTTCATCTTTTATCATGTTATTAGTTTTTCAGCGAGATCCCACTAAGCTGGATTTAGAGAAGCAGTGACGTAGCATGACAATTGACATGCATGACTACTAGCTTCTCAGCGAGGTCCTGATCCTGGGATTTAGAAAAGCAACGACATATCATGATAGGGACTTTATTTTTGTAGTTTGACTATCATGTCACTAGTTTATCAAGGATGTCCTAGAAATAGGATTTAGAGAAGCAACGACATTTCATGATATGTCCTTGTCTTTTTCTGCTTGTGGGTGATTATGCCAAAAGGACTGGGGCAATCATGCTCTTAGTATGAGTCATGATCATCCTTGTCTGTGACTGTTTGTCTTAGGTAATGGTACGACCTTGCACACCTTGATCTATGTCATATCATGGTTTTTGTTGGCCATTACAACAGTTTTCCCAATGATGATTAAGAGCAATAAATATTAAAAAGTCCTATGGTAAAGTTTTGAAGGATTTGGTCTAGAGATTAACATGCATTTTTCATGGGTCTCATGTCTTCTCTTCCTTAATCTGGTCATCTCCTCTCATCAGTATCACCATCTTCTCCTGCCCATCCCACGATGATATCATGTGACATCCAAAAACATAAGTGCATACATGATCATATACATTGCATTAGGTCCATACATACATCATCCATGGCATTAAATAATACATTGCATTAGGTCCATACATACATCATCCATGGCATTAAATAACACATTGCATTAGGTCCATACATACATCATCCATGGCATTAAATAACACATTGCATTAGGTCCATACATACATCATACAGGGCATTAAATCATATACAAAAGCACAAGCATTGCATTAACATAATCATCATCATTGCATCTTTTGCATAAATACATCATACATATCATTAAACATAATCATATAAATAAGAATTGCATCATTATGGCATCAAATATCACAAGTAGGCATCATAGGACATACATGGCATCATAAATTAAGCATCATACATGTCATAATACATAAAGCATATAAAATCACATAACACATGTAGGCTACATCAAAACTGTATCATCATATAATATCATCACAAAAATATACAATGTCACAGAATAGAGTCAATGGATATCCCAAAAATGGAGCTCGCAGGCTCAATAATAAACATAGTGTGTTCAAATACAAATATGCCCCTAGGATAGGCTCTCATCATCCCCTCAGGGTGAAGAATGTGGTGGTGGATGAGGCCCTGTCACTGGCTCTAAAGCAATGGGGGGTCCTGTAGTAGCCTCCGTCTGTGAAGATGATGGAACTGTGAGTGAAGGCATCATCGTGACAGTATAGAGCACCTGTGAGGTCACTGCAGCTGGACTCTGAGAGATAGAAGGATCTGTAACTAGTGGTTGTACCCGTCCTGACCTCTGCACTGAACCAATGGAACCTTGACTATGCCCTGAATGGTGACTCAGAGTATGCCTACGGGAGTGGTGTGACCTGTGACCTGAGGTGTGCCCTGTGGAAGTAGACCCTCTGACACTAGGATGACTCCTAGTACCACTGCCACTGCCTGACCTATGCCCACTACCTGACCTCGTCAGTGATCGGGACAAGGTAGGATCCTGTCGCTCTAGCGGCACTGCCTGCTCATAAAGGGTCCTGTACTGCCCAATCTAGTGCTCACCTTGGCGAGCTCTCAAGCCATGTATCCCATCAGTCCTATACATAAGGCCACAAACTCTATGCACCACTGGGCTGCATCCTGCTACTAAATAACTGCCTGATCCCGCTCTACATGGGCTACCTCCAGTGCCGACTGTAAAGACCTGACCTGTGCCAAGCTGGCGTCTAATCTCTGCTGAAGGTCGGCCACTCTCTGATCAGCTGTGGCATCTAACGGTAGCCCTGAAGAAGATGGTATCTACTCCTCCCCCTCCACCATCTTCCATCTCAGGAGTCTCTCAGCCTGATCCATGGCGTCGTCCTCCTCATCGTCATCATCAACCTCCTCCTATCCAGCCACCTCCACATCCTCCTCCTGTCTCTCCCCCTCCGCCTCCTCCTGTCCCCTCACCTCTGGCTCCCCCTCCTGCCACCGCTCGCACAAAGCAGTCAATAGTTCCCTATTCGCCCGAATGGCGGGCATGAACGCTGCATAAAATAGACCCAGTTGCTTCAGCAAACTAAAAGGTGGTCGATCTGCTCTCTCTCGTGTAGATAGGGGCAAGCTACCTCTGCAAAAAGATGAACACTGCATTAGCACCTTTTTGGACAACTGTAATCATCGGGAAGGCATCTAAGGTCATGCAAACATCAAAACAAGTTTTATTAAGACAATAGACAAGTGTGTCACAAATAAGCAATTGCGTCACGAAAATACAACTGCATCATTCGAAATATCAAATGTGTCAGGACAAATCAATTGTGTCGCTATATGACACTTGTGTCACGAAATTGTGCGGTTGTGTCGCAACATTGCGAATGTGGCATAGCATTACAATTGCGACATTCAAATAAGCAGTTGCATTGCGGAATAACGATCGCAGCACTTTAGTGGTCAAATGCGACTCGGTAAGTCACTTGTGTCGCACGAATTATCAAATGCGGCACGAACCACCGGTGCGGCTCGTTTATTCTTTGCACTTGCGTCGCGACGCATCAAATGCGTCGAACACGAAAGCAATTGCGGCTTACGCGAATGCATATGCATCGCGGCACATTCGTTGACTACCCTAGAAAGCATGAAAAAGCACATAAAACAATAAAATGACAAAGTAAGTTTAGGGTACATACCGCCGGCTCTGAGCCCTCTGGCCATCTGAAGGTCCTCACGATCTCCCCACGGTGCTTTAACATTGGAATAACCATCCTCGCTGCTGCGCCTTTCGCTCTTAGCTCTCAAGTTTCGCAAGGTAAATAGTGAAAGTGAATTGACTTTTACCCCTTTGTCAACCTATTTATAAGGTCAAAATGGCATTTTTCAACCAAAGTCAATACTGGAGGCTCATTTAAACACCTTTGAACTCCTCGTAAGTTGCTTTAAACATGTCAGAATCTGAAACCGACTGTGTCGTTGTTTTTCTAGTTATCAAATTGATTTATTGGGACCCTTTGCAAAAAAATTTGGCGCTGACCCAAAATTTGAAAATTTTTCGAGGGGGCAAGGATACTCCGTACCTTCACTGGGCATATTCTTGACTTATTTTTCTTTGTCACAATGTGACAAGCTTACATTATGACAAAGAGGGGCAAAATGTAGACACCTAAAAATGACCTAGGCCTGCAAGCTTCATTTTTACCACTTTCGTCCTAGCATAATTAAGTCATTTAATTATGTCCTTGGTCCACACTCGACTATTGATTAAATAATTCATAATTATTTAATTAATTCATGTCATTTGTTCCTCATGATTATTAAATAAATAAATGTTATTTATTTATCTAATATGTCACTAATTATCTAAGTCTTCCTTTAATTAAATAAATTTCTTAATTTATTTAATTTCCATTTGTCATTTATGTCTTCTTGATTAATTAAATAAATTTTATTTATTTAATTACGTCACTAATTAGGTCCCCTTCTTTCCAAAATTAAATAGATTCTAATTTATTTAATTTTTTCCACTTTCCACTATAATTAAATAATTATTTTAATTATTTAATTATTCATTAGCCTTTTCTCTCATTAAATTAAATAAATTTGATTTATTTAATTTAGTCAACTCTCTTGAATTTTGAATTAAATCATCATTTAATTCAAAATAATTCCTTTTGTCACATTCCTCTGTAATTAAATAATATCTTTATTATTTAAATTATTCACTAGTCAACTGGAGTAAATAAATTTTATTATTTAATTTCTCCAGCAACCTCTTTTTCTGTGCCAATCTTATCTTCCAAATCAAATCTTATCTCTTGACATCTCATTTAATTTCAGCCCTTGATTGAATTATTTTATAATTCAATCTCAACCCTTCATCTTTATCATTGCCCTAATTTTGACCTAACCCTATTTCACACTGCAACATTCAATCTTGATCATTGATTCTAGGGTTTTTGTCATCTTCTCATCCTGGCTACACATTCAAAATTGCAGTTTTTATAAAAGGGAAATTTTGTTCTTATTCCAGAATCTCATGCTCATTTTTGGTCAACTTGGATTATTGTCATTGTCATTTGCAGTCATTGTCTTTTAGTCTATTGTGAGGTCATTTATTTTATACAAATCCTTCAACACTTGCATAGGGCTTTTTCATGTGTCATGGTTGCTCATACAAAATCTGAGGGCATCTTTATTTACTGCAAGTTAGGAGGTGTAACAAAGGTGAAGCATGGAAGATGAAGACTTAGGGTAACATTGTTCCTTTTTGTTTTCATATTTATTTCCTTTGTACTTTGTTATTTCAATGGATTTGAATGTTATTGTGCTAACCTCATTAACAAATTTGATTTTCCCTTGATTACAAAAATCATCATTAATAAATTGTCCCTTTTAAATAAAATCATAAATAACACATTTTTAATACATTCTCGCATACAAACACCATTAGGCAGGTTACCGAACATTCTAAGCTCTCAGGAAAACCTAAACAATCAACTTCAATACTTCAACATTGTTACCTAGTACCCGATACTCGACAACTTCAGGTTTACCAGAGAAAATATTCACTTGGATCTTGGTTACCACCGGAACCTTCACAATTCTTGGAGCTTTACCTTCAAACCACAACAACTTACCAAACCTTGCATTAAACATTTCAACCAATTTAGCCTTCCAATACCTAGTGTTTGATACACTTAACACCCGATGCACTTAAATCATGAATTATTTCAAAGACTTCCACCTTATAGTCTTGGGGCATGTTGTGAGACCACACAATAGGATCCTTGTTGAAGAATGCATTATTTGAAAAATGAGATTTTCAATAAGGGATTTGTTGGTGTTGTGCAATTTTTGCACACACACCCCATTGGAGGCAGTGATCCTCTTTTTTTCTTTTGCATCTCTGCATCTTGGCTTGGTCAAATTTTCAATTTTTCTCTTCTTGAGAGGTTATTTTGGGAATTAAGTCTAGACTTGATTTGATGAAGGCAATATTTTGAGGCATCTTTAGGGTTTGGGATAAATCCACCTATCATTGATTTTGGAAATGGGGATTTTGAAGTGAATTTTCAATGTTATATGTAAATCTTTCGTGCACCCATGGATAGAGGACGAAAAATTAGGCTAGTTACTTTTTGATTTTTTTGAAAATTCCTTCTAGAAAAAAAGTTATGGGGTTAAATAGGAGATTTTAACCTATCATGGATTTAGGAAAATCCTTACCCTAGTAGATTTTCCCTAAAAAGTTACATTTTAGAAAATCCTTGTCCTTAGGGATTCCCCTAAAACCAATTTTGAGGTGAATTTTGGATATCATTTGTAAATATTTCTTGCACGTATGGATGGATGATGAAAAAATAGGCCAAGTTGGATTTTGAACTTTTCAAAAATTCCTTCTAGAAAAAAAGTTATGGAGTTTGGGGAATTTTGACCTGCCATGGATTTTGGAAAATTCTAGCTATCATGGATTTTCTTTGGGAGGATTCTAATTCCCTTGGATTTTCACTGGGAGAATTCTAGCTACCCTGGATTTTCCTTGGGAGAATTCTAGCTACCTTGGATTTTTGCTAAGGATTAAACATGGGAAAATCTAGGCTACCTTGGATTAAACTTGGGAGAATGCAAGCTACCTCGGATTTTTCAGAGATCTAAACTTAGGAAAATTTTGGCCTTCGTGGATTTTCCTAAAATCCATGATAGATAAAAATTCACAAAATTTTAATTTTTGGAAAATCCAAGACCCCTCAAAAATCCCAAATTTTTCCAAAAATAGAATTTTTTTCCAAGACCCCTCAAAATCGGGAAATTTTCCCAAAATGGAAAATTTTTTCCCAAAATGGGATTTTTTCCCGAAATGCAATTTTTTCCGAAATAGAAAATTTCCAAAATTGAAAATTTTTCTTAAAATTTTAAAATGTTCCCAAAAGTAAAAAATTCTTGAAATGGAAAAAATTTTCAAAAATAAAAATTCTAAAAATGGAAATTTTCAAAAAATGGAAAGTTTTCTTAAAATGCCAAAATTTTCAAGATTAATTTGGATATTTTATGGATTGGATTTTTAACATGTGAGCTACTAATGATGATATCTATTTTTTAGGATTAAATAAATCAAAAGGGGGACTTGCATATGGATTCATGCTAAGAGGAAAATATGGAAGAGTTCAACTCAAATATTAAATGTGGGGCCTGCACAAAAATCTGTGCCACAACCTGTCTATAGCTGAAGGATATATTTTAAACATGAGAAGACATGTGACGTTTCTTTTTTTCTCAAATGAGAATTTTTATCAATCTCTAGGTGGCAGGTTTCTTTTTTCTCATTGCTCCTGGTTGTAACAAAATTATTTAATTGGATGATGATGTATCACATATACCAAACTTGATGTAATTGTTGGATGCTTCTAGAAGTGTAATCTATGCCATTGGATGGATTAAATCATAGCCATTGAAATTATAATGTAAAATCTATAAAAGGGAAATTCCTTCTCATTTGTAAAGGGTTAGAAGCTAGAGTTAAAAAGCCATAATTAGCTAAGTTAGGAGAAATTAGTAGTTGTAGGAGAGGAGAGAGAGTTGGAAATTGTTGTGTAAATGTTGGAGAAGTCAATGTAATTGGATTTTTGATTTGGAAAAATTTGTGTTCAACTTCAACAGTTTATGGTTTATTGTTCTTGATTCTCAATGTTAGATGCTAGATTTCAGTTCTTTTGCAATGATGGTGAAATGTGAATGATGTTTTATTAATCTTTGGTCCATACTTTTGGAAATTCACTAATTGTAGGCTATTTTGTAAAGTTAGTCTACGCCCCATTTTATGCTAAGTTCAACTATGAATGCTTGTTTACATTGCACTAGTTATTGGGTATGTGAATGAATGTTCATAGTCTAAAAATCTTCATTTTTCTTAGAAGATTGCACCATTTATGTGTAGTTACAAGCTTGTCCCTAATCAAGCAAAGATTGGTTTATTAGGGATCTATCCATTTGTAACATTCTTCATTGTTGTGATTGATCTTAGGAGTTAGAATAGGATCTCTCTCAACTCTTTTATCTTTTTCTATTTCTTTTGAATCTAGATTATCTTAGGATTGAAAGCATCACCATATTGTTACATCTGATGAAAGTATACTTCCAACGTTGTTCATTTGTAAGGCCCCTTGTGATTACCAAAATTTTCACATTTATGACTAAGTTGTTTTATTGCATTGTCAAGACCTGACGTTAGAGACCTTGGGGTTATCTTTTGATGCTTGTTGATAGAGATTTACCTTTCAAGAGAGATAAAATATTATATTTTGTCTAAGTTGTTGTTGTGCAAAAAACACCATAAACAGGTGGCCACCAGTTGTTCTTGATGAACATTCAAGTGAGGAACAACCTACAAACACAAAGGATGTTGGTCCTATAGAGGGTAACCAGAGGTTTGAAATAGAAAATTCAGTTAAGAGTGAACCATAATAGGAAGAAGAGCTAAGTCAAATTTCCTCTATTCATGATGAAGATCCAATAAAAACTAGATACAGTGGGTTTGCACATGCCAATATTTTTGAAGGATTGTTTATGCCTAGGAGACAAAGTTTTCCTGGAAGAATTGTTGCTACCAACCTAGTGTAGGATACATGAAGAGGAGCATTCTGAATTCTCTTGTTTCCAGTGCCAAACAACCAAGTGTGTGCAAATGGGGGGCATTCTGAATTCTCTTGTTTCTAGTGACAAACAAATCAAAATGAAAGATCAAAGAATATAATATTGATTTGTTTGCCTAATATGGAGATTAGAACCAAAGATTTTGGTTTCATGATTCCTATTCATCATCAAAATACTCTAGAGCATTTCGCCAGCAGAGTCACCATTTCTTGTGCATTTTTGCACACACACCCCACTAGAGGTGGGGACCCTCTTTTTTTTCTTTTGCATCTCTACATTTTGGCTTGGTCAAATTTTCAATTTTTCTCTTCTTGGGAGGTTATTTTGGGAATTAAGTCCAAACTTGATTTGATGAAGGAAATATTTTGAGGCATGTTTAGGGTCTAGGATAAATCCACTTGTCATGGATTTTGGAAATGGGGATTTTGAAACAAATTTTCAATGTTATATGTAAATATTTCTTTTACACATGGATAGAGGACAAAAAAATAGGTGGGGTTTCTTTTAAATTTTTTAAAGAATTCCTTCTAGAAAAAATGTTATGGGGTTTAGGAGATATTGACTTGTCATGGATTTCAAGATCCTTGCCCTGGCATATTTTCCCTAAAAAAATTACATTTCACAAAATCCTTATCCTTAGGGATTCCCCTAAAACAAATTTTGAGGTGAATTTTGGATATCATTTGTAAATATTTCTTGCATCTATGGATGAACAATGAAAAATTAGGCCAAGTTGCTTTTAGAACTTTTCAAAAATTCCTTCTAAAAAAAAAGTTATGGAGTTTGGGGAATTTTGACCTGCCATGGATTTTGGAAAATTCTAGCTACCTTGGATTTTCCCTGGAAGAATTCTACCTACCTTTTATTTTCCCTGAGGATTAAACATGGGAAAATCCAAGCTACCTATAGACACACAAAATATGCATACATTTCAATCCACTAGTTTAATTAAATAACCTTCATTTAATCAAACCTAACATTTCATCCTTCAATTCACTACATCATTACCTCATTTAAATAAATCAATCAAATATTAACATTTCATATTTCATAAATCATCTCCTAGATTCATATTCCTCAAATTAATTAACCTTTATCTTGCATCATCTTTTAATTAAATAAACCAAACTTTATTTAATTAAATCTCAAAAGTCATATGTCTCCCTCTTGATTTAAATAAATCAAAATATTCAAGTCAAATGGGTCAAAGTATCTTAAACTTCATCTAAGCTAATCTAATCCTGATTAACCTAATCTAATTACCTATCACATCCTCTAGCTTTTCCCCCTTGCACCAATGAATCATTTTAATTTATTTATAAAATCAGCATTTTCCATCAACAAAGCATCTTTTGAATATTCCTCAAGTTTGAATATGAAGACAAGTTGACTTGTCCCTTCCAACATGACAATAACTTCTCTCATTCATGTCCCCCACTCAACATTTAATTCTCAATTTCAAATTTGAATCTCCCCCTCTTGGGCACATTGGCCAAAACTTGCACATTTCTCAACCTATTATAATGTGACAAGTGGCCTCATCTCATTGGTCCAATCTTTATCCCTAATTTCTCTCTTATGAGCATTATTTCAACTTGAGAATCTATAAGTAGAGGGTTGATTCTTCATCAAATCATCTACACTCTCATGCAAAGTTACTCTCTTAAACTAAGAACTAATTTTTCCCATCACCATTGCATTGCATCATTTGAGTTTTAGCAAGGACTGGGAAAGGGTCATTGGCACAATTGACACCAATCCAATATGGAATAGGTATATGTCATATTTTTGAATGTCTTTTAATCCTTGTTATTTGTTGTATTTCTTGAGAATTGACATGTTATTCCTTAGAGGTATTCATAGATTTGTATGTGTAAACTAACCCCACTAATGAGTGTTGGAGATGGTTCATTTGTAGATTTAGGGATGCTTCATCATGGCACTAGAAGGAGGGCTTGAATGTTTGTTTGAATTAAATTCAAAAGACAAACTTATCTTTTAGGAATTTCAAAATACATTCGCATGGTGACGCCTAATCCATTAGTTGTTGCTTCTACCACTTTAAATGTTTTTCACATGCCCTTGTTAAATTATGATTCAAGATTGCAATGCATAGTTTGTTTGTCTCCATTTCTAGGGATACACATTCATTTGTATGGGCATAGCCCACGGTTGTGTTTATTATCATGATTTGTTGGTTAATGAAGGTCACAATTTTTTTTTGTTTTTTTGGTTTGTTGCGTGTTTGCTTAGTGCTCAGAATCATGGCTAAGGTATTGTTTGAAATCAAAACATCGATCTAAGGTAAACATCTTTGACTTCTTTGGGACTTCTACACCTTCTAGTCATGTAGGTGCTTACTGACATTGCTTGTGCATGGCGGATGTTTTATATTTTACATTACAACACTGATATTTCTTCAATCTACATACCTGTGTATCGATGCTATTGAGAAAAGTGTCCATCTAATAAATATGTGTCCTTTTGATTGGGAGTATGCAATAATTCCCAAACTTCACTGGTGACCTCAATGCTTTTAAATATTGTGGCTATAAGTCTGCATTTAGTTGTTTAAAGCATTAGAGAATAGTAAATACTATCCAACGCGTATGAATACGGTTTGTTCTTTATTGTAGAAATTTTCAAGAGCATACAGAAGAAACAATTAATTGTGGAGTAGCACCATATTTACAAATCCAAAAACATTCAATGATCTTAGATCATTTGTCACTGTAAAGCCTGCATTCACTTCATGACACACATAGACGCAATTTCTCTTTCACCGACCAAGTAGCTTTTAAAGATTTGAGAGTTTGAGGTTTGCAGCTATCAAATTACATTTTACCTTACTATCCAATAACCCACATGCCTTACTTAAACTTGCGCTTATGGTTCAATGACAAAGCGATGAAGTTACTGATAAAAATGACATGAAATGTGCTAGTGAATGATGAGAATGTCTGAGTGTTGCATTGAAAATCTCCAAATACAGATTCTATTGTTTACAGATTCTAAACGCATAGGCCTTTATGTTTTAGACTATTGTTTACACTTGAGATTTATACTATAATGTCTCTGCTTTGTTGATTAAATATAAAACCAAGGTGATAACATATCGGATTTGTGTAGGAGCTTGACCTGGTAGATATGAATTCTATTTGTTTCGAAGTATATGGCTATCTCAAAATATTTTCTTTGCAGTGATTAGATTTATTCAATAGCTATCACCTATTCTCTTGTGGAGACATCTTTTCTACATACTGGTACACATTATGCAGGTACTATATGCCTATGTTTTTACTATTCTCCATCATAGGCGACTTGTAGGTAATCTGTTATTCTTCATTTCTTTTCATTTGTTGTAACAAAGGCGCATCTTTACTAGTTGCATTAGCTTGAAGATTCTTTAAGTAACCTTGGGCACATTCTCTTTTTTTAATTTTTAAACTACCATCGAAATCTCTGCCAAATTTGACTTTGAACCTGCCAAATGCATTTTAAGTCTTGATAGACCTATTCTTTCTATAGGAGAAAGATTCAATTTTAATAGTAAGGATAACTTCAATTGAAAGATTTGGATAAAATCACGTCTTTTCATTATTGATTGGTGTTAGCATTTGATGATAAATGCTACCAACTCATTGACTTTAGTATCTCAAAAAATTTCAATCATATTAACCTGAAAAGCTATCCCTCTTGCCCGTATGTCACTATCACATGTGTTGTGTAGTGGTCTCTTGTAAGTCCGCAGAGTTATCTTGTGTGAATATGTGTCTTGTGCCTTTTACATTTGAGGCATGTAGATAGTTTTGTATTGGGCATATTCATTTATAAGTTGTCTTGTCTTTAATAAACATTTTTGAACACCATGAAAAATGGCGTTGCTATTATTTTTCATTTAACTTTCCAGCTACAACAATCTATCCTCACTATCTTTAACTTCTAAAGAGAAAAGTTTCAAATCTAATTTCTATGATTAATGATCCCTACACGCATGTTTCTCTTTCATTTTTTTCCTACTTTCTAAGCTCACATGCAAGCTTGAAACTATTAAGTTTTTAAGTTAGAGTTTGTTGGAATCTACCTGTGGCATGGAAAAGGAGATATGATGATTTTTAATGTGGTTTTTGACCTTTTGAAAGGACATGTCTGAAAGTGATATGATATTGTTGTTGCATATTTATGATAGACATCAAAACTTAGATTTGACAGTTGTTAGAAATGGATTCTTGTTGATCAGTTCTTCAGTTATTACATTGGCTCAAATTCATGCTTGAATAAAGCCGATCACTATTCAAATTTGGAAAGATGTTAAAATCTGGCAGAGATCCCAACCACCACCCTAAATTCCATTTAATTTGCATGTTTCTTAAACAAGGTTGGTGGGCGTAGTTTTAAACCATTTAAGTGCATTGTGTTGAAAATTTTTTAGGTAGCAGTCCTAGCATCAACTTTATGCATGTCAAAAGCTTTTTTTTTTGAAAAATCTTTGAGGATCTTTGTTAGCTATCCTTTTGCAAACTTGATAAAATAGATCCTTTTAATATGACATAAATCAAGAGGTTGGTCATGTTCTAGATTTCTTTTTACCAAGGAAATCATTATATGATACTTTATTTTTATATATATGCTTGACTTGATAAATGATTTGATTTTGTTTCGAAATATAAAGTTTTGAAATCCATTCTCCTTTTATAAAGCAAGCATAAATAAAAGAAAAGTGTCTTGACATTTTATCATTGTTTGAAGTTTATGTATAAATTAAAAGTGTCTTGACAGGGTATGTGTAGGATCATGATGGGCCAAAAAGTGGCAATATGATGGGTATGTGGCTGACGACTATTTTTTTCCCAAAATTGATGAAACAAAAAGGGTTTTTAAAGGAGATTCTCATCATTCAACTGATATAAATTATATTTTAATTTGAATTTAATAAGTAATTATTATTCATTTTCTATTCAAATTACAACTAAAGTCCTAATTGATAAGCTGATTGAAAAGAATCTATAGCTTTCAAACAGTATCTCATTTTTGAATCTAAAATATGCATCACATTCTATGCTTCACATACTCTAGGATTAAAAAAATAAAAAATTGAATTTCATGAAGTCTTGACCAAGTTAAGGTGGTTAGACATACGAGTTTTTATATTTTTGAAAAAGTTGTAATAAAAAAATCATAATTAATTATCTACATGGAAAAAATTTACAAAAAAATATGCATCACATCGGGGCATGAGTCCTCTACTTATATCTAAAATCTCATAAAAAAATATTATCATTTTATTGTGGTTAGGGTGGTCAGAAAGACACCCACTTCTTATTTTTCCCTGAAATTGAAGTACCACTACATTGAAATTTCAAATTTTCACCAAATAGATTTTCTTTTTTTATAAACAAACCTAGTAGTTTAGAAACTACTTTTAATTTTATATAGATTCTATTCCTACATATTTTTGAAATAATATAGATAACTTATTCAAATTTTTACGTCAAGTTGACTAACTCTGATTTTTCTGAATTTTTTGCCACTTAAGGGCCTATTTTTTGCATGACGATCCTGCACATACCTGACACTTTTTTTGATTCAAGTTTATGCATAAGTAAATAAAAAGTGTCTTGACATTTTATCATTAATTCAAGTTTATCATAAGGAAATCATGTATAAATTAAAAGTGTATTGACATTTATCATTGAATCAATGATAAATGTCAATTCAATTTTACTTTACTCCACTCTTTAAAAGGATTCCTCCAATGGTTGATAAATATTGTATATGTCTTTATCATTTTACAATACATGCATAAATTTTATTGGTGGTGGAATAGGTAAAAGGTGAAAACAAAGGAAAAAAAAGGAGAACAAAGAAGGCAAAAAGAAAATAAAGAAGGCGAAAGGAAGACAAAGGAAAGGAAAGAAAGGAGGGATTTTTTTTCGTTTGCATAAGGAGCTTGCTAGAAGTGATCTTTGAAGAAACTTGGAGGAAATTTGAGCATCAAATTTGAAACTTAAAAGCATTTTTTAATGCTTGGAGATTCCATCTTACGCCTTAATTTTTTGTTTTAGGCTAACTCATCTTTGGTTTTGGGCTTTAAAATGAACATTACCTAGGCTTTCAATTTTCATTGCGAAAGGGTTAAAACAAACTTTAGGCAACATTGACTAGATTTTGTTTAAGGTTAACAAATTGAACAAGGAAAGTCTCACATCTCATTTTGGTGCTTTAAAACGAATCAAAAGCATTGCTTTGTGGATTTAAAACAAACATGTGCAACTTTTTTTTCGTGATGGCTTACTTAAACTAATATTATTGAAAGGAACATATGCGCTTCTCTCACGCTTCACAACGATCTTGAGAATAAAAAGGCCTTTTGATAATATTAGGTTGAGATAAAGTGATCACCTCCACACTTCATTTTGGGTTTAAAATTGAACAAAACATTGTGCGAGTGTGAGTAGAGCATTATTGCGTACATTCTCTCTCTTTATGTTGTGAACAAAGATTGATCAAGTTACGAATATTGTATTTACTTGCTTTTGTTTATCTTAGAGGGCCTACCTTGGGGAAAAAGTACTCACCCAAGGGAACAACTCAACCGGTAACACTCTAAAGCCAAGAGTATTTCCATCCAGGATAGAAATGTGGGTATTGGAGAAAACGCCAATATTATACGGTTGATTCCACAAGATGGATCCGAAAGGGGACTCTTGTCGTATGGGTCAATCTCCATGAATAGAAAGTCCTTATTAAAACCCATGTTCTAGAATTTTCCAAAATCCTTAATCTATTTGTTGGTGCAAGAACGGTCATTTTGAAGCCACCCCACACTTTTACGGTCTTACTTGTAGAAATGGAAAACATGCCATGGGAGTTTCATTGGTGTTGATGCTTGGCTACCCCATATAAGTGACTATCATGGAGGGGAGCCAGTGGGGTCAAGAATCTAACCATTCGCTAAAGATAAGCATAGCTAGACTTGTCCAAGTGGGGACTCAACAAATATTGTCTTTCATATCCATAGGAGTGTACTTGTTCTTGGTTACAAAATGCTTTGCTTGTTCAAAAACATTTGCAAACAAACATTCAACATGATCCTCAAAATTTCAAACCCTTTAGGAGGAAAATACTATTGACCAAATTCTCATGTTATTGCTTGCCCTTGGCCCTTGGGATTACATCCTTAGAGGTTTTAAAGCACTTGAATTTACATCTCAATTTTCCCACTAAAGTTAAACAATAGGTAACCCTTTCCTTAATTTCATCAAATTTTTGCATTATATACCTTGTGAAATGAGAAGAAGTTGAGACATTGGACATCCAATTTGAAAACCTAATCAAGAAGTGTTTGTGGTAAAAAAAATTCATTAAGGAAAGATTAAAAACAATTGGACCCCACACATGTGTCTCCAATGATTTCACACAAAATCAAGATCAAGAAACCAAAGGTTAAAGCCCTTAGTCTGAAAGCCCATCAAAATCATCTCTCAACGTTATACGAATTTAGATGAAGATTTCTTTTTAACTTTTATAGAAAGGCTTCAAGGAACAATCCCAGTTTGTATTCATTCTATTACTGCCAAAACCCAAATCTTTATAGAGAGTTTGAACATCTTGTTTAGAGTATCACATGTTGTTCAATACCGAGGTCTAAGTAAACAAGTGTCATTTTAGGTACATCCTAGGATCAAAATCAAAACTTCATCCATCCTTGAAACATAAAAAAAAAACCAAAACCATCTCATCAACTACTCTTCGAAAGTCTTGAAAAAATCCTTTCTGTTAAACTTTGGGAAAATCATTTGAAATCAATCCAAAATCACCTTGTTTTATTGAATGTGTGTTGATGCATCCTCTACACATATTTGATTAAATTATCAAAACTTGCGAACAAATTCATCCCTTGATAACATCCAACATCTTGGGATTTAGGAGTTCATTATCAAAATCATCTTGTTTGGATAGGAGTTTTTAGATGAATCCTTCTTCTCACACCTAGACTAATTATCATCTTGTGAATGATTTAACTCTAGGACAACATCCAACCTCTTAGAGTTTATGAGTCCACCAAAATCTTAATCCGAAATAAATCAATCCTAAATCAAGTCCTAAAGTTTAACATTTCCCTTCAAGATTCTTGCAAGAGTTCCACTCATCCATCAAGCATTCATCTTACATCCATATCATTATCACCCTTTGATCCTTAAATTACCCTAAAAGTTTTCTTTTATACCAAAAGTTAGATCAATCCAAAAGAATTAAAGAATTCACCTTCTGTATTCTTGAAGATTGATCCTGATTTTATGGTGCAAACTAGATCGCAACACAAGAGGAACATGGAAGCCAAAAAGAAACATCTACTACAAGTGACTTAAGTCAAACCACTCCTGAAATGAATCCCATTAGGTCTGGAAATCTCACAGTTAACCTTTTGACATGTTCGCAAGACCATGAAGAGGAAGATCTTATCAATAACCACTTTGGCATGACACATGAGGGAATCACTAAAATGCTTCAAAATCCAAAAATCCATAAAATTGTCAATATCATGATGAAACTCAACCCTTCACTATACATGCTTGAATTAGAAAAACAAGGGGCTAAAATCCTTTTTGATTTCAACATGAGTACTATAGTGGAGATATCTTTACCACCAATCTCATCTACCATCCCCATCTCATCTACACCCCCATCCCAAAATATCACTCAAAACATTCTACAAATCATGACATATTTTGCTCCAACCCAACCCAATGTTAATAAGGAAAATGCATTTCTCAATGCTATTAAAACACACCCCCTTTTTAATAATCAAAACTTGGATGCAAATACCATCTTGGAAAAAAAATACCCGAAAACCCATTACATAAGAATTTTCCTCTCACTTTCCATCATGATCTATCATCATCATTTTTCCACGTAACACCTCAAACTCTCTCCTCATAAATTCAAAAAAGGAGGGAGAGATGTTCAGACCAGGAGGCATCTTCGATACCATGACATTTTTGCAAGAACTCACTCCCCTCACATTTCCACCTCTTCCACCATTTCCATCATCATCCACACCACTCCTCTATTTAGGGCTTGCCCCTCTACCAACTATCAATCAAACCAACATCCCAAATATCAATCAAAGCATTATGCAAAACACTCAAAACTTGTCATCGATATCGTAACAACAGATGACAATGACACAAGCAATTGCAACATCATCAAACACCCCCCTAACATCACAAAGCATGGTCTCCCAAGGACCAACCACATCAAAAACACCATCCACGACTCAAATCATCAACACGACATCATCAGTCACCACAAACGCCATTCCAAATCCACCACCAATCAAGCCAATACAATGAGACATTACAAGCTACTTTTCAAAGGGGATTCCAACAAGTACAAAAACAAAAAGCCACACAACTAGCTACTCAACAAGCCGTTCAAGTTGTGCAAGCTTCCCAAGTATCCCAAGCTGCATTACAAGTGCAACAAGCTGCATAAGCCCAAGTGTTATTGAAACTACAACAATAAGCTGCTCAAGATGCACAAGCTGCTCAAGCAACCCAAGCTGCATTGCAAGCACAAAAGGTTGATCAAGCATAAATTCTATTACAACAACAAGTGGCACAAGTACAAGCCCAAGTACAAGCAACACAAGCACAAGCTCAAGCTTAGGAAAATTCCAAATATCAAGCACAACAAGCACAAGCACATACATAACTTCTTGCTCAAAAAAAAGGCCGCACAAATGCAAGCATATTAGCAAGCAATTAAGCAATATCAAGAGCAGAAAGAAGCATTCGAATTGGCGGCCCAACAACAAGTGTTGTTGGAACAAAAAAAAGCACAACAAGCATTGTTGGAATAGCAACAAGCACAACAACAAGCACAAATCTTAGCATAGCAACAACAAGATCAACAACAGGCATTGTTCATACAAAAGCAGGTGGAAGCCTACCTAGCTGGACAGAACATACAAATACCATCAAACAACACACTGACCAACTAACCCATCCAACCCACAATCCAAACACCCCAAAACACCTTCATCCCACCCCTTGATCTACAAAATAGCGTAACAACACAAATCAGGTTGCTCTCGCAACAAGTGCTCGATCCTCAATCAACACGATCCAAAAAGACACCAAGCAACTTGTGTCCATATCCATTTGATAGGAGCCTAGTGATGAAACCATTCCCCAAGGGATTTGAGATCCCCAAATTTGAAAAATATCATGGGATGGGAAACCCTGAAGATCACATTAGGGAATTCTAGGTTCATTGTATGGAAGTTGCATACGACAATACTTATTTGATGTGACTATTTCCTAGGATTTTGGCTAGCCACGCTATGGAATGGTTTTCTCGCCTACCTTTAGGCATTAGAACATTTCAAGAAATTATAGACGCATTCATTAAAAACTATGCATTCAACATTGCAATGGATGTTAGTCTAGAAGAACTCTTAGCTTTGAAACAACGATGGTAATCCAAGGCCAATTGGAGCAAGTGGACCATGCTAGAAGAACAAAAAGTTTGTACCATCGTAGCCAACCTTGACAGCCTCTTGGAATTTCATCTCAAGCTTCAAGGCATCACCACATATGTAAAATTGATCCCCAAGGTGCTCAGCATCGAAAGAGCCCTTATGACTCAATCCGCGGGATCAACTTCATACCCTAAACAAAAAAACAACTGCCCACCCTCCAATTCCAACAATAAACCTCACAGAAGGGCGAGAAACAAAAATGTTACTAACGATGGTGTTGTCGACACCAAGGTGGTCATTAATACCCCTCACCAAAATACACCTGCACCACAAATACAAATCCAACACCAAAACAATCATCACACAATACAACAACCAAACAACAATCTGACAATCAACAATCTCAATGACCAAAGGGGACCACCCCAAAGGAACAAGAGTTATCCCAAGAAAAAGTACACCACTTTGGGGGAACCACTTGAAGACATCATGAAAAAGCTAATAGATGAAAAAATCATCAAGCCTCCTACCTTTGAGAATTACCAAGAACCAGATGTGGAACCTCCTTGGTACAATGAAAATCAACTTTTTGAATTCCATAAAATCAAAGGCCATACCACAAATAGTTGCATGAGATTGAAAGACATTGTTCAAGATCTCATCGATAAAAGAATCATAAACATAGAACAACCTATAGTAAACCAAGATCTTAAGATATATACGAATCTGATGCCAAATCATGACAAGAAAGGGAATAAAAATGATAAAGGGAAAGGCACCCACTCAAACATAAATCATGTGTATGAAATAGTCATCACCTCCCTAGATGAAAACTGCATGGTCATCACCATCAAACTCTCCCATGCCGATTGTGGATTCACCATAAGAGGCGACAAAGTAACCATCGCAGGGTCATCCCAACCATACAAAGTCCCTACATCTAGACTTGTTCCTAATGGCTACAATGTCCTAGATCAACTGAAGATAATGCCAGCACAAATCTCCATCATGGAGTTGCTAAAAATCTCATCTACCCATAGGAAAATCCTTGAATAAGCATTGGCCTCATCCACTGTCCCCATAGATCTTGATGCAGAGCAATTCCAAGCTATGGTCAGAAATATCATTACGCCTAATCTTCTTACATTCTTTGAGCAAGATTTCCCCACCCAACCATATCACAACTATGCACTTCACTTAGAATTCATAGTACATAAGAGAAAAGTTAAAAGGGTCTTGGTGGATGGAGGTGTGGGCTTAAATATATGTTCTCTTAGTCTCATCAAGCAATTGAAAATATCAGAGGATTCATTCGAAAAAGGGAAATGTATCACAATAAGAGCATATGATGATCAAGAAAGAATGTCTCAGGGCACGATCAAACTCCCTATTCAAGTAGGGCCGACTCTCATGGAAACCACTTGTCAAGTCCTAGACCTTGACTTACCATATAACATCCTTCTGGGACATCCATGGATTCATACAATGAAGGTAGTAGCATCAAATTTCCATCAATGTGTGAAATTCACACATGAGGGACAAGAAGTGACCATCCATTGAGATCCTGAACCTTTCTCATACTGCAAAAATCTTGAAGCAAAGTATTACAAAATCCCCCAAGTACCAAAAAATGATGAGGACCCATCTACACCATACATCGATCCCGCCACTCTCAAATCCACTTATGTGATAGAGACACCCGCCACTCTCACCATTCCCACCATCTATGACATCAAGCTCATCATCCAAGATAATAGTTGTGGAAACTACAAGGTCCCTAATAATGATTTTGTGGTAGGAGAGTTACCACGATCTCCTAGATCATGGGGACATCCACAAATAAGCGAAGCCTCTACATCCCAAACATCTCCTGAAGACTATCCTGAATTCAAAAGTTGGGGATACCTTGGCAAAGAAGTTATTGAGGCAGATCCATCTCATATGCTATAACAAAATGAAAGATGAGTAGCTCATTTACCAATGGATGATAGAAGAAAGGGTCTACAAATGATGCTCGCAATGGGCTAGGACAGAAATCAAAGACTGGTACAAAACAATAATGGGCTTATGATACCTATCATACCAGAGACGTGAACAATAACAAAATATTGACCTTGAATGTACCCCTCTAATCATAACCATACGAGGCCAAAGTCCTCCAGTTAGACTAGTTAATAATCCTCGTCAACCAACCGCAACAGAACTACGATTACCAGTATCCAAAGATCATGTTCTAGACAACTATACCTTTGATATAACCGATTTCTATAGTAGTAGTGATGATGAAAACCCCACATCCAACTTACCTAAGCTATTTGAAGATACCACTCTTTGCATGATTAGTACCCTATCCTTTGAACCAAACCAACAAAATCATGAGATCCACTTAGTATATCCCCAACTAATCGACTATGACCAACGGGGACCACTAGTTCTTGATACATTCGAAAATGATGAGGCACTCTCAAAATTCATGGGGTTGTGAGATAAAATTCTAGATGGGGATCGCAAAGCAGCATGCATAATCGAGTTAGACACACATTCCTATTATGGGGAAATGATTGAATCCCTCAGTCACAAAAGTAAGAAATTAAGAATAGTATTTAAGTCCTTGAGTGAAAACCACACTATGCCACTCTCTGACCAAAAAAAACTAAAAATAAAGGACGCATCCAATGGTGAAAACCTCTTTGAGGCACATGAGGATGGGGGATTCAATATTCCTTTCCAAGCTATTCATCAAGAAAAGTCAATAGTCTTGGCAGAAAAATGCAATCTGGTCAATCTAGGAATAGAGGAAGCCCCACATATCACATTCTATGTGAAATCATTACTATCAGAGGAACAAGAGCTCCTAGCAGCATTCCTAAGAGAAAGACTGATAAACTTCGCATGGAGCTATGCTAACATGCCAGGACTTGATCCAGTGGCTATGGTTCACCATTTAGCAGTATATCTAGAAGCAAATCCTATTAGATCACAAAAGCTTCAAAAAATGCACCCTCAAATTGCCCTGCTAGTCAAAATGGAGCTAAAAAAGCTATTAGATGCATGATTCATCTAACCGATAGATTATCCAGAATGGGTATCAAACTTGGTACCTATTTCAAAACCCGATGGGAACATCAAAATATGCACAGACTTCAGAGACTTGAATAAGGCATGTCCAAAAGATGACTTCCCACTTCCAAACATTGATATGATAGTAGACATGATAGTGGGACATGAAATGTTGTCACTAATGGGAAGATTCTCAGGGCATAATCAGATCATGATAGCTAAAGAGGACCAACATAAAACAACTTTCACTTGTCCATGGGGGACCTACTACTGGAACATGATGCCATTCGGCTTAAAGAATGCAGAAGCAACATATCAAAGGGCTATGACATTGATATTCCATGACATGATCCATAAGAAAGTCGAAGACTATGTTGATGATATTCTAGCTAAATCCAGAAAGAGAAAAGATCACATAGCAACCCTAAGTGCCATCTTTGATAGGCTGGAAGAGTACAAGGTCAAATTAAACCCAAAGAAGTGTGTCTTCGGTGTACAATCAAGAAAGCTCCTAGGATATATAGTGTCAATGAGGGGTATTGAGGTAGATCCAACAAAGGTAAAAGCAATCCTTGAGATGGAAGCACCAAAAACATTAAAGAAATTGAGAGGTCTCCAAGGAAGGCTCCAATCCATTTGAAGATTCATAGCACAATTGGTGGACAAACAGAACCCATATTCTCACCTACTCCACAAGGGAGTAGCGTAAAAATGGGACAACAAGTGTGAAGAAGCATTCAACAAAATCAAAGAATATCTACTGACACCACTAGTCTTAATGCCACCCATCCCAAAGAAACCATTGATCTTATACGTGTCAGCAACAACAATAGCCCTTGGAGCTCTTCTAGCTCAGCATGATGAAAATGGAACAAAAAGGGTTATCTATTACATCAGTAGGAAAATGGTTGGTCATGAGCTAAAATATTCATTCATCGAGAAAGCATGCCTCGCAGTAGTGTTTGCATCACAAAAATTCAGACATTACATGTTGGCACACAAAATAAAACTTATTTCCAAAATTGACCCTCTCAAGTATCTACTATCATAGGAAATGATCATAGGAAGAATAGAAAAATGGGTGATGATACTATCAGAATATGACATTGAATATGTTGAGAGGAAACCAATCAAAGGCTAAGTCATCACAGACCAACTTGCAGAAGCACCAATCTATTCAGAGAACCCTCTCGTCTCAGAGTTTCTAGATGAATCTATTTTCAATATCAACGTAGCTAACCAATGGAAACTATACTTTGATGGTTCATACACATAGCATGGATTGAGAGCCGACATATTCTTCATCACCCCACAAGGGGATTGCATACCAAGGTCCTACAAACTAGCATTTCTTTGCACCAATAACATCACAAAATATGAGGCTTTGACTATAGGTCTCAGAATAGCAATGCAATGGAACATCATAGCTCTTAAAGTGTACAAAGACTCTCAATTGATCATAAATCAAGTGAACGATGAATACCAAACGAAGGACAACAAGCTCACTCCATACAAGAAACTGGTGGAGACTCTCAAAGAATCCTTCATTGAAATTACATTTGAGCATATACCCAGAATCAACAACAGAGTAACAGATTCCATGGCAACAATTGAATCCTTGCTCAACATCCCTCACAACGTTCCAAAATATGAATTCCTGATTGAGAAGCTTCTTGTGCTTGCATTCGAGGTACTAGAATCAAAATATTTATGCAAAATCGTTGGTCTCGGTGATCCTTGGTACCATGACATTTATACATACCTTCGAATAGGAGTCATACCTGTCAACTTACCATCAAACCTAAATAGAACCTTTGTCAAAAAGGCATCCAGATTTGTCATCCTAGGAGATACCTTATATTGTAAGAGCATAGAAGGAACCCTACTACATTGCTTAAACACTAAGGAGGTATTGACCGCTCTAACTGAAGTACACAATGGTATATGTGGTTAACAATTGAGTGGAATGACCATAGCTAAGAAATTGTTGAGGATGGGGTATTATTGGCCCACAATGGAATGAGAGGCACATGACTATGTCAGAATGTGTCTACAATGTTAGTAGCATGGGGACCTCATCCATGCTCCAGCTCAAGAGCTTCATCCCATTGTCACACCATGGCCCTTTTCGCAGTGGGGACTCGATCTCATTGGAAAAATCACACCCACCTCATCTGACAACCACAAATTCATCATAACCACAATAGAGTACTTTACTAAGTGGGTGGAAGCCATACCCATGATGTACATAACTAGGAAGCAAATTTTAAAGTTCATCTTGAACTATCTCATTTTCTGCTATGGTGTTCCACAAGCCATTATCTCAGATAATGGGACACCATTCAAGAATCAGGATGTCCACAACTTATGCTAGAAATTCAAAATCCAACATTGCTTCTCCACCTTGTACTATCCCTAAGGCAATGGCCAAGCAAAAGCTACAAATAAAACCATTTTGAAAATCCTCAAGAAAATAGTCAATGACGCAGGTCATGACTGGAATTTGTAGTTTAATCCCACCCTCTGGGCCTATCGAACCATTATTCACACACCCACTGGTGCCACCCCCTTCTCCTTGGTCTATGGATTAGAAGGAGTACTCCCCATTGAGATCGAGCTCCCATCACTTAAGATATCACTACAAAACCTCATCACAGATGAAGAGTACTAAGTATCAAGATTGAATGAGTCAGAGTTGCTGGATGAGTGCCATATAGATTCTTTAAATCACTTGCAAGTCTATCAGAATAGACTCAAAAGGAGCTATAATAAGAAAATCAGAAGCAGGATTTTCCAAGTCAGAGAACTAGTGTTAAAGAAGAATCAGAAGAATGTCCCAAACCCAAGCAACAAAGAAAAATTTGAATCCAATTGGTTGGGACCATTTGTTATCATAGCAAATTACAAGTCAAGGACATATCAGCTATCAACACCCAAAGGGGAACCTCTACAAGAGCCCATGAATAGCTCTCATCTCAAAAAAAATTATGCCTAAATATTTCAAGGTATCGAACCAAAATCTAAAAAAAAAATGTCTAAAAATGGTTACTTTGGAAAAACTAGCAAACAAGCATCTTGGTGACAACAAAAAAATAAAAAATCAAAAAAAATCAAAAAAAATCAAAAAAAGGATCAAAAATAGTAAAGAGAAAAAAAATCAGCCTCTAGTGAAAACCACTTCGGTGGCACTTTGGGCAAGTACCTTGGTGAAAACCTAGAAAATAGGTGCCTTGTGTAAATAAGCACTTTCCATCCACCAAGATCTTTATGGCTTGTTCTGCATCATCCATCGCATTCCATGTCTCCATCCATCATTCATCCACTCACTTCCGCACCATGACTTTATAATGTCTTTTAATATCATGATTCATCCACTCACTTCCATTACTTTATAAGGTCTTTTAATATCATGATTCCTCATAGTACTACTCATCCCATTCTCAAGGTTAGTTTGTCCTGCCTTTATCAGAGTAGTCTATTGCATCACGTTGGGGGCATGTTCTCATCGGATCAGATTCATGTATATTCTTAAAATCCTAAAATCAAAAAATCCAAAAACATCAGAAAATAAAAAAAATCCAAAAACATCAAAATATCATAAAATCCAAAAACATCAAAACATCAAAAAAATCCAAAAACATGTCAAAATCCCAAAACAAGTCAAAAAGTCAATCAAAAAGCCAAAAATAGAGTCATCTTGTTGAACTACAGGTCTCTGAGCCTTGAATGTAGGCAAGGTTGATCTTTGATCATCCCCTGAGACACTCAGGTCAATCCTTTAGGAGTCTGTCATAATAAACTGGCATTTCATCATGTATATCTTCATCTATAAATTGGTCAAGTCATCAGTTGAACTACGTGGTCTCTACGTGTATAACATAGGCAAGGCTAATCTATTCATTAGCCCCTGAGGCCCCTAGGATAGGTCCATAGGTTAGTCTCTTGGTCAAAATCTCAAAATATTTCAAAACATTTGAAAATCTCAAAAAATACTAAAAACAGCCTCAAAACATTGCAAAACATCAAAAACATCCAAATATTTGAAAAAAATCCATCCACCTCATCTCACTTGCACTCGCAATAACACCATCCATGATAAATTGATCATCATCCTCAACCTTTGGTGAAACAGTTAGAAACAAGTCTAGTAGGTTAAAAGTAAAACTCAAAAACATCAAGTCTCAAGTTTAAGTTAGTACGTAAACAAGTTGGTCAATTCTTTGTGTCAATAGTCCATCATCCAATCAGTCCCATATCAATCATCTGATAACATCATGTCCTAGGATGAATCCTTCCTACAATGGGCATTATTTATCATAAAGAACACTTTGGATAAATGAAATGACATGCCACCATCCACTAACATGTCCTAGGATGTATCCTTCCTACAATGGGCATTATCTTTTGGCAATAAGTTTTGATTCTTATCCTTAAAAACAAATTTCCTTTTGGTTAGTAGTATTGAAGAACATCAGCTTGTTTGTTTACTTTATCTTGGTATTTTTGACTTATCTCTTTGCACTCATTCTAATAACCTCTCGATGATGTCCAAACAAAGGGATTTAGAGAGATAGGAATGGGGCAAATGCTCATTATCTTTTGTCTATTGTGCTTGTTGGACGTTCTTGTAAAATAACTTGGTGAATACTTGCTTTGTTAGATATGTATAGAGGATGTTTTGGATAGCTTGTTGACTATTGCATTGATTGGTTATACCTTTCCGTGTTTTGGTCTGAGATGTTTGAAACTTCTAAAGCATAGTACCAAGGTTTTGTATGTCAAGTGTGAACAAGAATACTCCTATCTATTTTTGAGTCAAAGTCCATCACAGTAAGTACAACACCATCCTGGTCCTTTATACCTTGATGCATCATGCTTATACATGTTATCAAACATAAGGTAAATGACCCCTTTTAAAATCCAAATCCTTGATAAGCAAATCATCCATCTATCATCACCATTTTTCATCATCATCTCTCATAAAACTGGCTTGTTGGATCCTCTTGTCATCATCTAATTTCTTCTTTTTTGCACTAACATTGCATCATGAATAGTTAATCATCATCACCAGTACATCCATCTTGCATCCATAAACCATCAGTATTCTGCATATCATCTCACATGCATGTTCATCATCATAATATAGATCTGTTAGTCTAAGCATCTCATAAATCATATATTTGCATAAAGCATCCATTACATAATCACAACATATCACATCATCAATCTCATCCATCTCACATCATATCATCATTTAAGTTGTTTAAGATAATATAGATTTGTTATTCTAAGCATCTTAAAACTATCTCATTCACATCATCATCCATAACCATCCATTTTCAACCTCTTTATTGTGAGATTGACCCTCAAATAGAATCTTTTCATTCGATCTCTTGAGGGGGAAATGTACTAGTATACTTCTTTCTATTGGGGCATCCAAAAATAATAAATTTTTTTTTAGTTTTGATCGCGGAAAGTTTATTCTTTGAACCAACACAGCAAGGACATTGCTTCAAAGAGGGGAAAAATGTAGACACACAAAATATGCATACATTTCAATCCACTAGTTTAATTAAATAACCTTCATTTAATCAAACCTAGCATTTCATCCTTCGATTCACTGCATCATTACCTCATTTAAATAAATCAATCAAATCTTAACATTTCATCTTTAATAAATCATCTCCTAGATTCATATTCCTCAAATCAATTAACCTTTATCTTGCATCATCTTTTAATTAAATAAACCAGACTTTATTTAATTAAATCTCAAAAGTCATATTCCTCCCTCTTGATTTAAATAAATCAAAATATTCAAGTCAAATGGGTCAAAGCATCTTAAACATCATCTAAGCTAATCTAATCCTGATTAACCTAATCTAATTACCCATCACATCCTCTAGATTTTCCCACTTGCACCAATAAATCATTTTAATTCATTTATAAAATCAGCATTTTCCATCAACAAAGCATCTTTTGAATATTCCTCAAGTTTGAATATGAAGACAAGTTGACTTGTCCCTTCCAACATGGTAATAAATTCTCTCATTCATGTCCCCCACTCAACATTTAATTCTCAATTTCAAATTTGAATCTCCCACTCTTGGGAACATTGGCCAAAACTTGCACATTCCTCAACCTATTATAATGTGACAAGTGGCCTCATCTCATTGGTCCAATCTTTATCCCAAATTGCTCTCTTACGAGCATTCTTTCAACTTGAGAATCTATAAGTGGAGGGCTTATTCTTCATCAAATCATCTACTCTCAAACTGAGAACTAATTTTTCCCATCACCATTGCATTGCATTGCATCATTTGAGTTTTAGCAATGATTGGGAAAGGGTCATTGGCACAATTGACACCAATCCAATATGGAATAGGTATATGTCATGTTTTTGAATGTCTTTTAATCCTTGTTATTTGTTGCATTTCTTGAGCATTGACATTTTATTCCATAGAGGTATTCATAGATTTATATGTGTGTAAACCAACCCCACTAATGAGTCTTGGAGATGGTTCATTTGTAGATTTAGGGGTGCTTCACTACCTTGGATTAAACCTAGGAGAATCCAAGCTACCTTGGATTTTCTAGAGAACTAAACTTGGGAAAATCCTAGCCCTAGCAGATTTTCCTAAAATCCATGACAAATCAAAATTCCTAAAATTTCCATTTTCGAAAAATCCAAGACCCCTCAAAAATCTTGAAATTTTCCAAAATTGGAATTTTTTTTCCTAAAATGGAAATTTTTCCAAAAATGCAATTTTTTCAAAATAGAAAATTTCCAAAATGGAAATTTTTCTTGCAGTTTTAAAATGTTCCTAAAAATTAAAAATTCTTGAAGTGGATTTTAAAAAATAAATAAAAATATTCCAAAAATTGAAATTTTCAAAAAATGGAAAGTTTTCTTGAAAGGCCAAAATTTTCAAGTTTAATTTGGATATTTTATGGATTTGATTTTTAACATGTGAGCTAGTAGTGATGATATCTATTTTTTAGGATTAAATAAATCAAAAGGGGGATTTGCATATGGATTCATGCCAAGAGGAAAATCTGGAAGAGTTCAACAAAAATATTAAATGTGGGGCTTGCATAAGAATCCATTCCACAACCTGTCTACAACTAAAGGAAATATTTTAAACATGAGAAGACATGTGATGCTGCTTTTGTTCTCCAATGGGCATTTTTATCAATGTCTAGGTGGTAGGTTTCTTTTTTCTCATTGCTTCTAGTTGTAATAGAATTATTTAATTGGATGATTCATATGTATCACATGTACCAAACTTGATGTAACTGTTGGATGCTTCTAGAAGTGTAACCTATGCCATTGGATGGATTAAATCCCAACCATTAAAATTATAATGTAAAATCTATAAAAGGCTAGTAGAAGCTAGAGTTAAAAGGCCATAATTGGCTAAGTTAGGAGAAATCAGTAGTTGTAGGAGAGAAGAGAGAGAGCTAGAAATTATTATGTAAATGTTGGAGAAGTCAACGCAATTGGGTTGTTGATTTGGAAAAAATTGTGTTCAACTTCAACAGTTTATGGTTTTTTGTTTCTAATTCTCAATGTTAGATGTTAGATTTCATTTCTTTCACAATGATGGTGAAATGTGAATGATGTTTGATCAATCTCTAGTCCATACTTTTGGAAATTCACCAATTGTCGATTGTGTAAAGTGAGTCTAGGCCTCATTTTATGCTAAGTTCAACTATGAATGCTTGTTTACATTGCACCATTTATTGGGTATGTGAATGAATGTTCATAGTCTAAAAAATTTCAATTTCCTTAGAAGATTGCACCATTTCTGTGTAGTTGTGAGCTTGTCCCTAATCAAGCAAAGAGTGAATCATTGGGGATATGCCCATTTGCAACATTCTTTATTGTTATGATTGATCTTAGGAGTTGGAATAGGATCTCTCTCAACCTTTTTATCTTTTGCTATTTCTTTCGGATCTAGGTTAGTTTAGGATTGAAAGCATCACCATTGTTACATCTAATGAAAATATACTTCTAGCATTTCTCATTTGTAAGGCCCCTTGTGATTACCAGCATTTTCACATTTATCACTGAGTTGTTTATTGCATTTTCAAAACCTGACATTAAAGACCTTGGGGTTATCTTTTGATGCTTGCTAATAGAGATTTACGTTTGTGCTATAGAAAAATGGCCCCTGTCATCTTCATGGAATTTTAGGTCTTGTTTCATGGTGTTTGATATATTTTTCTTTGATTTTATGTTGCAACATGGCCTGAACATACATATTTAGGTACTAAAATTCAAATAACGATGTCTTGTGAAGGTGTTGTGAAGTGTTGTAAGAAATTTCTACATTCTTCTAGACTCTATTCATTACAATTCACCTAAAAATCACCTTTTTATTCATTAACAAGTTTTATTTTGAAGTGTTGTAAAGTCTTGTAACAAGATTTCACGCTTTTCTAAGCACAATTTCACTATTTATCCCTTTCTCATGCTTTATTTGACCCCTTTATGCCCTCATAAGTCTTAATTAAGTGTATTTTTGAATGTTAATCCGACAAATGAAATTAAATACAACATAATTCTTAACACATATTTTCAGGTCCTAGGTGGGACCCATTTACCATGGGTGGCAAATGAGTCCCCCTTGGCTCTAAATTCAAAAGTTTTAAAATTTCCTTTTGGGTTTTTATTCAAAATCACTTGATGTCAGCCTGTGATGAGGTATGAATGGTTAACTAAGGCACAAGTGTATAAATATGTTATTTTCACCTCATTTTACATCTCCTCATTCATTCAAGCATTTTAGAGCATCAATTCAAGCAATATTCAAGCACTTTGGAGCATCCATTAACATTATTTCATATTTGCATTATCAGGGGTTTGACCTAGGTATGCAAATTTAACAAGCTTTTTGGTGTTGAAGATTGGTAAACAAGTCAACTAGGTGCTTCAAGTCAACTCAAGTATATTTCAAGTTTGGAGAAGGTTTTTTGTTTGTTTCCTATAGAATTGACTTCGGTAATCTGACAATTAGTGATTTCTAGATCTAGTGTCGTAGAGTTGTCTCCTAATTTTTTAAAAATTTGGGAGAGGACTAATTCACTAGAAGTGGTGAATGAGTCCCACCTTAGGACTAAAAATCTTAATTTTGTCAAATTATGGATCTTGAGAGTCAGAAACCTATTTCTGACATTTTTTCACTAGGAGGAGGCCTGATTCACAACCCTTGGAGAATGAATCCCACTGTGAAAATTCAATGATTTTAGTTAGCATCCACAACATTCCAGATTCATCAAATATTGCCCAGGTACACTCAAATTCATCTTGTTTCTTTCTATTCTACATATTTTCTTCATTTACTTCATTGTTTGCATATCACAGTGTGTTTTCAAACATAGTTTAAATCTTAGCTTTGCATTCCAATTCACTCATATAGATCACTCAATTTCACTTAGTTTACTTCATTCAGTTTAGAAAAAATAACATAACATAATTTGAATGAAATAGTTAGCATTTTTGGCCTTACCTCTCTCCTTTTAGGTGAAAAGCCCTAGAAGAGTTAGAGAAGTCCTAAAGAGCCAAAAATCTATGGTTCATTTTGGTGAACCCGCATTTTGAACACTTCACATTTCTAATTTCATTTACATATTGCATCCTAGATTACTTTTGCATCAACATTCAATTAGGACATTGTTTTGTTTTTGCATTCTAGGACTTTTCCTATTGCATTAGTGAAACCTTCATTTAGATTTCATTTTTGCATTACATCTCATTAAAAAAAAAAAAATTGCATTATGTAGAGCATTATATTCATCTTCAAATTTATGAAAAGAACAAAAAAATATCATACTAGGACTCATTCACCACCCTGAGAGAATCAGTCCCTCTACACATTTTACACAACATTTACGGTATTTTTCTGGCATTTTCCTACATTTCTATTTTTTATAGTTAGATCTATATTACAGTTAGCAGCATTGCTATTATTTTCATATTATACATCTTAGATTACCTTGCATTTACATTCACCTCTCCTTTTTGGTACTTGTATGAGTGTTTGGTGTCTCGTTGATAATACTTTAGTGAGAAGAAGTTTTAGACTCATGGCTTCCCATGATATCACTTTTGTTGTGGACCTTGGGATCTCATAAGATCCTACTCCTAGTATGGACAATGGTGCATTAGGAACTAACAATACCACTTCTATGCCTTCACCTTTCCATCCAATGAATGTTGACACCCAAAAAAATTCCCTCCCACAAGAAAAGGTCATTAATATTCATGAGGATTTTGCACATTTACAACAAAATTTTTCACTTGAAAACATATCCTCCACTACCATACCTACCATTGAAAATATTCATCATTTGATTAAAAGTGATGAAGAGAATTGATGAGATTTACAATAAACATGCCTCTTCTAATACTCAAACTGCAAACATTCCTATAAGCCAAGGAAGACCTCAAGTTCGCCCCCCTTCAACCATAACATCTATACCAACTTATACCAATCTGCAAGTCCACACAACTATGCAATAGGTTAATTATGTGGCTACTCCTTTCTTGATTCCACCTAGCATTCCTACTTCTCTTGTGGCATCACAAGTCCCCTCCACCACCTTCACAGCTCATAGTATTCCTTTCACTTCACCTAACATCACCTACACTCCATCACCCTTTTCTCTTCTTCCTCTTGTACTTACACAGATCTTGTACTTACACAACTCCTTAATACCATTTATGCAACATCAACTCTCCACTATTAGCCAAGGTCAATCCACTCCAACTACATATCATGTCCATAGTAGCCCCTTATCCTTAGAAATCTTATGTACCCTAATGCCACAAGGGATAGAAATGCCCTGGTTTGAGAAATATGGAGGTAAAGGAGACCCTGTCAACCATGTTAATGCTTATATAGCTTTGTGTAGTGACTTTTTCCTTGATGATAAATTTCTAGCCAAACCATTTCCAAGTACCTTAAAAGATATTGAATTAGAATGGTTTTCAACCTTGCCCAATCATTCTATCCATTCATTCAATGAATTGGTGGATGCTTTCATTGGTCACTTTCAAGTTCACATGACGCCTAAAAAGACAATGGCTAACCTCATGCAATGTAGAAAAAACACAAATGAAAAACTAATGGATTTTATCTCACTATACCAATCCTTTTATGCTCAAATTGATGTCAAGATTCTTGATACACATCTACAAAAGATGTTTATCAAAAAATTTCACACACACCTTTAGGATAAGCTAACAATGATAAAATTCCCTTTGTTTATTCATTTATGCACAACCTTGTGTGAATACCATAACTCAATTTCAAGTCTTGATTCCAAATCCACTTCTAACTGAACTAAAAAACCTAAACACAACAATCAAAACCAAAATAACACACAAAACTTTCCCAAACAAAATAGAGGATTTTTACAATTCAATCTACCTCCTCCTTCACAACTGCAACCAACCCAACTAGCTCAAACTCAAGTGGTAGTCATTAAAACAACGATGCCTTATAAATATGGGGACCTAAAGAGACAATTTACTCCCTTACCTAATACTAGGTGAAGCCACAATAGTGGTTTACAAATCAAGTGAGGAAGGAAAACTCACAAAAAATGACCCCAAAGAAAAAAAAATGATTTTGGGGGTTCATATGAACCTATAGGTTTGAGCGAACCCATTAGAGGTTTGCCCGAACTAGGGTTCAATCGAATCCATTTGAATTTTGACTCCCAAAAAACCAAAAAAAATGCATAGCAAAGGGGTTCAAGTGAACCCCTTTGAAGGGTTTCAACTGAACCCTAGTTCAAGTGAACCCCTAGGGGTTTGTACGAACCCCCCTTATCCCTCATCCCCCCCTAAGACACAAAAAAAACTAAATTTTGGCACTTAAGAGCTTAGGTTTAGGATGAAAATGGAGGAATCTTCACAAACCCAACTGGAATCAAGTAGTCCTTGGAACAAGCTATCCAACGAATATAATTTTAATATGTTTTGGTTTTATTATGTATTTGTTTTTTTAGTTTTATTAAAGATAGGTTTTTCATCGAAAATGAAGGTCTTTGTTTTGTACATGTGGAAAAATAGCAGATTATCAAACAAAAATTTTGAAAAATATGAGTGCACCAGATATTGAAGTCCTTGATCCAACAAAAAAAAATGAATTTCAATATATACAAAAAAAGTTACGTGTTATACAGTCGCACTATGTCTGAATTGTAATTGGTTTGACTTTGAAACTCGATTAAGGAAAAAATATTCAATAAAAAGATATCTAACCAAGTGGAAGCACTAGATATCAGAGTTACAAATCTAAATTTGAAAGAATTAGAATTTTATCCTTCATTGAAAAAAAGCTAGTTTTCATGGGAGTTGTTTTATGAAAAGCTATTTTTCATGGGAGATGGAAGAAGAAGTACAATATGATTCTAAATTTTTTGAAAAAAACAACTTTAGAATCTACAGACAAAATGTGGTAAGACTCTAGTTTGCATCGTCTTCAAATTCCTCACAGTTTAGCCGCTATAGGTGCCCAAATGTGAAGATTTAGTTAAAAATAATAATTTCAGTGTCTAGTTTGGCCAAAAATTGTAAACCACTATTGTGGGATCACCCTACCCTCCATAACACAATGAACCAATTAATTCAACAATGCATGCTCACTTTTCCACTCATCCAACAGTTTGACCCAAACCAACCCTTACCACCCACTTTCAAACCTAATTCTTATTGTCATTTTCATCGCCAGAATGGACATGTCATTGAACACTGCAAGTGTCTAAAACATTTAGTTCAAGACCTCATTGATTCAAGCCACTTTTCCATTATGGTTGAAAATGATCAAGGCAATAAGTCCATTGCACCCCCTAACCATAACTTATAAATTTTCACCAATCTTATGCCTAAACACACTACTTCATTTGTCAAGGCTAGTGAACCTTCAAACACTAATGTAATGACTATTGATGCACACAATGAACAAGATGATATACCTCCACCTATTACTAAAGATAGTCCTATGGATCAACTTGTGACTATGATAGACGTTATCCCTCATAAGGGACAAACCACTGAATCTCTTGATATCACTTTTTCTGCTAAAGAAATACTATAAAAGCTTCCTGATGGTCCTCTCTACATAGTCAGCAAAATCTATGATAAACCCACTAATGGGATATTAATAGGTCCTGCTTGTGGTGAGAATGTGATCACAAAGTAGCTTCTAGTATTACATGAGCTATATCAAGATGATTATATTAAACCAACTATATGGATTAAGACACATACTAGTTTTGCATGCCCTACGATTAGATTGATCATACTCACTTTATAGATAGGACCTAAAAATTCATATGTAACATTTTCAATTATTCCACAATCCAATCAGTTTCATTTACAACTAGGCCACCCTTGGCTTCACTCAATGAAAGTAGTCCCCTTGATTGTTCACAAGTGTTTGAAGTTTCCACATGGCAATGAGATATTTACCATACACCATAGTGGCTTTAATCCCTTATCGTCTAAAGGTAACATTTCATTAGAAGCCTTTTGGCCTAAACCTATGGAATCCATCACCCCTTGAAAGGACTTCTTTTTCATAGCTTACCAAAAATTCAAATCCAAAAAGATAGTTGAATTATCTCTTCATAATGCATCCCAGTCCACTTCAACACCTCCTATCATAGATGAAACCATGCTTCAAACTGAGTCTGACATTGAGCAAACCATACAACCTCATGAACAACCACCCCTAGACATTTCCCCGCCATTGTTTAAATGACCAAGGGAAAATGAAACAACTTCTGTCATGCCTCCTTGTATTAAACAAGTGTATAAAGTAAAAGAGAAAGTGGTTGATCCACCCTCTTCGGTTTCTTCTTGTCTTCCCTCTTCAGAAGTAGAAGACCCTATGATGCCTCAATCTACTCTTACACCTCACCAACTTCAAACTAGAATTAAACAAAACTACGGTGCTAGGGAACATAGGTGTCATCATCATCTCCTTTCCCATCAATCTCGCATCATGGAAGAAAATAAAGAAAATGAACCTCTACCTTTGATAGAAGTAATAGATGACCATCCTCCTTCTCTTGGCCTACCACAAGGCAGTCCAGTCAAACAATCCCAACAAAATGAACCAATCCAATAACCTCAACTTTTGATACATCCTTCGTTAGAAATCACCCTTCGTCCTCCCGTTGACATTAATCTTGATGATGATGATGCGACAAAAACAAAAATAGATGAAGAAGTGTATAATGATTTAAACTCTTTATTTTCATCCACAATGAGCGTAAATGATAAATCCTCTCAACCAAGAGAAGAACCTAGTACAACTCTTAGTTTAGCACTTATAATTCTTCCTTTGGACGATCAACCGCCCTTGCATTACACTGAACATGACTGGGAGGTGGATGAATTGTTAGATGGTTGACTTACATTTTCCTAATTAGCCTTTTTGATTTTCTCTTTTATTTTTCCCTTTTGTTTTCCTTTCATATGTGTATCATGTTCCCCCATATCGTGCATCTGATATTCGCTCTCTTTGTACACTTCTTCTATTTCTATCTCTATTCTTCTATATGTCGTGCATCCTTGTATTTTTCCCTTTTGTTTTTTGTTTTCCTTTTGGGGATGACGAAAAGCGTAGAGATGCCCTATGTCTCTTCCATGTTGACCCAAAAGGTCCTAGTTTTTTTCACTTTTTTTTTTGTGTTCTCCTTTTGGGGATGACGTTGTTGGGAGATTTTTGGATGTTGTGGATGTGTTACTGATATGGTTTTCATTAATGTCAACACTATTAGTATTTGGTGTATCTATTGTTGTATATGTCAAGAATATTGAGAAAATTATAAGAAAAAGTGTTCCAGGTTCCTAGTGGAACTGTGCAGGTCATGAAGGCATTTTGTTCTGTACATAAAATATTAGCTGATGTGGATTAAAGAGTTTATTGTTGAATGTTTCTAGATCATCTACCAAAAGTTTTAGAGGTCCGCGTGAAGTTTTGAGTATGTTGTGTTTGACAGTGTTTCTGTGGTCTCTATCAGTATTCCTAAATGAATTTTGTGTAATTCTGGTTATCTTAGTTGTTGTGGATGCTTCTTTGGTTTTTCTTGGTGTTCTCAAATGTCTCTACTTCATTCTCTATGTTTGTGGTACATCGTCAATAATTGGTAAGCTCATGGCTGAAGATCTTTCTTGCGCATGTTCAATTTTTCATGATCTTGGCCAACATGTTGGTGGTAGCATGTTGTGGATCTTCAAGGTTAAATTTATTAAATTATTTTTGTGTTGGAGATATTAATTTTTGTCCCCACTATGTTTTGGCCAACCTTGGTGGATACACATTAAAAATCTAATTGTAAATTTGGGCCAACATTGCAAATATATTTTACTTTCTTGGCCAACGAAGTTTTGATGAAATCTCTTGTAGAAGATATATAAGAGCGATTGTGTGATCGGTGGAAAGTCTGCTTCATGTGCTCCTATGTGCGTATTTGTAAATATCATTACTAAGCAGAATGTGAAGAAGATTGTGTGAAGTATGAAGGAGTGTTGAGCTTAATTGGAACTGTAATTAGGCTTGTGAAGAAGCTATTTTCTTAGTTCACATCTTGGATGGTTTTAATAAAAACCCTATTGTTGGACAGTGAGTACTTTTTTGTAATTGAGTAGTGAGCTCTAGGTAGTGTGCCTGAATGCATGTGCATTCCCTTTATTATTTCTTTTTATACTTCTAACAAAGTATAATCTTGTGGACTAACATCCACTATGGTTTTTCCCCTAACAAGGTTTCCATGCAAAAATCTTGGTGTTATTTGTCTCTCAAATGTGTTGATTGTTCATGATAAATTGTTTTTTCATTAGATCTAAGATTAAGTTAAGATAAGTAAGAAAATTTTGAGTTTCTATCACAACAGATTCACCCCTCCTCTTAGTTATGTGTCCTTGTTTTTCCAACAACTGGTATTAGAGATAGTTCCTCTAAAGAATTCTAATAGCTTGATGTGATCTGGGATGACAACATTCAAGAAGGATAGTCCTAGATTTGATGACACCAACTACTCATTGTGGAAATTCATGATGCAATTTCATCTACAGTGCATTGGTGATGCTTATTGGAAAATTACAAGAGATCAATATATTATTCCTCAAAATGGTCACTCCTCTGTTGATGAGATCAAAAATGTTGAAAGTAATATCGAAGTTATGGAAGCATTGGTGAGCACTCTAAAAAATTTGGAGATGGCTAATGTGATAGGTCTACAAACAGCTCATGAGATCTAGACGAAGCTGGAAACTTTGTATGAAGGAGATACACAGGTGAAGATGGCTAAGCTATAGAGCTTAAAAGGAAAGTATGAGAATCTAAAGATGGGTGAAGATGAAAATATTACTTATTTTATGAAGAGAGTAAATGAAATAGTGCTAAGTATTAAATGTGTCAACGGTTCAATATGTGAGGATGAAATTGTGGCTAAGATACTCAGATCCTTGCCTCCTTACAAAATGAAGGTTCATGCTATTGAAGAATTTATGTCTGTAAACAGGATGAAAAGAGATACACTGATAGGGAAGCTTGTTGCTTTTGAAATAAGTGAATTTGGTGAATCTACATCAAAAACTGAATTTGCATTCAAACCTACTATATCTAGAAGTTACAAGAAAAGATACAATCTAGGTGAGAGCTTCAGAAAGATATCTAAATATGATGAAGAATTGAAACAACTCGAAGACCAAGAAAGAGAAGTATAAGAACTGGAAGCACTAATTACAAAGCAAGAAGGAAGAGGAAAAGGTAAGTATGAAGATGTATTGCCTACTAAATGTTTTTCATGTAGTAAGATAGGTCATTTTGCATCAAGATGTCCTAAAATAGTTCCTAGGTCTAAGCCTAGAAAACATAGATTCCAAAAGAAATGCTACTTTGTTGAAGAAGCAGTAACTAATGATGAGTATGATAAAGATAATTGAAATGAAGATGAATGGGCTTTCATTGCTACCATTGAAAATAAACCTGCTCCTATTGAATCTACTAAAGGTAAGAAATATCTTGCAGCTTGAGTTGAGGAGAAAGATGAGTGGGTCATTGATAGTGGATGCTCACATCATATGACCAGTGATAAAAGCAAGTTTGTGAGTCTAGAGAAGTATGACGGTGGGGTTGTAAGATTTGGAGATAACAATGCTTGTGTGATTCATGGAAGAGGTTCTATTAGCCTTGGTGATAAGGAAAAAATTGATGATCTCTATGTTGAATGCCTAAAGCATAACTTGTTAAGTGTTTGATAGATGGTACATAAAGGATATGATCTGTAGTTCAAGAATGGAAAATACAAGATGTGTGGGTGTTCCAGAAACATGATTGATATTGGTGTGCAAACTAAAGGTAATATTTTTCACTTGAATACTGCTAGTGGAAGTTGCTTAATTGCTCAAATAGATGAAAGTTGGTTGTGGCATAGGGGGTTCTGTCATGTAAACTTTGAGAACATTATCAAGATAAGTTCTACTCAAATAGTAAGAGATCTTCCTAGGTTAGTGAAGCCTGCTAATGTAATCTACCAAGAATTTCAGATGGGTAAACAAACTAGAGCCTCCTTCTGGAGAAAAATATTTCATTCAAATAATGTGTTGGAACTACTACATACTGATCTTTGTGGTCCCTCTAGAGTTAGAAGTATTCATGGAGAAGTTATTTTATGCTAGTTATTGATGATTACTCTAAAATGATTTGGGTTTCCTTTTTAAGAGAAAAGTATAAAACATTGGAAAAGTTCAAATGTTTCAAGGCTATGGCAGAAAATGATAAAGGTCTGAAAATCAAGTGCCTAAGATCTTACTGAGGTGGTGAATTCATTTCTAAGGAGTTCAATTCTTATTGTGAAGAGCATGGAATTAAGAGACAATTATCTACTCCTCAAACCCCTCAACAGAATGGAGTTGCAGAAAGAAAGAATAGAACAATTTTGGATGCTACCAAAACAATGATGATTGAAGGGAATGTGTCTCAGATGTACTAGAGTGAAGTGGTAAGCACTGTTGTATATACTTTGAATTAGGTAAATGTGAATTGTTATTCTGGTAAGACCCCTTATGAATTATGGTTCGGTTACAAGCCTAATGTTAAGTATTTCAAGATCTTTGGCAGAAAATGTTATATCAAGAGAGATGATGATATAGGCAAGTTTGATGCTAGAAGCGATGAAGGGATCTTCCTAGGTTACTCCACAAAGATCAAGGCATACTGATGCTATAACAAAAGACTGAGAAATATTTTTGAGAGTGCAAATGTCAGAATTGATGAGGAGTCTATCAAATCATCCAGACGATGAAACTACAATTCAAATGAAAATAACAAAAATCAAGGGAAGAACACTCAAACACCAAATCTACTTCAGATTATTCCATATGTTCCGGTGAAGCAACCACAAGTTGTTCCAACAAATCAAGTTAGTCAAGAAGCATAGACAAGTGCAAGTATAGAAGAAATTTTAGAAGGCACAAAATTTTGAGAAAGTCCCAAAAATCCAAGGTATGTAAAACTAAGGGTAAAAGCACAAAGTTGTGACACACTTTCAGCCAACTTATCAGCACAACTGAATTTAAGTATTTCTAACTAAAAATCAATTTTGGTCAAACATATGATCTAGTAAGATTCATTCTAGCTAAATTAGATACTTCTACTTTTTTTCAACAAAAATTATTGGCGAAAAATATATGAAGCACTACTTTGAGTCCAATTTACCAAAAAAGTAAAATTATTTGAAAAACTTAAAGTTTAATAACTCCTACTAACATAAATAATATTTAAAAAAATATATAAAAAATACCTTTTTGTAGGTCTATAAATGTAGTTTTCAAAAATATATTTATTTTAATAGTTTAATTATTATTTATATTTTATTTTTTGTTTTTACTAAAAGTAGGTTATCAGTGCAAAATATTAGGCTCATTACCATGCCAAGGAAAAATACTAAAACCTATTAAAAAAACTGAAAAAATATGATGCACTAGATAAAAGAATCTATTTCAAGATGGTATAAGTTTTTCCATTTTAGATAAATATTTAATATGAAAGTTGACGTCCCATGGAAACAACTATTTTTTGATTCACACACATTTTAATATTTATTTAAAAATATATATTCATCAAAACTAGGAAAAAATATATCCATGCACTAAAGTTTCATGTTATAAATACACACAAAATTTTTGAAAGAAAAACAAATAAATCTTACTATAAAAAATTTGATGTCGAGCATGCAACTTCATTTTTCAGCATTTTATCAACAACTAAATTATATTGTTAATTTATTACACACTAGTTTTAAATAATTTTTAATTTTTAAAAAAAATTACAAACATAAAATATACTAAAAAATATATATTTTAGTAGTTTACATCATTTCAAAATTCAAAGAATATATGTCACTTTTTACTAATTCAAGTTTAAAAGTTGAATCAATGTTGGTTGTTTCCTTTATAAAGTGTGACACAACTTTGTGCTTTTACCCCTAAATCACTCTGAAAGTCAAATCATAGGAGATAAGAGAAAATGAGTGCAAACTAGAAGAAAAAATGTAGAAGAATATTGTCTGATTTCCAAGATTGAACCTAAAAGTGTCACTAAAGCATGTCAAGATGAACACTGACTGGAAGCCATGAAAGAAGAACTAACATAAATTGAAAAGAATGACACATGGACACTGGTTCCTAGGCCCAAAGACAATAATGTGATTGGTACTAAGTGGGTATTTAGAAACAAGCTGAATGAGGAAGGTGAAGTGGTTCAGAATAAGGAAAGAGTAGTATGTAAAGGGTACTCTCAAATGGAAGGTATTGATTTTGAAGAAACCTTTACCCTTGGTGCAAGAATTGAAGCAATGAGATTATTTCTTTCTTATGCTGCTTATAAGAACTATAAATTCTATCAAATGGATGTAAAGTTTGCATTTCTGAATGGGGAACTAGAAGAAGTGTACATTGAATAGCCAAATGGATTTCAGCTAACAAATAAAGAAGATATGGTTTGCAAATTGAAGAAAGCTTTGTATGGACTCAAACAAGCCCCTAGAGCCTAGTACGCCAGATTGGAAAAATATTTATTGAAGCTTGGATTCACTAAAGGTATTGTTGATAGCAACTTATACTTCAAATTAGATCATGATAAGGAGTTAATCATAAAAGTCTTTGTTGATGACATCATTTTTGGTGGAGATGATAATCTATGCATGATGTTTGGTGATGAAATGAAGAGTGAATTTGAGATGGGCATGATTGGTGAAATGAAGTTCTTTCTAGGATTACAAATTACAGAGTTGGAAAAAGGGATTTTCATATCTCAATCCAAATATGTGAGGGAACTGTTGAAGAAGTTTGGAATGGAAGACTCCAAACCTGTTGGTACTCCCATGGTAACCAAATGTAAGTTGACTTAGAATGATGACTCTCGTAAGGAATATCAAACCAGATATAGATCAATGATCAGTGGATTGCTCCACTTGACTCAGACTAGACGAGATATTATGAATGTTGTATGTATGGTCACTAGATTTCAAGTTGATCCAAAAGAATAACATGTGACTGTTGTCAAAATAATCTTTAGATATCTAAAAGGAACAATTGACTTTGGACTTTGGTATCCAAAGGATGATGATCTCACTTTGTGTGCATACACTGATGCAGATAGAACTAGTGATGTAGATGATAGGAAAAGTACTAGTGGTGGTGCTTTCTTCCTAGGGCAGAAGTTGGTGTCCTGGTTAAGCAAAAAATAGAATTCCATTTCTCTATCCACTGCTAAAGCACAATATATTGCTACTACAAATAACTGTACTCAAGTGATATGGATGAAACAAATGATGAATGATATCAAGGTAATATATGAAGAGCATATTGCCATATACTATGATAATTCAAGTGCAATAAATATATCAAGGAATCTGGTACTGCACTCTAAGACTAAACATATATCAATCAAGTTTCATTTCTTGAGGGAAAAAGTAAATGAAAAAGAAGTCAGACTGGAGTATGTGCCTACCAAAGAATAGATTGCATATATATTTACTAAGTCATTGTTCAAAGATACTTTTGAGTATCTCAAAGGAATGATAGGGGTAATTATCCCTCCTAATAAGAACTAAATGATGCATTTATGTGCATCAATATGTGAGCCTCATTGCTATATTATGATCCAAATTGATGTTTTTGTGGCTGCTACTCAAGGGGAGTAGTCAGATGTGCAGATATGTGGTTTAGAGCATATGGAAAGGTCGTGGTTACCTTTTCCATTGATGTCAAAGGGGGAGAAGATTAATGTGAAAAAAAATTTAGGGGGAGAAGAGCAACATGACAAATCATTTTAGAAATGAAGTGCAAAAGAAGTTAGCATATTGGGTTGATGGTATTTTTCACATCATGTGTTGCCATCAATGCCAAAGGGGGGGGATTTTTGGGAGATTGTTGGATGCTATGGGTGTTTTGTTGATATTTGGTTGTCATTGATGTAAAAAATATTAGCATTTGTTGTATCTATTGTTGTATATGTCGAGGATATTGAGAAAATTATAAGAAAAAGTGTTTCAGGTTCCTAGTGGAACTGTGTAGGTCATGAAAGCGTTTTGTTCTATACGTAAAATATTAGCTGATGTGGATTAAAGGGTTTATTGTTGAATGCTTCTAGATCATCTACTAGAATTTTTAGAGGTCTGTGTGAAGTTTTGAGTATGTTGTGGTTTGAAAGTGTTTTTGTGGTCTTTGTTAGTATTCTTGAATGAAGTTTGTGTAGTTCTAGTTATCTTAGTTGTTACAGATGCTTCTCTATTGTTTCTTGGTGTTCTTAGATGTCTCTAGTTCATTCTCTATATTTTTGGTATGTCCACAATAATTGGTGAGCTTTTGGTTGAAGATATTTCTTGTGCATGTTTAGTTTTTCATGTTCTTGGCGGACATGTGGGTGGTAGCATGTTGTGGATCTTTGAGGTGAAATTAATTAAAGTATTTTTGTGTTGGAGATATTAATTTGGGTCCCCACTATGTTGTGGCTGACCTTGGTGGATACGATTTATAAATCTAATTGTAAATTTGTGCCAACATTGCAAATATATTTTATTTCCTTGGCCAATGAAGTTGTGATGAAATCTCTTGTAGCGAATATGTAAGAGTGATTGTGTGATAGTGAAAAGTATGCTTCATGTTCTCCTATGTTTGTATGTGTGAATATCATTACTGAGAAGAATCTGAAGAAGATTGTGGGAAGTATGAAGAAGTGTTGAGTTTAATTGGAACTGTAATCAGGCTTGTGAAGAATCTATTTTCTCAGTTCACATCTTGGATGGTTTTAATCCAAACCCTATTGTTGGACGCTGGGTCCTCTTTTGTAATTGAGCATTGAGCTCTAAGCAATGTGCCTAAATGCATATGCATTCCCTTTATTATTTCCTTTTATACTTCTAATAGAGTATAATCTTGTGGACTAACATCCACCATGGTTTTTCCCCTAACAGGGTTTCCATGCAAAAGTATTGGTGTTATTTGTCTCTTTGATGTGTTGATTGTTCATGATAGATTGTTTGTTCATCAGATTTGAGATTAAGTTAAGATAACTAAGACAAGTTTGAGTTTTTGTCACAACTGATTCACCCTCCCTCTAAGTTGGGTGTCCTTGTTTTTCCAACAGATGCAAGGCATCACGACTGAAATGTCTCCTTCATGTTGACCTAAAATCTTTTTCATTTTCTTTCGCCTTTTTTTTTCTTTTGTTTCGCTTGTATTTTCCTTTTTGGGATGATGCAAAGCATTGAAACCATAATGTCTCTTCCATGTTGACCCAAAATGGACTTTATTTTTCCTTTGTTTTTGCTCTATTTGTGTCATTCTTCTAGTTCTATGTGCTTTGGGGAATGATGACAGTTCCAAGCTCTTTCATAAGCACATTGCAACAGCGAACATACTGACCCCAAATCTGTATAGATCCCCTATGTGTTTGGTGTGATTTATTTTCTAGGGGGAAACTCCCTTTTCTTTTCTTTTCCTTGACATGGCGCAACCTCACTTCGAAACATATGACTTGGCATAGGGATTTCCAAGTTGGCTCTCATGCCTTGTTTTCTTTTTTCTTTTTCTTTCCTTTGCTACTTTAAAATAATTTCTCACAAAATGGTGTGTAGCAATTCCTTTAAAGTGGAGGGCATACATTACCATTATTTCATTTGCATTCTTGGTTCCCAGTGTAGCCTTGTCGTTTATGTGATGCATTCGTCACTTTGTGGATGAAATTGGGTGTGATTTCCTTCATAATTGTGATCTATCTTAGCATATTTCATTCCTCTTGGTGGCCTGATACTATGTGCTCCATCCCCTAAGTTGTGAATTATATACTATTCTTTGATTGGTCCTCCATTGGAGACATTAGACACAATGTTCCCTAAGTGATTTACCTTGCATGAACTGAACAAGACTCCTTTGAACATCTTTCACATTTTTACACTTAACATTTTACATTTTTGCATTTTACATCTTTTGCCACCTTGCATAACGTGACTTGCATGACTATGGTACCTTTCTTTTTGTTCATGACATTTTTCTTTGTTGTACCTTATTAAAGTTATCAGGAAGCATAACTTTGATATGGTTGAGTAGGAAGACCAACTAGCGGCATGAATTTTCCCCATAGCCACCTTTGTGTTTGTCAGTGCATACCAACTAGCATATGCATCTTACCTTTTTGGGCTTTCTCACCCCGTGAACAATCAAAAGTTTTGTAGCCCTATACTGAGTACATTTAGGCTTTCTCACCCTACAGATAGTCAAAAGTTCTGTGGCCCTAGAGTGAGTACATTTGAGCTTTCTCACCCCATAGGTAGCTAGAAGTTTCATGGCCCTAGAGTGAGTATGCATTCTATTTTTCAAACAATCAACCTAGATCTAATCCACAACTAGTTGGATTGACGATCGAAGCTTCATCTAATTCATTTCAACACTTGTGTGTTCCTTTGTTCTTATGTCTAGTTTTCCATGGGATCTTCATCCTGGGGGCTTGATCATCCCTCTCGATTTTTGTCATTCCATCTTGCTCATGTAAGTGCATTTGAGCCCTCCTCTCAATATTCATGGCTACTTTAGTGTGAGTTTGAAGCAAGTTCATCCTCTCACTAAAGTGGGGGCTAAATGTGCCATAGAAAAATGGCCCCTTGTCATTTTCATGGTGTTTTAGGTCTTCTTTCATGGTGTTTGATATATTTTGCTTTGATTTTATGTTGTGACATGGCTTGAACATACATATTTAGGTACTAAAATTCAAATAATGATGCCTTGTCAAGGTGTTTTCAAGTGTTGTAATACATTTCTACATTCTTCTATACTCTATTCATTACAATTCACCTAAAAATCATTTTTTTATTCATTAAAAAGTCCTATTTTGAAGTGTTCTAAAGACTTGTAACAAGATTTCATGCTTTTCTAGGCACAATTTCACTATTTATCCCTTTCTCATGCTTTATTTGACCCATTTATGCCCTCAAAAGTCTTAATTAAGTGTATTTTTAAATGTTAACCTAAAAAACAACATTAAATACAACTTAATTCCTAACACATATTTTTAGTTCCTAAGTAGGACCCATTTGCCATAGGTGGCGAATGAGTCCCCCCTTGGCTCCAAATTCAAAAATTTTAAAATTTCCTTTCGGGTTTTTATTCAAAATCACTTAATGTCGGCCTGTGATGAGGTATGAATGGTTAACTAAGGCACAAGTGTGTATAAATATGTGATTTTCACCTCATTTTGCATCTTTTCATTCATTCAAGACTTAAATATCACATCTCAAGCATTCAAGCATTCTACAACATCAATTCAAGCAATATTTAAGCACTTTGGAGCATCCATTGGCATTACTTCAGATTTGGATTATCAAGGGTTTGACCTAGGTATGCAAATTTAACAAGCGTTTTTGTGTTGAAGATTGGTAAACAAGTCAACTAGGTGCTTCAAGTCAACTCAAGTCTATTTCAAGTTTGGAAAAGGTTTTATGTATGTGTCCTAAAGAATTGACTTCGACAACTTGACAATATGTGATTTCCAGATCTAGTGTTGCAGAGTTGTCTCCTAATTTTTTAAAAAAATTGGAGAGGACTGATTTGCCACCAATGGTGAATGAGTCCCAGCTTAGGACTAAAAGTCTAATTTTTGTCATATTTTGGATCCCGATAGTTAGAAACCTATTTCCGACACTTTTTCACCAAGAGGAGGATTGATGTGCTACCCTTGGAGAATGATTCCCACTGTGAAAATTTAGTGATTTTAGTCAACATCCACAACATTCTAGATTCATCATATATTGGCTAGGTGCACTTAGATTCATCTTGTTTCTTTTTGTTTTGCATATTTTCTTCATTTACTTCATTTTTTTCATATCACAGTGTGTTTTCAAACATAGTTTAAATCTTGGCTTTGCATTCAAATTCACTCATATAGATCACTCCATTTCTCTTAGTTTACTTCATTTAGTTTAGATAACATCACACATAACATAATTTGAATGAACTAGTTAGCATTTTTTTGTCATACCTCTCTCCTTTTAGGTGAAAAATCCTAGAAGAGTTAGAGAATTACTAGAGAGCCAAAAATCAATGGTTCAACCTTTCAAGAGAGATAGGATATTATATTTTTTCTGAGTTGTTACTATGCAGAAAACACCATCAATAGTTGGCTACCAAATTCACCTTATTGAGAATCGGAGAGGTCTAGTAACCCCCCTAGGATGGTGCACACAAATCAAAGGAGCACATGGCATTCTAAGGAGAGAAAGAAAAGGTAATGATGTTATGGCCCATGAGACATAGCAAGATGTAAACATGGAAATGTTGTCACACATGTGAGGGACAACACATAAGCACCAAAACATCACAAAGAAAGAAGAAAGAGAGGCAAGCAAAGACAAAGAAGACAAGTGGCAAGAAGAAACAAAGAAATCAAGAGACATGGGGATATAGGAGTTCGAGGTCAGATCAACTCTTATATAGATAAATAGGTAACTATGATGTATGAATGAAAGATCAATCCCAAAAGTTGCTAGATCATGAAGAAGAGCGCATGAAGATAAATAAAAAATAAAAATAAATTGGGTCAACATGGAAGGAAGGCCTAAATTCCCCCAACACTTTGCATCATCCCCAATTATCAAAAATCAAAGTCACAACATATAGAAGAATGATTAAGCATATAGAGGAATTTCATGAAAATAATTTCAGGCCTATATCTAAGAACTTAAAAGGGAAGCAAGGGTCCTCCAAGCAAGATCACAAACACATAAATATGAGAATAAGGAGGAACGCAACACACACACAAATCTAATCTATAGATAAAGAAGAGGTACTCCCCTACTCCTCATCAACCAATAGGTCATCCTACTCCCAATCTAGATCATTATACGAGGGAGGATGAACTTGTAAGGGCGAGATAGTGAGGGGAGCACCCTTTGACTCTCCTACAACAAGGGACAAGGAATAAGGCTCCTTGAGGTCTTCTTCACTGAGCTCTTGTGAGGTGAAGGCCATCGATCTCACAAAGATAACTAAAAAAGCTAGGAAATAATCCACCGAGTTAAACATGTACTTAATTGGGGTTTCATGTTTTAACTAGGTGGGAGAGCAAGGAGGTGCCCAAGCTCTACTACCAACCTCATTGAAAGGGGTAGTGACAATCATAGGGGATGTTAGGGCCACCTTCATCATGAGGATGGCACAAGCCAAAGTAAAACCAAATCCCGAAGAAGGTGAGCCTTTCTTTCGACCACCACTTGAGGTGAGGTCCTCATATGGCTCATGCTTTAGTGAAGGATGTTGGATCCCCATAAAAGAAGTAGAGGTGAAGGAGGGAGAAGAAAGAGTCATGATAGACACCACCGATGTGTTTGGAATGTCTATGGGCTAAGAAAAAGAAGGATCTCTGGACGGTAAATCAAAAGTGGAGGCTCCATGAAAGGAGCAATGGACACTTGCACCCTTTTGGGGTGAGGATCATCAACACATGTCAGAAGAGCTAGAAGTAGAAATGAGGTGAGTGGAACTAAAGTAGGAGTGCAAGGAAGACACACAATAGGAGGTTCCTAAATAGGAGCTACTAGCTCCCCTTATGCCTTCTACAAGGAAACGTGTTTAGTGGTTAGAGCTTTTCTCATGCGATTTCACTCACACGTAAGTCAATTAGGTCAACTCCAGGAACTAGAAGTTACAACCTGAGAAGGGATGAGAGGCTTTTGTTTTGTCATAGGAGTGTCCTCTACAACCATCATTGGTGGAAGGGAAATCTCCTAGATAGGAGCAAGAGTAGGAAGCACAAGAGCAAAAACAACAACAGGTGGAGAAGCATATATGAGTGCCTTAGCAATGGGCCTCTTCACATTCATTGTAAGAGGAACAATAGGAGGCTGTGGAGGTTGAGACATGGGAGCAACTCTATGAGGACCTTTCCCCTTGCCGTAAACATGTCTAGGAATTATGGGCAAGATGGGTAGTTCAAACACTTGACACTTAGCTTTTCTCCAAGCGGGCACCATCAAGCTCCCCATGCAAGGCATGGGAGTAGGAGCCTAGGATTCCATAACATGAAAAGACATAGAAGTAGATGGAGTAGGAGATGCATAAGAAGAAGGCCCATGGTAACAAGCAATCTTTCCATTCCCCTATTTTTGGGAGGAGGAGGTAGCTTATTGCACAATCATGCAACTTTTTATTGAAATAGCATAGGGAGATGCAGGATAGGTCACTTTTAGTGTCGTTCCCCTATCATATACTTGACATAGGAATGATATAGCAAGTCTATCCTTAGAGGGAGAAAACTGAAAGGAGTGGACTAAAAGTGATCTAACAAGAAGCCCCCACATAACACAAGTGGTTTGTAATTGGTGTCGTGCACAGATCCCTCACGAGAAAACTTGACACATTTATGAATTATGAAAGGGATTCCATTCAAGGAAAGTAACCACAAGATGCCTACTTTCACCCTGAACAAGTCCAACTCTAGAATTATGACAAAAGAGGTATCTATGGCCCTGGGTCCTACTAAGACCAAAAGAGTAATAAAACCAAGAGGAGGGACCGAGAGTCCATTGTGTGTGCATATAGTGGCCTTTGATTCTTCATATTCCTCCCTATGCAAAAAAATTATCAGTAGAGTTTCTTCCATTATAACTTTCACTCAGCTTGAGGGGTCAACTAGGACACCAGTCACAATGTTCCCATTGATGCAAGTGGGAATGTACAAGGGAGAAGTCTCTTTGTTGATAGGTAAATCCAGCGAGGTAAAATTTATGTCTATGATCCACTCGTAGGATGGGTGGAAGGAATACATGTGAATGAGACCATGTTAATGTACATAGGTAGAATAGATTTAGTGGAAACAAAAGATTGAGAGATGGGATAGTGACCTATCTAAATTATGTTTCTAAATATTTACAAGCCCTTCTAACTACATAGCTAGGGGTCATAGACTAGGTGCAAGGTTGTATGCCCTACAACACACAAATCTACAACAAGCCTAGGACATGAGAGAAGGTTCTTCAATACCAAGGGACAAAATCAAAATATTTCATGTTGAGTTCACCAAAATGTAGAGAAGGGGTACCCATCACCCTTGAGACTTCAGGTCACGAAAGAGTCCTAAGGAATAAGCTGCCCTAAACTACCTCGAGTTTTCTAAGTAGATTGAAAAGAATAAGGTACTAAGGCTGAAAAGAAAGGGAAAATAGCTTGGCACTTTCCTTCTGCTAAAACCAAATGTTCAAGGGGCCAGAAGAGCCAATTTCCAAGGTTCGACCTTCTACCCAAAAAAACTCACTATCTTAAGATAGCAATGTGAATCTCAGACTCTAACACGATGTGATAGTGTCTAAGGGATGTGTTGGTGTCTATACAGACAAGGGTCTAGGAATCTCATACTCCAACATGATGTGATAGTGTCTAAGGGATGTATTGGTGTCTGTACAAACAAGGGTCTAGAAAACAAGCAAAAACTACAAGGAAATCTACTAACTACCTGAATACACGATATTTATACTTTGATAGAGAATACAAGGATAGAAACATTGAATATGACAAAGTAAGACTAAGGAATAAACTATTGTGAAAATGACGAAGAGTGTGAGAAAATGAGCGTTCTACCCATGAGCTAAATCTTTGAACATCTCCACTTGAAAAGCACCACCTACACACACAAAGACAAAAAAATGTTGGGGTTGTTTTAGAGGACTGCCTCAATTAGTCCCCCGCTTTAGTGTTCCCACCTCCACAAATAGCCAGATAGCCACAAAGTGTAGAAAGCGGTAAAGAAATGGAAATGAAATAGAGAAAAGGAAACAATAAGCTATTTATTAAACAAAATGATGCAAAGAGTGAGCATCAATGAGCAATATCACCTTCATAGCTACAAGAACTGAAGGAAATTAGTGGAAGGAAGAATCTTGAGAGCCTCCAATGGTGGTGTTGTTGCAATGATAATGTAGTGTAGGAATCTAAACCAATAGCTTCTAGCCAAGAAGGAGGTGGAAACTTAGAAAGTGAGAAGGAGTGAGAATTGAGAAAGAGAGAGTGAGGAGATTCAAGAGGGAGTCAAAGAATGTGAGTTGATGAATTTCAACTAGCAAAAGGGACGCAAAACACCCATTTTTCATTGGTCAAGGAAGCAAGAGACATTACGCTTTGAGACCAATGCAGAATTCTAAAGCCTCTGCAGATTCCAAAGGCAAGAATCCTATCAAGATGACAACGCAACATGTGGACATCTGAGTGGTGCACACACGTCCTTGATAGAGATTCATCCATTGACATGAAAAGAAACAACTGGGTGCAATGAGTGAGGTGGAGATAGTGAAATTACATCATTGAGTTTACATTTTCTAAGGTAGGGGAAATTAAATGGGGAATTTTCCTAGGGGTGCAAATTCGCTCCATTATAGAAATTTTTTTAAGGTGAAAAGGGTTTATTGAGAAGTATTGTGTGTCTTCTAATTTGGAAAGTAGTCCAGTCTCTTCCCCTTAGTGAATCCTTGGTTGGGGTGTTCATTTTTTTGCTATATTAAAGTTTGGTCATTGTTTTCCAAGTTTATATGAGTGCTTGTTGTAAACTAGTTTGTATGGAGGTCTCCTAACCTAGCAGTTGCCTATGTGTAGGTCAATGGTTGGGAGGTGAGCATACCATGACCATTTGAAAGTTTTTTTTGATCATGTGTAGGTGTGGAAAACTTTGGAGGGCAAGCTAAATGGTTGAAATAGAGTCATTATTTCATTATTGTAAAAAATTTAGGGCAAATGGTCATTGCAAATTATTTGTTTATATAAGAAAGAAAAGTTGTTTGAGATCAATATTTTGACTATTGATTGTTTCCTTGTATTATTAAATCAAAATAAATAAAGGAAAGAATGAATTAATATTTTGAGAGAATTATTTTTAGTTGGCATTTCCATTCATTTGCAAAACAAGAATATATTTATTTTAATTTGTAAGTAATAGTTCAATATATTTCCCTTAAAGTTTGGATGTAGTACAAATAAATAAAAAAATAAAAAATATATAGATGTTTGTTTTATTTATTGTCAAATATATATTTAACATTTGATGGATTCAAACTCACCTATTTAATAGTAGACATTTAGCCACAAAAATATAGATAAATATATTTATATATGCTCATGATATACATACATACACATATATACATATATAAATATATGCTAATACTTTTAGTAATCTTGATATAATATTTAAAAAGAGGTTATTATTCTTTTTATCAGAATTATTTAACTCTATAAAAGTTCATTTGATTTATATATATATATATATATAGGAAGGATTTATTATCTTATTTACCTCATTTATCTTGGAGTTCAATCCAATGTTATCATCAAAATTGTTCCTATCTTCAGTTTAGCAAATACGTTGTCACTTGAGTGAATATGCTCTGTGTTTAGGTAAATTCGTTTCCAACCTCGTCCTAGTGAATACATGAAAAGTTAAAACGAATTATATTTGTTTTTAAGCAAATGCATTCCCCATAAAAAAGCCAAAGATAAAATATTTAGATCCATGCGATAGCTAGCATCTCCTCGTATCCAAAACTGTAAACAAATGATTTTTTCGTGCCATATCTAGCCTAAACCAACTTCTTCTTCGCACCGACCTCCATAAACTTGGTAAAAAAAACACCCGCTTGGAACAAGAAATTAGTTAAACACACCTAATTGACACCTAGACCACCTAGCATCATATATCCAACTTTAAATACTCGATTGAGATCCTAAATCCTAATCAAATCTCCCATCATAACACCTTCTTTGGAACTTAGCCTATCTTATGTTAGTAATCCCTTGTTCAAACTATTTCACCTAGACTCAAAGGTATATTTTGCACTGATCTCATTATTTCTTGAGAATCTAATCTATCTCAAGTAGCAAATCCATACAATCAAAACTTGATCTAGGATTTCAACTATAGTCAAGAGGATATTATCAACCATCCATCTGGTGCAATGATCACCTCATTAGTTTAACCACATCTTGGAACTTAAGAGACATTCTATCAAGTATATAATCCAACTTATCACATTTATATAGCCCATCTTCATGCTTATTACACATGTATAGGCAGGAAAACAAATGGAGCACAAATCATCTTGGTCCATAAGAATGTAGAGGTATGAGAATTCCTATTATCCTACCCGAGGAGGTGTATCATCTTATCCATCACATCAGTCCAAACAACCACTGAACTTGAAATGGTGTCACAACCTAAATATTCATCCAGATTTCAAGATTTCATAAGCAATTCAAAAATTATAGACTTGGTTAAATGGATGATTGACTATAAGAAACAATCCATCCTAGAAGAGCTAATCAATTGAGGTACTAAATTCCTTGTGACTTCGATATTTTTAATTTCAGTGGTATTGATAGGCAACAATCCCTTAAACCTTGTCTTTGAAAATGCATGGGGTGGTATACCTTCACAAGTAGAAGATTCAATCCTTGGGGAAAGCATATTAGTTCAACTTTGATCTACACACAATTATGTGCCTACACTATCCATCACACCTATCTTAGCTTAAGGTTTTAATCACATTCCCACCTCACAAATATCACTCAATATAACTTTTATACCCATGTAATATTCCACACCTCAAACTATGGTCTAGGTTTTCTTGACACCTAAAAATCTAGAAAACTCCTCAAATTGGCAACAAAACCCTATTTCTAAGCCCCATGGTGATACAATTGGTTAAAACTTCTAGCATTAAAATCTCCCAACCTATGAGTCATCATGAAAATCCCTTTTACAAAAAGTTTTTATAGCTTACTAAGAGTATGCGAACTCAGTTTCAAAGAATTCAAATGAGTTTTGGGGAAAGTTTTAATGTCTTGCTATTTTGGAGTGCATTTAGAGTATCTTGTAAAAAAATTCAAAATGCTTAGTTTTGGGAACAACACAATTGTTATTTTATCCTCAATATTCTAGATCTCTAATTTTTGTTACCATCAAGAAGTTTCAAAAATTGGAATTTAGTTAATTAGTCCATCAGAGGGCTCAATTTACAAAAGATGTCATAAAAATTGGTTTGCTGAGCACATGAAAACTAGGTCGTGGGGGTCTAAATAATTGATTGTGGTCCCTTGCAAGAATATGCGACCTCTAGATATATTGTGTGCCTCTTGGAATCATTTCCCTTTTTAACCTACAGATAAATTGAAAGGTTGCCAACTTTGTATCTTCATCCAAAGAAGGGCATGTGAAATAACATTCTTCATTGGAAAAATTAATAATCTTATTTGAAAACCCAAAAATCAAATTAAAGAATGAGCGCCATAGTTTTGAAGGAATTCTTTTTAATCAAATTTGTGTTGACCATAAAGGTAAATAAATATTGCAGCAATGGTTGAAAGCCACATATAGGGAGAGCACACTTGCAAAGCTTTGGGAAGAGGAGACTAAGGTCAAATTTGTGCCAAGCTTAGCTTGTGCACTAAGCTGTTCATTAGCTGTCATCCCTACTAACTAGGATGGAGTTAGCACTTAGAACAAGCTAACATCATGTGAAAGTAAAAATTCTTAATGAATTTTCTCACTCAACGTAGTAGAGCAACTTCTATGATCTTCTGATTTTTTAAACCTGCACTGCACTATCCTCCAGCAATGAAATTCGAGCTCTCCACGTGACTTGATCTTAGATGACTGTTGTTTTGAGGGCAAAGTTGCGATGTGAATTTTTTGGGCAATGCAATAGTTTGGCTCCATATGTCAGTAAGCTTAGGCACTATTTTGAATATCAAACCTAGACCATTCTCAGTTTTAATGCATTTGCAGTGTGGCCTTCTGAGTTATGAGTTGGTTATGGGAGTTGGCAAGGAAGGTCACCCAATTCATAAAAATATTTAGATTTCATCACAGGTGCAATAATCTTCATTGTGATGATTTTGGTTGCCTCCAAATAATAGTTTAGCTTGTATTGTTCTAGGCAGCACCTCATATTGGACCAAGTGTTGCAGATTTTTTAAAACAATATGACAAGAAATAGGAATCTGGGAAACTTAGGGCGTGAGAGAGGTCTGGTTATGGTTCAAGCTTTTGACATACCAAAGTTATGGAACCATTTCTTGAGGAGGTTCTTCCATTTCAAACCAGCAAAAACAAAGCTATCGGCATTGAAATGAATGCCTGTCATGCACAATGGGTTTGGGACATATTTCGACACCATGTGATATTTAAATAATGTTCTTTATGTATGCAAATTGTTTCTTGGAGGGTTTCCCAAGACTTGGCAACATTTTTAAAGGGGATTTTAAGAATTTTGAGTGCCACACATTGACAAAAAAGCCTGGCATGTCATTCTCATGACCTGCAATAGCAAGATGTATTTTGTCATGAATTTTTGATGTAGTAACTTACTGATAAAAGGTTGCAATGGGGAAAATTTGAATAGTATGGGGTAAAAGTACAAAGCTATGTCATATTTTTATAAAGGAAATAGTCAATGCTATCACACTTTTATAAAGAAAATAGCAAACGATGATCCGACTTTTAAACTTGAATCACTAAAAAATGATATATATGTTTTGAATTTTGAAATGATGTAAACTAATAAATTTTTTATTTTTTAATATATTTTATGTTTGTATTTTTTTGAAAAAATTAAAAGATTGTTTGAATATAGTTTTTTATAAATTAACACTATAATTTAGTTGCTAATAAAATGTTGAAAAATGAAGCTTTAGAGCATGGATATATTTTTTTCCAATTTTGATAAGTATATATTTTTAAATAAATATTAAAATGTACGTGTATTAAAATTTAGTTGTTTGCAGTTGATGTCAACTTTCATATTAATTATTTATTTAAAATAGAAAAAAATATATACCATCTTGATATAGATTCTTGTATCTAGGGTATCATATTTTTTTCAAATTTTTTATTAAGTTTTACTATTTTTCTTTGACATGGTAATGAACCTATTTTTTTGTGTTGATAACCTACATTTAGTAAAAATAAAAATGAAAATATAATAATAATTAAACTCTTAAAATATTTGTTTTTTAAAACTAAACTTATGGATCTACAAAAAGGTATTTTTTATAATTTAGCAAAAATATTTTTTACACAAGTAGAAGTTGTTGAAACATTAAGTTTTTCAATTTTTTTTTATTTTTTTTGGTAAATTGGACTCAAAGTGGTGCTCAATGTGTTTATCCAATAATTTTAGTTGGAAAAGTTGTGGATGTCTATAACATAGCTAGAATGATTCTTACAAGATCATATTTTTGACCTATTGTGACCTAATCACACATCGCCCCATTACAAATGTGAACCCCTTCTTTAGTCTTTTCTGGTGTCTTAGTGTTTAGGGTTGGCATTAGCTTCAGTTTCTCCGAGTCTCTTTCAAAGCAGGAATGGGTTGGCATGTTCGAGGTCTGGATTTGAATTTGAACTTGTCAAGATTTGAGATAGCTGAGTTGGTCAGGTCAGTGCTTAGATGGTCAAATAAAGTTTCTGATGCCACGAGAGTGCTGAGAAGGGTTATTGTAGTAAAAATGTCTGTTCAATAGGAGAATTCAGACAACCTTTCATTTTCAGAAAAAAGGTTGCTTTTTTCTTTTTTGCTTTTTTGAAAGTTCCATTTTTGGCATTTTCGGACCAATCGAGGATTTACTATTTTTAGAAATTTTGCTCTTTTCTTTTTCCTATTTTTAGAAAGTGTCAGTGTTAAGATTTCAAAGGTATCAAGGTAGAAACCTATAAAGTTTTCCCCAAGCAAGAAGAAATCCTCTTCAAGACATGAAGTTTGCCCATAGTGAAAAATTTAGTTGAATTCTTGAGAAATCTAGTTGTGAAGGAAAATTCACCTAAAATAAAATCCATCAAAGATGAAATCCACTTAAAATAACATGAAATACAGTTGAATTTCACCCACCTACAAGAGTAAAATCCAATTTGATGAGGTAAAATTTCAATTGGGAGAATATGTCTAAAAATGGAAATTCAACTCGAAGTGGATAAAATTGGCTAAGGAAAATGATGGAAAATGTAGTTAAAACCTCAAGAATTCCATGTTGAAGTATTAAAAATAAAAATACCCCCCTTAGTGTAAGAAATCCACTTGAAATGATGAAAATTCCAATTGGAGGGCGTATTTCCCAAGGAGAAACTCATAAAATTTACTAGGGCATGGAGTCTACTTGGACAAGGAAGGAAAATCTAGTTCCAAAGTCAAAAATTCCACATAAAGGTCAATTTTCCTAAGCAAGGTAAAATGGAAATAACTTAATTTTTTATTATTATTAGAAAAAATCACAAACAAGCAAAAAGGGCACCCAAGGAAAAATAAAAAAAGAGGATAAGTTTTTTTTTTTTTTTAGTTTTATAAAGCAGCCAATCAAGAGGTAGGTCAAACTTTGGTAAAAAAGGAAGGGTTTTACTTATAAAAGGAGGTGCTTGGAGAGTTTATTTTTATTTAAAAGTTAAAATTTCTCTCAGCAAGCTTTAGTACAACCATAAGCATCCTTCTTCAATTTTGCATGAGATGCAAATCTAATCAATCCAAGCACAAGAGGTCTGATACTTTCTCAAAATTCTAGGTGTCTCAAGCTTCTGCAGGATCACAAGCTGCGAATTTGGAGAAGAAAAAGAATTTAAATCTTAAGTTTGTAAATAAATTCTAGCTTCAAGCTCACAAATTCCACTAAAATAATTAAATTTCTCTAAATTTTCTTAAAAGAACAAGGGTTGATAATAAGAATTTATTTTTGTTTCCATTTATTGCAAGCTAAATTCTATTTTTTTGGTTTCTTATCAACCCTTGCAATTGAGTTCTAGAATTATTAATCAATTAATTAGAACACTCACCCAGCCTTAAAATTTTATGTACAACACCTTCTTTACAATTTATGCATTTTTTCTAACTTCGAGCTTCATATAGGCACCAACTCTACATCGAAGAATGTGGGAGGAGTTAGAAATAATCAAGTAAAGGAGGTTCTCAAAGGATTTTATCCAGAATCCCAGCTATCATCCAAGTGGAAGAAAGTTGGAGATACCAAATTTGAACAATTCAATTGAAGAATGTTTGGCACCGAAAATGAAATGCCTATGCCCATAGTAGCAAACGTGATCAGAGAACAAGCCAAGGGGAATCTCATTTTGGAATCTAGCTTGCTTGATTAGCTTGCAAGGTATTAGTGTTTTCCATACTCCAAGTGGCTCATGTTCCTTGTCCCATGTGTCCAAGAATTTAGTTATGTTTTTTAGGGTTAGGGTTTCTGGAAATAATCTTGTTCATTGATCTCAATTCAATTTGGGTCGTTTCTTTGTTATTGGGGTGCCTATATAAACCATTAGATCATTTCATTTGTTTGGGGAGACTTGTGAAATTTTGGCTAAGAGCGCTATCAAAATAATGATTTGACTCATTGATGAGCATTTGTTAGTTTGAAAGCTTGCATGGTTTCATATTTCCTCAATAAAATATATTTGTTTTCAACAATTTTAAATGAATGAAATATTGATAGTATTGATAATGGTGAAATTAGTCCATACCTTTTTCAATTGAATGATTTTCAATTTGATGTGCAAGTTTAGTCTAAACTTTTAAATTACTAAATTCAAATTCTATTACTTATATTCATTGTTCAAATTGATGATGGTCTTGAGTAGTAGGATACCATTTGTAAACTCTCTTTGAAGATTGCACCATCTTCATCTAGTTGTTGTATTCATTATACTTGGCAAAGCAAAGATAGATCTGAATTTCACCATTCAACACTTGTCTCTTGAGTTCATAGGAGTAGTTTAGAATTAGTCTAGTCTCTAAACCCTTATCCTTTTTTTATTTTATTTTTAAATATTGGAAGTAATAGAACTTCACCATTCATTATCCACAACATTCATAGTCCAAAGTGATAAAGTGGAGCATAAGTCCCCCTTGAAATACTAGCAAAACACATCAAACAAACTAAGACTATCCTACATGCATTAGGAACCTTGGAGACTACTTTGTGATCACTTTGCTTAGCACATTGGAGTCTTTGTTCAAGAGAGAATAGGATATTCTATTGGGTATTTTATTTTAATGTTGGTTAAAGTCACAAAACCCACATCAACATGACCAAAATTATTTTTTAGTTAAAATACTTAAATTCACGTGTGCTGATAATTTGGTTGAAAGTGTGACACAACTTTGTGTTGATACCCTATTATTTTTTCATTATTAAAATGATAACGAGTAAATATGTGCAAAATATATTGGATGAATGATGATGTCCGAAAGGTGGAATTATTATTATTTTTTTCTTGGAAAATATAAATAGAGATGGTGGCTATAATAAAAATATTTGATAAAATATCAAATTAACTATAAGGTAAAAATAAATGATTTAAAGGCTAAAATACATGGCAATGTGCATTTTTTTACTACTAATAGATGGGTTTTTAGCCAAAGTTGAAGTTTTTTTTACTTTCAAATTAAAATTGAGACAATAAAAGTATTGTAAGACATGGGTAAGTGCAAAAATATGGGAGGCCAAAAAGGGGTCCTAAGTGGCTAACTTTTTTCTAAAATAAGGAAATACTGACCTTCGATGTGAAATTGAGGATAGTTACACTCAAAAAATTTAGATGCAACAAAAACAAATATTGTAGTGCTCTAAATCTACTTTCTAATATACTAACTTTTTTTGAAAATGGTAGAGATTAAGGGGTTCAAACGAGGGAGCCAAAAAAAATTGGTGTTGTTTTTGTCAAAAAAACACATCATAGAAACTTTTGTGGCTTCCTCAAAAGGTTAATTTTTTTTGTTATTTTTAAAATTGCTTCAGTGAGAAATTAACTAACATGTAGTTTATACCTAATTTTTTGATAATTTTTGAATGAATATTTAATTTTTTTACTAATTTTCAAAGCGGACACATCTTGAAAACCTAAATTTTGGTCATGCTATCCCTATAAATTTTGAAAACTAATTGAAAATATATTTTTTTAATATGTTTAGAATGGAGTCTAGTTTCTAAAAGTATAATTTATTTGAAATTTCAATGAATGGTTAATTTATAATGAAAAAATACCAAACAATAGTTTTTTGTCAAAAAACATACACAAACAAAAGAAATTAAAGATGAAAGGCTTAACATCAAGTCAAAATGTGAAAAAAATTATATCATTAAATATCTAAGAGAGGGCCTAACAATATATGGTTTTTTGATTTGTTTGACCTTGAAACACGTGCAAACCTGACAGTTAGTACAAATACGATTATGTGAAATGTTGTAGACTATCCAAAAACACATCTTTAGATGTTGGGAAGGAACTCCAAGCCTTTGGATTGGCAATCCAAAGAAAATACCAAGCGTAAGGCTCGGGGATTCCCAAAGCAAGAAATAACATGAGTATGTTATAATGTGCTCACATTATTTCATGGTTTTGACATATTTTTGCATTTCTGCTCAAGAGTTTCCTAAGCAAGAGATAATGTGAGTGCATTATAACACACTCACATTATGTCTTGCTGTGTGTTAAATTCTAGTCCATTAATGTATGTATATATATTTATTTGTATGTATGTATGTATGCTTGTATGACATGTATGTATGTATGTATGTATATAAGATTGTATGCACATATGTATGTATGCTTTTATTTATCTAAGTATGTATCTATGTCTATATGCATGTATGCATGCTTATATGTATGTATGTATTTATTTATAGGGAAGGAGAATTTAAAGAGAGAGATTTTTCTAGGTAGGATGGGAGGGAGAGATTGAGGGAGATACCTTAGAGAGGTAGAGGGAGTGGGAGAGAAGGGGGTGAAGTGAGAGGGACTTATCTAGGTTGGGTGGGAAGAATAGAGGGAGAGAGACCTAAGGAGAGAGGGATAGATGGGGAGAAGATTTATCTACGTTGGGGTCTGCGGAGGAGACTTGGAGAGATGGAGAGGGAGAGATGGGGGTGGGAGAGGGGTTGGGTGGACTTACCTAGGTAGCCAGGTGGGAGGGATGGGGAGAGGGGAGGGAGTTCCCTAGGAGTGGGGTTATGGGGTGACTTGAGAGGAGGGGATGGGAGGGAGAGACTAGATAGATATGGATAGAGAGGGAGAGAGAGAGAGAGAGAGAGAGCTTGTGTGTGTGTGGGAGATAGATAGAGAGAGTGAGAGAGATAATGAGACCTAAGAGAGGGAGAGGAGGTGCGAGGGAGAGACTTGAGAGAGAGGGGGAGAGAGGGAGAGAGAGAGAGAGAGAGTTATCTATTTATGTAGGTAGGGTGCCTTAGGGAGAGACTTGAGAGAGAGGGGGGTGGGAGGGAGATACTTGAGAGAGGGGGAGAGAGAGGGAGTGGGAGATAGAGGGATGGGAGAGAGACCTAAGAGAGGGAGAGGGGGTGGATGGAGAGACCTAAGAGAGAGGGGGTTGGAATGAGAGGGCCTTATGTAGGTATGGTGAGAGAGAGAGAGAGAGAGTTATCTAGGTAGGGTACCAAAGGGAGAGATCTGAGAGAGAGAGAGCAGGTGTGGGAGTGAAAGACCTGAGATATAGCGAGAGAGAGGGAGTGAGAGAGAGAGGGAGTGGGAGAGAGATAGAGCCCGAGGGAGTGAGTGAGATATAGAGAGATTACAGTTTAGGGTTTAATGGTTGAGGGATTAGGGTTTAATAGATAGTGTCCAAGGTTAAGGGTTTAGGGAGAGAGGGAGAGAGAGAGAGAGAGAGAGAGAGAGAGAGAGAGAGAGAGAGATAGACCCAAGAGAGGGAAGGGGTGGGAGGGAGATACCTAAGAGAGGGAACAGTGAGGGAGATTCCTGAGATAGGGAGAGAGATGGAGTGTGAGAGAGGGATTGTGAGAGAGAGGGAATGAGAGAGAAAGAGGGAGTGGGATAGAGATAGATGGAGTGAGAGAGATAATGAGACTTAAGAGAGGGAGAGGGGGTGGGAGGGAGAGAAATATTTAACTAGTTATGTAGGTAGGGTGCCTTAGTGAGAGACTTGTGAAAGAGAGAGGGGGTGGGAAGGAGACTTGAGAGAGTGGGAGAGAGAGGGAGTGGAAGAGAGAGGGAGTGGGAGATAGATGGATGGGAGAGAGATAGAGGGAGTGAGGTAGAGGGAGTGAGAGAGAGACTTGAGAGAGGGAGAGGGGGTGGGTGGGAGAGAGATAGGGTGGGAGAGAGGGGGTAGGAGAGACAGATGCCTAAAAGAGGGAGAGGGTGTGTGGGAGAGATTTGAGAAAGGGAGAGAGAGGAGTGGGAGAGGGGGGTTAGATTGCAAGGGACTTAAATCTAGGTAGGGTGGGAGGGATAGAGAGAGAGAGGGATGGATAGAGGGAGAGGGAGAGGGGGAGAGAGAGAGAGATAGAGAGAGAGAGAGAGAGAGAGAGAGAGAGGTAGAGAGTTATCTGGTTATGTGGTGCAGGGTTCCCATGGGAGGGACTTGAGAGGGTGAGGTGGGAGGCTTGAGAGGGAGAGAGAGGGAGGGAGGGAGTGGGAGATGGAGGGATGGAGGATAGAGGTGAGAGAGAGACTGAGAGAGGGAGAAGGGGTGGGAGGGAGAGACCTGGGAGAGAGAGAGAGAGGGAGAGAGAGAGAGAGAGCTAAAAGTGGGAGAGGGTGTGGGAGGGAGAGACTCGAAAGAGAGGGAGGGAGAGAGAGGGAGTGCAAGAGAGGGGGTTGGAGTGACAGGGACTTATTTGTGTAGGGTGGGACAAATAGATATATATAGAGAGAGAGGGGGAGAGAGAGAGAGAGAGAGTTATTTAGGTAGGGTGCTAGAGAGAGAGACATGAGAGAGAGGGGGTTAGAGGGAGAGACCTGAGAGATAGGGAGTCCTCTTTTCCTAGAGTCATAACACTTTATTTTGTTCTTGTTTCTAGGAGTCTTAAAATGACATGTAGACTTTTCCTTAGGCCCTCAAGATCTCCCTTTGTCCCTCTTTCTTTAGGCCAACCCCTAACACTAAGAGCATCCACTGAGCTATTCATAGCATTCTTCCTCACTTCCTATAATAACAAATTTGTAACAAGTGCATCCATCTTGGGATCTTCTAAGGTTAACAATGATAGTAAGAATTATTTTTTCCCATGACTCAGGTATAGAACAAATAAGCATAATGCATTTTTCATCTTCCTCAATTTTAACATCTATAGATGATAATTGACTCAAAATAAAATTAAATGAATGTAAATACTCTGCAATGGATTCACCTTCCTTTATTTTAAGAGAATTTTTTTTTTTTTTTTCAAATAAAGTATGTTCACAAGGCTCTTGGATTGATAAATCTTACCCAACTATTTCCATAATACAAATGCAATATTTTCTTCAAACACATTCATGAGGACGAAATCAACAAGACATAACCAAATAGTATCTCAAGCATTTTTGTCCATATTTTCCCAATCATCATAACTCATTTTTTTGGGATTCTTTTCATTTGTTACAGCCACCCATTGATCTCTTTCTTCAAGGAGATCCTCCATTTTTCAACTTCCACAACTTGTAGTTAGATCCATTAAACTTCTCAATGTCAAGCCAAGATGCAGATGCAGCTATGATTCCTACAACCACAAATCTACAAAACATAACTCCCATTGTAGCACAAAAAGACTTCACACTTCCACCCAATAGACAAAGTTGGCCAAGATCTGATACCATATACTAGAAATGAAGGCAACCACTAAATTATGGAAATTTGATTTAACTTGCAAATCTGAAATATAAACTTGTAGAAAATAATGGAGAAATAATTTAAAGTGAAAATAAATCACACAACTCAAGATCCATACACATAGCTCAAAGATTTATGTGGAGAAAACCCTTTCATGTAAAAAATTCCATTAAGAAAAGAGGGAAAGTTTGTATTATTTTTCAAAGAGGTTACAATACATAGAATTTCCTTAATCTTGACTCCAATACAACACCAATTGTGTGCCTATAAAACATCTCATAGTGTCTCCATCTCAACCCCTTAATATATAGACTCATGGGAGCTCAAAATACTACCATAAAACATTACCATGGGTCAAAACAAGGTTTGGAAGTACCATGGTAAAAATTCATATGAACCCTTACATGCTAAACATGGTCTCTTACATGACATTAAACCCTCTTACACGTTGTCATAAGAATCCCTAGAAAACAATAGATGCTCTTACATGTGTCATATACCATCAATAAATTATGTGATAATTATCTTACACATACCATAGATGATTCTTACGTCTGAAATGATATCCTCCACTTTTAGCCCTTAGAGTTGTAATAGAATCCATTATAACATCCTTAAAAATAGGTTTTCCATGTTGTACCACTAAGTGGGCATCTTTTGACAACTAATAACTTGTTTTTTTCAAGGCATTGACATGTGGTAAAAGTGCCAACTCAAAATCTCATGCTTCATTTGAGGAAGCATAATTATTTAATAACATAAATGATATTTATCCATGAGAAAATGTAAAGTAACAATAAATAAATAAGTTAGGAAATACCAAGGTTGAGACAACATGATTCCCAACAGTAACCACCATCTTGATAGAGTACTAATGTTTCCTAAGTCCAACACTTAATACTTTATCAACGATGGAGATTAGAGATCAAAGAATGAATAGTTTCCACTCATCTGCAAAACTAGTGGTAGGCTTGATACCTTTTGATCATGGAATTATAGAATCTTTCCATGTGTCTGGTGGGACTAATACCAAGGATCTTTGCTTTGGAAGATCAATGGTGCACATTGAAGGAGAAGATTGGATGGTTATTGCAATAGTGCATTTTTCTCCCACTTTGACAATTCCAAGCTTGTGATGATGCAATATGTCTCCACATGTCCCTGATGATGCCTATAAAGTAAAGGCTAGACAATTTCTGCTAAGATTGATAAACAACACAAGAGGTTGAAGAGATTGACAAATGAAGTATCGGGTTTCTATGTCTCTCTCATAAGGATAAAATTGTGATATGTGAAATGAGGAAAAGTAGAAATTGCTCATTGCATCAAATAGGTTCTATACATCACACATTATATTTTATAAATGCAAAGCTAAAATGTGCTTTAAGCTAATAGTACGTGATAGAGATCAACAATGCATATTCAAATAAGATCTGATCTAATAGTTGCATTTTAAAGTTGAGACAAATCAATGGAGACCATCAGATTATGGCTTGAAATTAGATATCTATGACCAGTATTTAAAGATATATTTTTCTCAATGGCTAGGCAATGGAAAACATAGTCAATCAGTGGAAATTGACATAGAAGGTAAAATCCAATTTTCCACGATAGCATAAAGCTATATTTTTATTGGACAAACAACATCATGGAAGTTTATATTGTCATAATATTAGATATTAGTTCAATAATATAGTATGGTCATTTATTGAGCATCAAATCATATTAAATCTAGGGTTTGATACATAGAATTCAGGCAGTGGTACAAGGCATATAAAAAGAAGACATATCTATATCATTGAGAAAAAATTTTCCAAAGTATGATAAGAGTGTGTGTAGCTCAGTCCAATCAGTGTGTATATGTCTCAGAGAAAAGAAAGAGAAATTCAGTAGAGTTGAGGCTAAATAATTGAACACCTATATCAAATGTAGATATACATCTAGGATACACATTCAGAGAGAAGAGAAGAGAGGGATACTGATAAGAGTTTAAGAAACAAAAGTGAAATTTCTCCTATAGTAGAAGGGAACAAATCCACGTTCAGAGAGAAGAGAAAAGAGGGATACTAATAAGAGTTTAAGCAACATAAGAGGAATTTCTCTTGTAGTAGCAAGGAACAAAGGATGTTATAAAGAACAATGAGCAGAGTAGAGAATAAGAAGAAAATGAAAAATTGTAGATTAGACCTGTAACATGAGATTGGAATCACTTATATAAATTGGAGTTGTTTCTCCATAATTTTGATTGGTGGTAGCCATCAAAAATTAGAGTTGGTGCTTTGTTAGTGAGTAGGTGCTTCCTTATAGTTGGTGCTCTTAAATTAGGGGATTGGTGTCTCCTTAGGGTTGGTGCTCTTAAACATTGTAACTAGTGAGGTTTTTATTGTGAGTCTGGATTAGGATAGTAGATCCTAGTAGGTATTCTCACTGTTTCTTTTCTCGTATTGGGTTTTCCACATACATCTAGTGTAATGTGTACTTGTGTATGTTTGATCTCTGTATATTCTTCTAATTTTCATTTAAAGTGATAAGTGACTAGTTTTAATTAACTCCACTAATTCACCCCCCTCTCAGTAGATAGTTGTGTTCCAACACTACTAATCTCAATGGAAGAGCTAGAATGATTGATTAGGGTTTTAGTTCTTTCTTTGAGAGAAATGGAGATTTGATATTGATTAAGGACTAATTTTATTTGATGATGCAAATGTATGTATAGGTCAATTATGAAGCTACAATGATCTCAGATGAATACATAGAATTAAAAAATTGAAAGAAATCTGATAACAAAACAAGACAAATGAGCTTAGCATAGAAATTAGGGTTGAACTTGCTTGGATAGGGATGCTACCACCATAGTCCTGAGAATGCAGGTTCGAGAATCAGTGAACAAATATTAGATGGTTACAATTTGTAGGTTCTTCCTTCCTAGACTTACCTTCCAGTCTTTGTATGTTAATGATTAATTCAAATTTCCCTAATTTTTGTTGAAATATGGAGCTTGAATGATTGATCTTGCAATTAGGTCTTCAATCTTGTCCTAAATCCATAATATATGCCATGTACATACAAAAGAGAGGATAAAGGATTGTGACATATAAGGGATTGCCTAAGTCCAACCCTAATTTAGTGTTTCCACCTCCACAACAACTATGATGATGTAGAAAGTTTTTACCCTTGGTCGGACGAAGGAAAAATGGATAAAAGGGTTGATAAATTGACAGGTACTACAACTTACCATTTAGATCTTCTTTCCTTGATGGATTGAAGTCATTGTACTCATCTCATTCAAGGAGAATTGGTTGCTTGATTGAAAGTCCTACAAGTGTTAGTACTCACAAAATAAATGAACACAAGATATGTATAAACTCATATATGAACTTGATGCATTTCCCTTGATTGCTTTTTAGGATGCTCAATTTCTCTCAAGATTTTTGCTAGGTTTCAAATGGTGAAAAAGACTGGTATTTACATGCATTAATTTGTTTTCCTACATAATTAATTATCAAAGGCCGACAAATGAGATTGGATTTGTAAATGTTAAAATTTTGATAATGACATTCAAAATTGGGCCAAAATATGTTGGACAAGGGCAGTGGCACCCTAGTCCAAGCCTATTTTGGGGGTTTTTGTGTCGTTTAATAAATATTAAATATTAATTCTCAATTTTATTTTGATTTCCCAAAAATGACCACAAAAGGGTCATTTAAAAGCATGATTAAGTCCAAACACATAGGAAGGAGATAAACCTATTGTGAAAATGTCTGGGGTGACAATTGATGACACTACAACCCCAAATTTATGATCCAAAAGACCCTCTTGAACAAATAAAATACCCTTCTTAATATTATTCCAATTTATAGAATCATTCTTAGTCAAACTCACGCTTAAAACCTTAATATGAACACCTTGCATTTTTTGACAAAAAAAACACCTTTAATATAAAAGAAAAATTAATTATATTATTTTATTCATTAATTAATCTACTAAAAAAATACGATAACTACAATTCAATTATATTAATGCGATTAGATTCGATTCTTGTGAAAGGGGAAACTATTTTGATAATTAATTCTGATTAAATAAAATTCATTTGACAATGCTACAAGTTACAAATTGTATTAATTTTGGCTTATTCAAATGGTGGATGTCGGCTTCGTCGAAATTAACGCCGTCGTGAAAGCAAGTTGGGCAAACCATTGGCATATTATTTTGTTGGTCTTTAGCCTCTCCTTGTCGCAACCGATATTGACAGCTAATCCTTCAGCATTTTCAATAATAGGTGGATTAAAAAATATCGAAATTTGAATAGAACTATTAAAGCGACAATACAACCTCACGGGTCGTTTTCTTCTTTATAATTTAAGAAAATCGGAAGAATACGTTCGTAGATTGAAATCAATATATCGATAATATAAAATTTCAATAAAAAATTAAGGAAGCGACACTGCAACCTTTCGCCAGGAAAGATTCCGTTCGGCAACCTCTGACTTTATTTTGTGATACAAATAAACAGAATACGCACATAGCACAATTATGGATCGCGTACTAGGAAACGTATATGGGCGGCTCTCCATTTCCAGTTCTTGGCCTTTCAGGTTGGTTTCTTCATCTGCGATTTTTAGTTTCTGTCTTTAGGTTTGGGTTTTTCACTGTATTTACAAGATTATTGAGTGAAAAGCCTTTTATAGCTGTAAATGCAGTCATGGCGGCTTCGCCTTCTTTCCTCCTCTTTGTGCTAAAAACTGTTTGACCATTATTTGCTTTCTGCTTTGTGCTTGCTTGATTTATGGCATAAAAGTGCTACGCAGACACTACTCTTTGTGTAAAGTGGATCATCAAGGTTATTGAAAGAAATAAAGGCTATAATTTTTTTAAGGAACAGGTTATGCAATGATTTCTGGATTTGATTGTGTGGGAATTTTTGCATTAGTATTTTGAATTACACTCGTTGATCCATCATCAGAATGAGAGCAAGAGCCAAAAGATTGCATAGTACCTCCTTAATTATTTCTGTATTTGTTTAAAATATTTTAGATTTTTATTGTTAACAATATCCAGAAAGTTTAGGAGGTATTCAAGAGAAAATGATTTTAAAGGATGATTTTTCTTTCAATCAATAATCATTTTGGTGGCCTCCTATTATTATCTATCATGATGTCCCAAACAAGATTTTATAGATTCATTCTATCAAGTTTTAAAAAGAAGTATTTGAAAAGTTAAACATATTTTTTTAAATAATCCTTCAAGTCTTGTCTTTCTCGATCCAAGATTAAAGAAAAATTTAATCTGAAAAAATCAAAATAGAATTATCTAAGGTTATTTTTCTATCTTAAACATAATTTAAATTGGACATGGTTGATTGATTTATTTATGTAAGTAAAACATTTCACATACCCTATCAAGTCATTTTAAATCTCTAGATAAATATTGCTTTATGAAATCAGAAATATTTGTAAAAGACCATCTCATATGTTTTCTATACAAACTTGAAATTTTATAGTGTGCGTGAATTCCTCACATAAATTCCTCAATGACGTTACCCTCTTTAAGAAATATGAAATGGTGGATTGAGATCATCTTGTAATTATTTTAAATTTTGAACTAAGAAATTAAGAAATTTTATGAATAATTATAGATCTATAATGGTATTTATATATGTAGTGAAGATCTTAAAATGTAGCATAATATATTAAAGAATGAAATGTACTAAAAAATAAACTATATCATTAATCTAGCATGGAATATTAGAGAATATATACAAAATAACTGAACATTAATTTTAAGATGAATACACTAGATATTCATAAATCAAGATATAATTAATTATTATTTGAAACATGGTGTTTATGTATGTGTAAAACTAACATTAAAAATATATATTATAAATATCTTTAGAGTTCATAAATTAACTTAAATTTATGTTTTAGATAAAGTATGTAGTGGTCCTCCATTGCTTATATAATATGGACTAGGCCCCCATGTAGGTGTGTTCCTCACTCATCTAGTGAAATGCATAGTGTTATCGTAGCAATCAAAATCTGTTGAAGAAGTGGAACATTGAAACCAACATGTATTAACCACAAAAGTAGAATTTGACCCTTACCTTCACAAGGTATATCACAGTTTGTGTAGTAATGTTGATCCTCAAGGATCTCATCTTTAGATTTTTAATCATCGAGTCTAACACTCCTTTCTTATATGGGTAATTCAATAATCCAATATGCATCCTTTAGTGTGATTGTCATCTCTCCCATTAGAAGATGGAAGGTAAAGGTGTCTACATCTCATTGGTCAATGAGTTCCATGAGAATAGCATCTTGGTACCTCACTATGAACATAATATACACCCAATAAATTCCCAATGCACATAATTTTTTTTTATCTGCAACGAAGAGCTAAATAGCCTCATCTTGAAGAAGTGAAATTAGGTGTCCTCCCTAATGCTCTCCCATGCATAATGAACCCTAGCAATGAAAAAGAAGGATTCATTATTAAAAAATGCATTCAAAATACTGATAAATGTTAAACATAACAATCCAATTCTTAGAACTCTATTCCCATTTAGAGGTTCCCTTTTTGGTCTAGAATGCTCATATTAGACTAGGGTGCCCATGTTGGTTAGGGCCACCCTCAAAGGTCTAAAGCACCCATACTTATCAAGGGTGTCCTATTTTATGAAAAATAATTAAAAAACAAATAAAATAAGACTTGAACCTACATGGAAAGTGAAAATGTAACTTACCTCTGATATCGGCATGCCTTGTTTGATGTGATCCCTCAAGGCCTCAAATCTCAAGGCTTCGTATGGTCATCATTGCAGAATTTTCACTCCTAGATTGATGGCCTTAGGTCTCTAGTCTCTTAAACTAAAAAAGTGAAAAGAAATGTCAAAAAGGTAAAAATTGTTTCACTTATAGATAAATTTAGCACTATATTTCTCATACCATCCTCTATTAAAATGAACATAACTTTAGGTTGTGACCTCTAATTTTAGTGCCATCTATTGCATGGGAATCATAGTTCCACTCCCATTCATGTTATGCTTATTAGGCCATAGTTCTATGATTTCATGACCATCTCACATGAATTATCATAAAAAACCTAGTACATTTGATGTGGTGAGATTGCTACCTTGATTCCACATCCATAAAGCAAGCCAAGTCAAGGGGCATACATCCACCCTCGAATTTTATTCTCTTTAGAAGTTTGAACTAATACATTTTGTCACTATGTGTGGGATGATTTGTGGATTGCTAAAAAAATGGTCTTACAAGATGCGGTTTCTAACATTGAGGTTTTGCAAATTACTACATTGGTTACTTTGTTCTCTCATTTGGAAAATAATCTACATCCTCTACAATATCCTTTTAGGGCATCCTTTAGGATATGATTTAATTTTAGTATTTTAGCTTTTATATGCATATAGTGTCATATGACTATTAAAGTGGGGGCATTGTGTAGCATAAAAAATTGTACTCATTTTTTTAAAAATGTACTATAATTCCATGCTCTATTGGGAACCAACTTCAGTGACCTTTTACATCAATGCATTTTAGACCTTCCCTAGCCCTAAAATTTCCTATCAGCCCTAGAGCATGTGTCTATACTACATTGGAAAGCATGTTATCAACTAAAAATCATGAAATTAACTTTGAAAAGTTCCCTCACCATGAAAAATTCATGATTTTAGAAAACTAAAAACACCCAAACCAAGTTTTGTTGAGTGTGAGAAAGCCAATCTAAGGAAAATTACATCCTCGACCAACTATTTTACCCAAAATGCTTGATTTCCCATTTTTTCAGTCTCTAATTTTGAAAAATATAGTTTCAAATTTGGGCCTTAGTGGTAAGTTAATCCCGAAAATTCAAAATTAAATTTGTTGTCCTAAACTTTAATTTATCCCAAGTTCCACTATATAAACAATAATTATTATTTCAAAATCAATAAGAAGAATAAGAAGACAATTATACTCTGCCAAAATATATTTGAATTTACAAGGTTTCAAGAAGAATTTCAAATTTGATCAATTTGCTATAATTATTGGAGTTTGATTCCAATGGAAGAAAATGATGGATTCTAGGTTTTGGAGATTTCTTTTACCTTCTCCAACTACCTAATGACTTCTTTTCAGAGTGTTCTCATCTTCAAGATTTGATCAACTTGCTATCCTAAGTAATAAATTGTTGCATTTTATATTTTTTTTAAGGGTAATTGATTTTCTCTTGATTTAATCTCATTTATGTCATTTAAGAGTCCTTCTCTAACACATTTGAGTATTTTTTTTATTATCTTAGATAATTATAGCCTTAGATGCACTTAATTTAAGAGCATACACATTATTTCAGTCAATCAATTGGCTATTTGTGGAGGTAGAAATACCAAAATGGGGGTTTGAATTAGGAAAACTCCTATGTATCCACCCCATTTTTGCTCTTTTTTGTGATTTTTGTAGGTTCAAAAATGAAGAAAAAGATTTAATAATATATTTGTAGAAGGTAGACTAGGAGTTATAGGATTGTGAAGTTAGATCTAAAAAATAAGGAGCCAATCTCAGGAGAAGGTTGTTAATATTCCAACAATGGGAGGATTCCATTATTATTTTATTAATAATGGTAGTTGAATGTCCTTCTATCTACAAATATTTGTAACCCATGAATGAGAGCCTAAATTTGAACCTCATTTTTTTCTAGGTTTCAATCTTCTTGAAGCTACACAAAACAATGGTTCATCCTTATCCCCAACATTGTACCTAGCCCCAAACATCATATGGTCTCCTTTAGAGGCATCATCAAATTTTATTTTATGCCTACTTTAGAGTAGTTCCTTTCATATAGCTTCTACTCTCCTACTTAATGGATCACCTCCTATAGTCCCATTAATAGGGGTGATCAGGTGCTAAATTTATAGTAGGCAGTTTTAGAAAAATAAAACCATGGAGTTTGAGAATTGATAATTAATCACACTTATGTTTGGATTCCCAAGTAAAATGATTCTATCAAGGTTATACATTTTTTTTCCAAGGACAATTAGACCTTCAATTCTTACAAAAAGAGTTCATCAAATAAATATTTCAAGTGAGAAAAAAAAGGGTGTCACAAAGAAGAATTATATGGTGTGTAACAAAATGATTAAAGTTTAAGACATTATTATGCAATTTAATTTTTTTAAGATTGGGCTAAAAATTTGTAAAAATAAAGAGTAATAATGAAATCAAGAACTAAAGTAGACAAACTAATTGCTAGAGAACCTATAAGTGTTAGTGATATATGTGCAAATATATTGTCATAGTTTTCAAGAAATGTTATTTTTACAATTATTGAAATGGACTACATTGGTTTCTTCTAAACAATCTCTAAACATACATACAATATATTCATAATTATATGGTTTGAGATTTTGGACCTTGAGATGTGAATAATTTAAAATTTTAAAATGGAGAATAGAATCATACCTAAATTATACCCATAGAGTACCATCATAGATACAATCAGATTGAAGACAACTTATATTATCAAAAATATATAAAAAAATGTATAAAAAAGATTATATATAATAGATCAGAAAATTAATTTTTCAATTAGTATGTAAAAAATATACTAATATATTATAATCATATTTCAAAATCATTCATACAAAATAATATTAAAATTTTAAAATATTAGAATTATCAAATAAAGCAAGGACATCCAAGTAATATGATAGAAATAGTTAACTCTATTGATTTAGAAAACATCATTATAAAAATAGAAGACAAACTCATTATGTAATTGAAAATATACATAATAATCTTTATAATATATGCAATTTACTTTATGTCCCCCTTTCCATGAAGATGAATTGTGAGTGCTTGAAACTTTATTAGCACTCCATGGTAGATGAGAATGAAGAACAAGTGCTACCCTCATTGGAAGACTTGGGTGTGGAAGTAAAATACATACTCAATGAGGATGTGGTGCTAAAAAGAAGACAGAACAAAAAGCTTTCAAGAAAATTAGAAAAGTATCCACAAAGATTAGAATGCTAGCCAAGAAAGGTGATATTCCAAGTACAGTAGGAGATTTCTTTCCTCAATGTTTAACTTTTGTGGGACCAAAATATTATTTTATGCAGCAAGACATGGTGATATGAAAAATGTATGAGAATAAAAATAATTTGAATAGGATATTGATTTCAGATGTAGGATTTGGATAGTGTTGTAGAGTTGAGAAACACAAGAACTTCTTTGTAATTGTGAAAGTGTCTTTGACTATACCACAAATGCAAAAGCATCCACTTAAAACTCAATATCTAAAAAAAAATAGACAATTATACAGATTTTGGCGATGGCTTTTTTTCTTACTAGACCTGCGAAGATATTACTATCATTATTAAAAAATTAGCCAAAGTAATTGAAGCATCAATGCATGCCTACTAATTGATTTTTTTTTCTTTGACTTAATCTATGTTTCAATTTTGTTTATAGTAGAAAGAAATAAGAAGTAGAAGCAGGAGAAGGTAAGCCAACTTAATTATTGTCTTAAATAAATATAGATAACAAAGCAAGCTGCCACTACCACAAGACTCAATTTTTTCCACAGAAAAATTCTAAGATAAAAATGAGGGGGACTTTGTATTTATTTATATTTTTTAATACAGTAGTTCGTTTTCTAATTCAATTTAAACATTCATTTACTAAACAAGTAGAAAATCATTTTATTTTCGCTGATTTCTAAATTCGATTATTATAATTTTTCCAATCATATTGTTGAAGATCCAATCGAAATTCATAATCTAACAAAAGATAATATTTAGAGCCCTACAGATCCATCAAGGATAATCTTTTGAGTCCTAAATTGCATTCCAGAGAGTATTAATTTCAAATTACTTAAAACAAAGCTAAGGTTTCTGCCAAACTGTACTATTTAGATTTTCAAAGCAACAACCAAGTTTATTATTAGTTTAGATAACATAACCTAAGATCAACCATTTCCACTGTAACTTTTATCCCTGTTTAACCAAGATTCAAACCTGCATACAGATTTATGGAGTAATATCTTGATAATTATCCCGGCACATATAAGAGGTACTTTTTCAGAGTTTGAAAGCTTAACTTATAAATTAGGTGTAGGAAACAGGGACAAGGAAAATGTCACAATGCTACAGAGAAAGAGAGGGACAAACACAATAATGGTTTATATTGAAAACATATCTGATTTTTATTAATACCATTTTTCTTGAAACAGAGTTGCCAGAGCTGCCAGTGCTCTTTTCTTGTCATACATTCATCCCATCACAGAAAACAGGGTATTGTATATACCTTTTTACAAAACAGAGTCAATTTCTAGAATACGCAAGAAGCTTCTCGAATACACCACACAAATAGAAAAGTCTAGAAACATTGAAGAATACAGAAGAAGTAAGGAGATAGGAATAAATGCGGTAGATATGGTGATATGCAACGGTGGCAGGGAAGATTAAAATGTGTACAGCAAAAAGTCCACGTCACCAGCATTAGGGAGGTACACTTCATATGCGAAAAGAAGAAGAAAAGATATGATTCCGATCACAGAAAAGAACATGAAGAATTTCTGCATCAGTTCAATGTTTTGACTCCTCCAAGTGTCCCAATCTTGCATACTGTTCAGTCTGTTTACAGCCATACACCAACGGCCTTTTCAGTTAGAAAAGTAGAACTAATCTAATAAAAGATGATTATATTGTGCAACACTGGGTACACTTTCTTCTGAGTATAACTACTAGCTATTGCACTTTTTGTGTGCAATTGGGTACGCCGAATTTTTGGTTGTAACTGATAATATTTTTTTGTTTATATGAAAAGGTAGGAATGGAAACAACTTGATGCAATTGATTATGTTTAGATTAGTAAATGGACCAGCCTTAGAAAAATTGAAAAATCTAACTAAGAATAGTAGAACGCATTATCGTATCCATCACAAATGTTCCATCAAAGAAAGGGGCAAATGATGGAAAGGGGATTAATTGTAGGAGTAAAATGTTAGGGATTTTGTGTAGACATATGAGTTGTAACATAAGAATTTGTATGTAAGTTATTGAAAGAAAACATTTGAAAAATTAAACACATGTTGGTAGATAATGAAGAAAGATGTACCATTTAATAGATTTAATGTTTGTAGACGCATGCTCTTACATAATGATGAAAGATGTACCATTTATAGTTTTAAAATAGTTTGTAAATACTACATATTGTACCTATTTTATAATAAACACAGTAGTTGTATTTATATGGTTGCATAATGGAAATGTAAAAACATATGTTGGATAGGTTGGTGGCTAAGTAACTTTAACTTCAAAAGTCTTTGGTATCTTGGGCTGTGGAGGCGGAAGCTTTGGAATGGTAACAGTCAATACTCCATTTTGGTAGCTGGCAGAAGTGGCCTTTATATTGCAGTTGTCAGGCAAGGTAAATTTACGTATAAATTTTCCGACCATGAGCTCCATACGGATAAATTTTGCATTGTCCTCCTTCTCCCTTGTTCGCTCTCCACTTATTGTCATTATATTGTCATCCTCTAGCTGAACCTGATTATTGTGAAACAAAAAAGTATCAGATTTGTTGTTGTAATAGTTGGCAAGTGATTTGATTTTGAATCATTTTCGAATTGTAGAGGAAATGAGGGTTTGAGAGCTTTAGAAGGGAATTACCTTGATGTCGTTGTTTTGAAGGCCTGGCATGTCTATTATGAAGGCATAAGAGTTGGGAAACTCTTTGATATCAGCAGGTGTGGAAGCCATGGCCTTGCTTTGTAGATTGTAATTGTTTGTTGAGTGGGGACTCGTAGAAGCTGGTGATGTCCTGTCACGGTTCTACATATTTGTTAACTTTCATAAGCATTTCCTTTAAAAAATTTGAAATGATAAATTAACTATAAATCCAGAGGAGGGAAAATACATTTATGATGTTAAATTTTATTGGGGATATTAACCACGTTTCTAGCAAACTCTTTGTAGGTGTGACATTTACAAGGCAAGTTTAAGAAAAGACGTACTCCATTTCTTTTCACAATTTTGTATTCTTGTTAAATATCTTAACTTGTGTAAATGAGCAATGGGTACGCTGAATAATTGTATGGCTATATTTGAATTGTGTAGGCATATTGGTTGAAATAGAAAAAAAGTTTATATAATCTAAAAAGACAACACATGAAATAAATAAAATGCAAACAATTATTTTCCTTATTTGATTTTGTGTAGACATATCGTTGAAATAGAACATTGTGTACGTAACTTATTAAAACATAACATGGAAAAACTTAAATGGAAACAGTATACAAAAAAAAAGGGAACTTCAAATAATGTGATATAAAAATGTAGAATAAGGATTTATATACAATGATGAAAATCCAATGTTTTTATGGAATGTTTAATTGCCATTACAAGAATGTATGCAATTGAATACAATGGTATAGATATATTTTATATTTTGTGCAATATTTGTAATAAACTAAAGATCTATTTAGTATTTGAAAAACAACTAATATAAAACACAAGGTTGAAGTTGAAATTCAATACAAATTATTAGTTACCTTTGGTAGAGTAGTTTGTAGGTGTTCGACAAATAATTCCTCTCGACAAAATAAGCTAAGCAGCCACATGGGAATCTACCCTTAGACAACCTTATTGAGATTGAAGTAATCTTATCAGAAAGCCAGGGGTGAGATTTAGGAAAGATACTGTACTTTCTCCCTTTCAAATTCACTTCTCATTATTATCTAGCTGTGGGCAGAAAATCTAATCCAAGCTCTGCACATTTGTTAAAGTTTCCATTTTTACTAGGAAAATCTTTTGCCTCATTACAGATCTTGCAATCTGTAGGTTGAAGAAAATAATTGTAACATAATAGCATCCAAAAAAAGTTCAGAGGAAAAAGGCCAATAGTCCTTAGAGAAAAACATTTATAGTTTTTCAGTCATCAAGGGTCATTGGTATATTGCAACAAATTCTTATTTTATAATTATTTTTTGGGATTATATTATGATACAATTTTTTACCTTGTCAATGTGCACTAAGGAGTCCGTGTATATCGAAACAAACTCAGGTGATGCACAAAATCTTAAAAGATGTAGAAGTAAGCATCTCTTCTCCTCTTACTAAAAAAATATCTGGATAGTTTTAAAATCATAAAAGTCAATGCATGTAGTGATAAGTATCCCCTGTTTATGCAGAGATTTTCTAATTGTTTTTCATGATCTTATTTGGCTGATACTATTATATTTATTAGTGACTAGAATATAAATGTTTTTATCAAAATCAGTAACAAAATTTATCAGATATGAAATTATGTGTTAATAATTGTATGATACAATTGAAGAAAAAACTATATTGACTTTATTATTGGCGATTTCAGCTTTGCTTTTGTCTATGGGCTAGATATATTGACTTCTTTTTTCTGTTCAATGCTCTTGTAGAAAAGGTATTGTGTTGGAATTGATTCCAGATGTTGTTAATCCTCCATCCACATTGTCATCCTATTTGTCATCCATGTTGTTAAATCTCTCCATGTAACGAGACCGAGACTTAATGGGAGCAATTTCCATTCAACTTTCTGCGATTTGCATCATCTTGACAATTCCCAATTTCAGTGAATTTCCCTAAATCATTCATTTCAGCAGGTAAATATGGCAATCTTTTTCTTCAGCAGGTAAATTGATAGAATATTATTATTGTTTTCAAATAGTAAATTAGAAAGATGAATTTAAGAATGAAATAACTTTTCAAGATGTTGAGCTTGAATCTACATTTCAGTGACTTTCTTTACTTGGGCTCCTAGCTTCCATCCTTTGACGCCTAAAATGCATGTTTTAACTTGTCAAGTGAAAGACATGAGAAGAAATCAAAGAGTTCTATACACGTGCAGTACCCAATTGTCATGAAGGTATTTAACGCCCTCAAAGAGCTGCAGCATCAGACACTTAACTTCACTCTGGCTATAGGGTTGTTTCATGGTTTCCATAAGTCCTTTCAGATCATGTTCCATATATTCCATCACCATAAAAATGCTATCTAAGTTGCTTCCTACCACTACCTCCTTTACATCAACAACAGAAAGCCCTCTCTCTCTTTTTCCATCTTTACCTTTTTTCAAAGTCACTGTTTCCCCAATTTTCTTATTCTTGGCCCTGTAGACAACTCCATAAGTACCTTCATCTATCTTATTAAGCCTCTCAAATTCATCAACGCTTCTGCAACCCTGTAACATAGTAGCCATGCCATTTTTTTATGTTTTATTTTATTCTAAAACAATTGTGTTGTTATCTGATAAGCATTGATTCTGCAATAATATATTTTTCCGCTATCTGTTTGGCAAAGGTTGTAGATTCTAGCTTTACACCTGCCAATTGCAATTGCTTGAAAGTTTCTAAATCCTTTTCAACTAATCCATTTGTGAATATCTTGCAAGCAGGGAAGTCTTATTTTCTTGATCCTTACAGATCACATAGCTTATCTTCCAATTGAGCAGCAATTCCTTATCATCATCCAATAGGAATAAGAGGCTAAGGATGCTATCTTTCTTAAGAATTTGTCATGCATTACAAATTTAATGAGCTTCCAAATCCATAAGCTCTCACTGGTTCAACTCCTGATCGTAAAGCTCATCCCCCCTCACAACCTTCTCATTATCTCTCTCTCCAACAACTTGTCCCATTCTTCATTAGAACTTCTTGATTTTCCTCTTGAACTTCCCAATCTCTCTCCTGTGTATTCACCAGGTTCACGAGAAATACTCTGCCCACTACCCTGCTTGTTAATGCCACTACGCTCAGATGAAAACCTATCCTCTTCACTGTCAATGCTGGTGGACCATTTTTTTGTCTTTCCTAGTCCGTCATCCTCAGACTTCAAATCTCTGGGGATATTGTACTCCTCTGCCCACCATGATGTGGATATATACTGAGAAGAAGGGTGGTAAGAGTCTTCCTCATCTTCAAGTTGCTTGGGGCTGTCGGGCAATTGCCCAGGCTCTCTTTCCTCCTCTGAAAATGATGACAACCAATGATCTTGCATTGGGACATAACTGACACTAGTAACACCCACTTTCTCATTTCTATAATTGCCTGGAACACTGGAATTGGGTGAGGGCGGAGAAACTGAATCATCAAACCCGCCGTAGAGGAATGAAGGTGTAAGTCCTTTTTATTCAAATAATCTGCCTGCTGATTTGCTGGGAGAATTATTTTTTAAAAGGGCAACAACAGCTCTTGATCCAGAACCCCGAGAGGTGGCTCTGTTTTCGGGAGAAGTTGTAATTTTGGCATTTGGATACGTTAATTCTCCAGGGCGATTAGAATTCACTAAAAGTGAGGGGGGTAACGGAGGGGGCGGACTACTCATATTTACGAACTTGCGCACTTCACCTTGCATAGACTGACTAGACCGAAACCCTAACCCCGGGTCACATCCCGGTCCATGATCAGTAACCCAAGCACCACCACCGCTGTCCTCAAAATTTCAAAAACACTCCTGCTAGAAAGCTCCCCGGGCTCCCTGTCCACGTCCTTGTTGTGGCTCGCCTGACCGTGGCTATAATTGTTATCACCGTGAACATGAGGCGATGAGGAAGAATAACTGGAAGCATAAACCCCATTCTGATCCCTGTGCTCCTTTTCCCTGTGCCGAGCCCTAGATGGCCTGTAGTCTCTTGAGCTGTCCCTAACCCGATCGTTTTCCTTGTCCCTGTCACGGTGGCGGTCCCCATCTTGATTCGTGCCTCGTTCATTTTCCTCCATTTCTTTCACAAAAAGTGAGTCCCTATCACTATCCCTGTCCCTGAATTCATCATCTCTGCAGCCTCCATGCCTGCCGATCGCCATGCCAAGTGCTGAAAACCAATTCTGCCTCTTAAAAATCCTGGCCTCAAAAATTCCCATAGAAGACCCTAGAAAAACTCAGCTTCAGAAAATCTGGGGCAAAACTGCCAAATAAAACCCTACAAAAAAACTGCTCTTGCTTTGAAAATGATTTTATTTTTTGAATCCCCGACGGCCTTATTATCCTTGAAAAGTTGTTAAAATAAATTGCCCTTAAATTTTTATTAGCAGGTAGCAATCTCATCTAGGGTTTTATTTTCATATGCTTCCAATGAAATAAATCATAATAGAGGGAAAATGTGCAGAGTAGAAGAATGTAGTGTTACGATTGGTGCTTACCGAGGTGTGCCCATGGGGCTACTCTGGTTCACCGACTGAAATACTTGAGCAAAGACTGGTAACTTGCGCGACGAATGAGAATGTACAACACACCCTACCGCAACTCCGCTGTTAGAAAAAGAAGCGGATAGAAATATATGCGAGGAAACTTCGTTGGTCCTCGATTAAATCCTGCATCTTCTAAAATGCTGACCGCTGATTATAAATTTTATGGCGGCCACTTTAAAATTGGTTGCAGAAGATCAACGGCGGCAATCATTTGAATCGCTGGCCAGGTCTGTAGAGGGAGGGCAATCGTTGATTTGAAAAGTTAGTAAAAACTGGTGACTGGCGTAGTTGCTAACCGATCAACGTTCACAGTGTGGAGAGTCGTCTCCAGGATGAAGCAAGCCGTCGATAGTACAAAATGGTTTGATGCAGTTCATAGTAGGATACGCCTTCGGCGTAAATAAGGAGGTTACGATCCGATACTTGAACACAATAAACCATCATATGTGATGAAGATGAGGTACATATTACTTTGAACACTTACGATAATCTTGGTTCAAAAGAAAAGGTAAGGAAGAAATACCTGTTTCTGTTAGCGTTGAGCTCTCTTTGAAGTGCTCTTATCCGATTTATGATAAAAAGGTTCAGTATCATGGAAAGTCCCCAAAAGAAAATATATATAAACATTATCAGGAGAGCTATTTCCTTTCTTCTATGCTGGTGTGGCATGTGCGCGGCACCTAATTCGAGTACCCGAACAGGGATTCCGAACATTGCCAGTAGAATTGCTATAAAAATATTTATCCTCTGGTTTGCAGCCTCTACGATCATCTGGAAATCATTAGCATTACCTCCTGTAGTGGTATTAAATGTTCTGACGGTATTCCCATTACCACTGATGTTCACATTTGTTCCAGTTTGGTACTGCAAATTGATCGTACCAGCCATGTTGCTGCGGAAGAGTCTACATGAAAAAGCAATAGTTACATTTTGACTCAAACTCAGTATGAATTTTTGAGAAATCTAGTTCATTTTTCTTGCCCAACGATTATAAGTGTTATATGACTGTATCCTCAGACAGGTTGCAAGGGAGAAAATAAAAATGCATTTAATTGCCATTAAATTAAATAAAGGTTAAAAGGAAAAAAATTAATAATATTTGCAAACTGTTCAGAAACTAAATTATTGTAGCATCATAAATAGCTGAAGTGTTAATTCTGATATGAAACAGTTTGATGAAATATCATATAAATTTTTATGTGAAAATTGAAAAGGATTTGTATTATGCATCTATTTTATTCTTTAATATATAAAAATTAAATAATCATTATTCATTAAAAAAATGCACTTATTTCTATACGAGAAAATAACTTAATTTATGATTGGATATTTTATGGATTTACTATATCCCCGATTGTTATGTTTGTTTGGTGGGAAATATTAGTGACTAAAATTATAGCTTCATAAATTCTAAAAAATAGACTCAAAACATAATACTATGAAATATTTCAAATTAAGATATGAAAATTCTACAAGCTATGATCTGTTGCAAGGCTAAAGCTTTAGTTATACAAGTAGAAAAAATAAGTGGAGCTAACTAATATGAAAATGATTGTATACTTTAACTTTGTCTTTAGTGTGGCAATGGAACTAATAGCTAGAGATTAGTGTTGTGATCCTATTTGGCTTATAAAGTAAGGGTTCAAATAAATAAATAAAACATATATGTGTAAACCTTATGCCTCATAACATGATATGGCACAACAATAGAAAATATAACTAGGATTTTATTTGAAACTATTATAATTTGTTACAAATGACATTTAATGTAGTCATTATTAAAAATAAAAACTGAGTTTGTGTGGAGGTTCTTTGGGTCCAAAGGAAACTATGAGGAGCACTACATGATGATATTCCCTTTCTTATAACAAATTTTTACTTAGATATTGTTTATGCCTTGTTTACTACATCTTTATGGTGGCTTCAAGATCTATACCACTATGTACTAGTCAATGAAAATTATTATTGAGGATAATTATTTCTGTATATAAATTTCTTGTGATTGTTTGAGGATAAGTGAAGAAGATAGATGATGAATCATCATTCACTAAGTGCATCAAGGAAGATGTCAAGGATATAATAGAGGATAAATGTAGTAGTGAGGAAGCAAGGTTAGAGAATCAAAATGAGGGAACAAAGACTATTATATAGAGTGTAATTGCATGAGAAAAGATTGAGACAAGTTTTGTGTTATTGTATAATTGAGTATGACCATTGTGCTAGTTTATGAAGTATGATTCCATAATTAGTGTTCTTTAAATATGGAAGCCCTATGTGGCAACTATCAATTTGTGCAATCTAGTTGTAGTCACATGATTATGTATTAGCATGTTAAGAAGGCCCTTTATAGTAGACTATAATGCATATGATTATGTATTAGCCCTTGCAGACCCAGAGGAAGAATTGACAAGCATGACAGCCAAGGCATTCAAGGAGCTGATCCAACAATATTTGAGCAGCAAGGATGGACCAAGATTGGTGGAAGTACTAATGGAAAGTTGGTGTAGATTTCACAATGCACCACAATAGAAAAATCTTGAGAGAAATTGAGCATCCTAAAAAGCAATCAAGGGCATAATAAACATATTTTACAACAATTAGTATCACTCAAGATTCATGTTTGCAATGCATCACGTTCATATATGAGTTTATGCATATTTTATGTTCATTTGTTTTGTGTGTACTAACACTTGCAGGATTTTCAATCAAACAATCAATTCTCCTTGGATGAGATGAGTACAATGACTTCAATCCATTGAGGAAAGAAGATCTGAGTGCTAATTTGTAGTACTTGTCAATCTATCAATCCTTTTATCAATTTTGCCTCCGCCCAACTAAGGGAAAACACTCTCTACATCATCATAGTTGTTGTGGAGGTGAAAACACTAAATCAGGGTTGGACTTAGGCAATCCCCTATATGTCACAACCCTTTCTCCCCTCTTTTGTATGTAGGCGGTATATATTATGGATTTGGGAGAATATTGAAGACTTAATTACAAGATCAAGCACTCAAGCTCCATACCTCAACAAATTAGGGAAATTGGAATTAATCATTAAGATACAAAGTTCATAAGCTAAGCTTAGGAAGGAAGAACCTACAAACTGAACCAATATGATATTTTTTCACTAATTCCTAAACCTACATTCTCAAGACTATAGAAGTAGTACCCCTATCCAAGCAAGTTCAACCCTAATTTCTATTCTAGGCTCCTTTGTCTTGTTTTTTTGTCAATTTTTTTCTTTCAGTTCTACAATTCTATGTATTCATATGAGATCAATGTAGCTTCATAATTGACCTAGACATATATTTGCATCATCAAATAAAATTAGTCCATAATTAATATCAAATCTCCATTTCCCTCAAAGCAAGAACCAAAACCCTGATCCACCATTCTAGCTCTTCCATTGAGATTAGTAGTGTTGGAACACAACTATCTATTGAAAGGGGGGTGAATTAATAGAGTTAACTAAAACTAGTCCTTTATCACTTTAAATGAAAATTAGAAGAATTTGTAGAGATCAAACACACACACACACACACATACAAGTACACATTACTCTAGATGTATGTGGAAAATCCAATATGGGAAAAATTGCAATGAGAATACCTTCTAGGATCTACTATCCTAATCCAGACTCAATAAAAACTTCACTGGTTACAATGTTTAAGGGCACCAACCCTAAGGAGACACAATTTCATTGATTTAAGAGTACCAACTCTAAGGAAGCACCTACTCCCTAACAAAGCACCAACTCTTCTTTTTTATGGCTACAACCAATCAAAATTATGGAGCAACAACTTCAATTTATATAAATTGTGATTCTATTGAATCCAATCTCATGTTATAGATCTAATCTACAACTATTCATTTTCTTCTTCTTCTCTATTCTACTCATTTTTCTTTAGAACATCCTTTGTTCCTTGGTACTAGAGGAGAAATTACTCTTCTATTTCTTAAACTCTTATTAGTATCACTCTCTTCTCTTCTCTCTGAATGTGTATCCTAGATTTATTTTTGCATTTGATCTAGGTCTTTAATTATTTGGCCTCACGTCTATTGAACTTCTCTTTCTTTTCTCTAAGATATATACACACACATTCCTTAGCTACGCACACTCTTATCATACTTAGCAACACTCTTTCTTAATGATAGAACTCTTCTTTTTATATGCCTTGTGTCACCACCTAAATTCTTTGTATCAAACCCTAGATTTTATATTGTCTAATGCTCAATAAATGACCATACTATATTATTGTTCTTGATATCTAATCTTATAGCAATTTGAAGATCCATGATGTTGCTTGTCCAATAAAAATATAGCTTTGAGCTATCGTGGAAAATTGGATTTTACCTTATGTGTCAATTTCCACTGATTGACTATGTTTTCCACTACTCGACCATAGAAATCAGTGAAAATAAAATGATTTTCTACTTTTTTTGTAAATGAATGTTTAAATTGAATTAGAAAATGAGTGACTTTGTTCTACAATATAAGTAAATAAAAATTCCCCCTCATTTTTATCTTAGAAATGTTTTGTGTGAAAAAAATTGAGTCTTGTGGTAGTGTTTATCTTTATTTATTTAAGAAAATAATTGAGTTGTCTTACCTTCTCCTACTTCTACTTCTACATATTTCCTTCTACTATAAACAAAATTGAAATGTAGATTAAGTCAAAGAAAAAAAAATCAATTAGTAGGCATGCATTGATGCTTTCATTATTTCAACTAAATTTTTAATAATGATAGTAATATCTTCTCAGATCTAGTAAGGAAAACAACAATTGCCAAAATCTGTATAGTCTAGGATACTTTCACAATCACAAAGAAGTTCCTGTGTTTCTCAACTCTACAACACCATCCATTATTTGTTCCTACATCTGAAATCAATATCCTATTCGAATTAGTTTTATTCTCATACATTTTTCATATCATCATATCTTGCTGCTTAAGAAATCTTTTGGTCCCACAGAAGCTAATTTAAACATTGAGGAAAGAAATCACCCACTGTACTTGGAATATCACCTTTCTTGGCTAGCCTTCTAGCCTTGGAATTCTTTTTAGTACCACATCCTCATTGAGTATGTATTTTACTTCCACACCCAAGTCTTCTAATGAGGGTAGCACTTGTTCTTCATTCTCATCTACCATGGAGGGCTAATAAAGTTGTAAGTACTCACAATTCATCTTCATGGAAAGGGGGGCGTAAAGTAAATTGCATATATTATAAAGACTATTAACTATATTTTCAATTACATAATGATTTTTTCTTCTATTTTTATAATAGATATTTTTTTAAATCAATAGGGTTACCTATTTCTATCATAATATTTTGATAATTTTAATATTATTTTGTATGAATGATTTTGAAATATGATTATAATATATTAGTATTTTTTTTAATTACTAATTGAAAATTTAATTTTTTGATCTATTATGTAAAATATTTTTGAATACATTTCTTATATACTTTTGATAATATGAGTTTTCTTCAATCTAATTCTATCTATGATGGTACTCTATGGGTATAATTTAGGTGCAATTGTATTCTCCTTTTTTAAATTTTAAATTATTCACATCTTAGGGTCAAAAATCTCAAACCATACCATTATGAGTATATTGTATGTATGTTTAGGGAAGGAACCAACCTAGAACATTTCAATAATTATAATAAAAAATAAAAATAAATTAAAAAAAAAAAAATCTTCAAAACGATGACAATATATTTGCACATATATCACTAACACTTATAGTTTCTCTAGTAATTAGTTTGTCTACATTATTACTCTTTATTTTTATAAACTTTGATCTCAATCTTTAAAAAAAAAATTGCATAATAATGTCCTAAAACTTTAATCATTTCATAATATACCATGTAATTCTTCTTTGTTCCACCTAGTTTTTCTCACTTGAAATATTTATTTGAACTCTTTTTGTAAGAATCGAAGGTCTAGTTTTCCTTAGGAAAAAAGTTGTATAACCTTGGTAGAATCATTTTATTTGGGAATTCAATCATAAGTCTGATTAAATTATCAATTCTCAAACTCCATGGTTTTATTTTTCTAAAACTTCCTACTATAAATTTAGTACTTGATCACCCATATTAATGGGGCTATAGGAGGTGATTCATTAAGTAGGAGAGTAGAAGATATATAGAAGGCACTACTCTAAAGTAGGCATAAAATAAATTTTTATGGTGACTCTAAAGGAGACGATATGGTGTTTGGGGCTAGATGCAATGTTGGGGATAAGGATGAACCATTAGTTTGTGTAGCTTCAAGGAGACTCAAACCTAGAAAAAAATGATGTTAAAATTTAAGCTCTCATTCATGGGTTGAAAATATTTGTAGATAGGACATTCAACTACCATTATTAATAAAATTTGAATGAAATCCACCCATTGTTGGAATATGAAAAACCTTCTCCTAGGATTGGCTCCTTATTTTTTAGATCTAACTTCACAATCCTATAACTCTCAGTCTACCTTCTACAAATCTATTATGAAATATTTTTCTTCAAATTTGAACTTGCAAAAATCACAACAAAGAGGGACAATGGGTGGCTATATAGGAGTTTCCCTAATTCAAACACCCATTTTGGTATTTCTACCTCCACAAATAGCCAATTAATTGATTGAAATAATGTGTATGCTCTTAACTTAAGTGCATCTAAGGCTATAATTAGCTAAGATAATAAAATATTTACTCATATGTGTTAAAGAAGGATTCTTATATGACATAAATGAGATCAACTCAAGAGAAAGTCAAATACCCTTAAAAAAATCTAAAATGCAATAATGTATTGCTTAGGGAAAAATTTTGATCAAAGCTTGAAGATGAGAACACTATGAAAATAAGTCATTAGGTAGTTGAAGAAGGTGAAAAAAATCTCCACAACCTAGAATCCATCATGTTCTTCCATTGGCATCAAACTACAATAATTATAGAAAATTGATAAGATCTAGAATTCTTCTTGAAACCCTATAAATTCAAATATATTTTGGCAAAGTATAATTTTCTTATTATTCTTCTTCCTCATTTTGAAATAATAATTCATGTTTATATAATTGAACTTATGATAAATTAAAGTTTATGCCAACACATTTAATTTTGAATTTTCGGGATTACCTTACCACTAAGGCCCAAATTTAAAACTATATTTTAAAAATTAGAGGCTGTAAAAATGGGAAATCAAATATGTTAGGTAAAATAGCTAGTCTAGGATGTAATTTTCCCCAAACTAGTTTTCTCACACTCAACAAAACTTGGTTTGGGTGTTTTGAGTTTTCTAAAATTGAGACTTTTTCATGGTGAGGGCACTTTTCAAAGTTAATTTGATGATGTTTAGTTGGTGAGATTCTTTCTAATGTAGTATAGACACATTCTCTAGGGTTGATAGGAAATTTTAGGGCTAGGGAAGGTCTAAAATGCATTGATGTAAAAGGTCGTTGAAGCTGGTTCCAAATAGAGCATGAAATTGTGCATTAGTGTAGCCCCCACTTTAATAGTCGTATGACACTATGTGCATATAAAAGCTAAAATACTAAAATTAAATCATATCATAAAGGATTCCTAAAAAGGATACTATAGAGGACATAGATTATTCACCAAATGAGAGAATGAAGTCACTAGTGTATTAATTTATAAAACCTCAATGTTAGAAACTACATCCTATAAAACCATTTTTCTAGCAATCTACAAGTCATCCCACACATAGTAAAAAAATTAAGTTAGTTCAAACTTTTAAAGATAATGACATTCAAGGGTGTATGTATGCCCCTTGATTTAGCTTGCTTTATGGAGGTGGAATCAAGGTAGCAATATCACCATATCAAATGTACTAGGCTTTTTATGAGAATGCATGTGATATGGTCATGAAATCCTAAATCTATGGCCTAATAAGCATAACATGAATGAGAGTGGAACCACAATTCCCATGCAATAGACAAGCTCAAGTTATGTTCATTTTAATAGAGTATGGTATGACAAATACAGTGCTAAATTTATCTATAAGTGATACAATTTTTACCTTTTTGACATTTCTTTTCACTTTTACAATTTGAGATACTAAAGAATTGACGCCATCAATCTAGGAGTGAAAATTTTGCAACGATGACCATACCAGGCCTTGGGATTTGAGGCCTTGATGGAGCACATCAAACATGGCACACCGATATGAGAGGTAAGTTACATTTTCACTTTCCATGTAGGTTGAAGTCTTATTTTATTTATTTTTAATGATTTTTCTTAAAATAGGGCAACCTTGATAAGTATGGGTGCTTTAGACCTTTGAGGGTGCCCCTGATCAACATGGGCACCCTAGTCCAATATGCGCACCCTAGACCAACAAGGGAACCCCTAAATAGGAATAGATTTCTAAGACTTAGATTTTTATGTTTAAAATTTATCAATATTTTGAATTCATTTTTTAATAATGAATCCTTCTTTTTCATTACTAGGGTTCATCGCACATGAGAGCGAATTACATAGGACACCTAATTTCACTTCTTCAAGATGAGGTTATTTAGCTCTTCATTGCAAATAAAAAAAATGTGTAGTGGGAATTTATTGGGTGTATATTATGCCCATAGTAAGGTACCATGATGCCATTCTCATGGCACTCATGGAGCAGCTAGATGTAGACACATTTACCTTCCATATTCTAATGGGAGAGATGACAATCAGACTAGAGGATGTATATTGGATTATTCAATTACCCATTTGAGAAAGGAGTGTTAGACCTTATGATTGACAAACTAAAGATGAGATCCTTGAGGATCAACATTAGTGCACAAACCACAATATATCTTGTGAGGATAAGGGTCAAATTCTACTTTTGTGGTTACTACATGTTGGTGTTGATGTTACACTTCTTCAACAAATGTTGGTGTCGATATTACACACCTACATGGGGGCCTAGTCCATACTATATGACCAATGGGGGACCACTAGACTATTTTAACTAAGAGGTGAAGTATGCCAGAAAACTTATATTATGTTCTTGGTACATTTATTTATTCCAAGACATAGAGTTTTGTGATTTGCACATTGCTTTAGGTATGGGCATTGAGCATACTACTTGCACATGGCCAATGAGATACCCTATGGATGCACCATAGACATATCCTTTTGTCTTCTATTATCTACTTAGGAGACCTTGGTAGTATGGAGATTTACTATAATGGTGTCACTTTTGATTGACTAGATGTCGAGGAGATCATGTGGAGACCTTACAAGGCCTTACAAGTTTATGTAGGATCAACATAGCAATTGGCTAGGAAGCATCAAGATCCCTTCTTTGTTGGTAGATATGAGTAAATTGTTATGGCATTCTAGTATGATCTAGTGAAGAGACAGTTCAATCACCCCTAGGTGACACCTATCATTCGACTAACCTATCTTAGATCGAGACTCACAATGCCGCTAGACCATAAAACATAGCTCATTCTACCATCATAGGTATCCCTTTGAGTGATTTAGATAATGAGGAGTGGGATAGAAATTTTGAATTCGGCATAAATTACATTGGATTTACCATTTCATGCCACAATTGGTGGGAGACTACATGTCCAAATCTTTTATTTACCATTGACCATCCTACAAGAAATCCTAGGCCATGGCCACAACATCGAGAGGATTGTAAGGATGAGTCTAAGGATGAGAATGGAGATGTAGGAAGAGATGATGATAAGTAGGAGGATCAACATCCAACCAAAACAAACATAAGAGGTCTCAAGGAATACAAGGAGGCCAGAGATACCCCCAAGGAGAGACCTATGTCTCTTTCTCATGTATCACAATTTTTTCATGTGCCACTTGAGGGACCATCCACCTACGAGCATGGAGAGAGTAGTGGTGTTGCATACACCATACCCTTGAGTAAAAGTACAAAGTTGTGTCACACTTTTATAAATGTAACCACCAACATTGATCCAACTTTTAAACTTGAATCACTAAAACGTGATATATATGTTTTGAATATTTTTATGTTTGTATTTTTTGAAAAACTTTAAAAATTATTTAAATATAATTTTTTTAAATTGACACTATAATTTAGTTGCTGATAAAATGTTGAAAAATGAATACATGAGACGTCAATCTTTAAATAGTTATTTTTTCTTTCAATTTTTTTGTGTGTATTTACAACTTGAAACTTTAGTGTATGGATATACTTTTTTCCAATTTTGATAAATATATATACATACATACATATAGGCCTATGATTATTAGAAAAAATATATTTGGAGAAACTTGTTGTTCTATGTCCTAAACAATAGAGTGACATTTTTTAACAAATCAATAACTTAACTAGTATTCCTAAAATTTTCACATGGGGTGGGGTTGATCCCAATTGGTCAATGTAAATTGAATAGAAGATGGAAATTAAAAAAATACAAAAAATGTGTTCAACTATGACTTGCCCTATCTCCAATCCTACTCTAATACCATATTAGATTTAGGAAGATCTAGGAGATATAAGACAAGCACATGGACAATACATAGATTGTATTTAGTTGACCTAAATGTAATGAATACAAATATTCACTTATATAGGTAAGGATGAGGCAATCTAGATCATAGGTGGATTGACAAGTGCCCCATAAGGTGACACAAATGAGATAAAAAGTGTCCTATAAGTGTTAACCTTAGGAACATTTGGAGTGTGCAAACCAACAACCTCCATGACCAAGTCGTCAACCTTGTGTGCCAAGTGTTGAGTGACATTTTAGGTGAGATGGAAATCCTTCTATCCTCAAATAAGGTATCTCATGAGGTTCACCAAATAACTTGGTAACCTCAAGAGGTGTCAATGATTTCAAATTCAATTAGATAAGATGGTGTCTAACCTCATATACCTAAGTACACTTAAGTATAGTGAATAGATTAAATATTCACACTAACACCATCCTACCCTCAAAAATATCACAAATCAACAAGAGTGGAGAAAAAAAGTTGACGAGGATAATAATGATTACCACAAGGAGGAAAATAGGGTGATGCTAAGGAGAAAGTAAAATTACCACAAGGAGAAAAATAGGGCAATACTAAGGAGAAATTAAAATTATTGGATAATGGAGTTTCTCAATTTGAGGACACTTTGGTTAGGCTTCTCTCTATTACCAAAAACCTCATGGAATGTTCTATGAATTATATTGCTTATCTACAAGAGGATCATAATATGAGGAAGAATATGCTAGAAGGGAAGATACATGAAGAAGAAAAGAAACTTAAGAAAATCCATGAGGTGAAGAAAAGTAATGAGGAAAATTCTTTGGAAACATGTAGTAAAATACTGAACCTTATTTTGGATGAGTGGAATGCTTTGATAAGCCTCCACAATATGAATTTTTCTTAGTTTGTTTCATCTTCTTGTTTCCTTTTTTGTTGGTGCTCTAATTTTTTATCATTTGAAGGCAGTGTTAGGATAGTAACTTATATTTTTCTTGAACTTCTTTATGTTGATGTTTTAAACTTTGGGTGTGTGATCCTCTTCCCACCTTATCTAATAAAAAATTAACTACATATTTTATCTAAAATATAAATTTAAGTTAATTTATGAACTCTAAAGATATTTATAATATATATTTTATTTTTAAATATAATATCATCTCATTAGCCAACTTAATGTTATGTGTACACATAAATAAACACCATGTTTCAAATAATAATTAATTATATTTCGATTTATGAATATCTAGTCTATTCATCTTAAAATTAGTGTTCAATTATTTTGTATATATTCTTAAATATTCCATGCTAGATTAATGATATAGTTTATTGTTTAATACATTTCATTCTTTAATATAGTATGCTTCGTTTTAAGATCTTCACTACGTATATAAGAGAAATACTATTATAGATCTATAATTATTGATAAAGTTTCTTAATTTTTCTAGTTAGCAATTGAAAATAATTACACGATGATTTCAATCCACCATTTCATATTCCTTAAAGAGGGTAATGTCATTGTGGAATTTATGTGGGGAATTCACACACTCTAAAATTTCAAGTTTGTATAGAAAACATATGATATGGTCTTTTACAAATGTTTTGGATTTCATAAAAAGATATTTATCTAGGGATTTAAAATGACTTGTTAGGCTTTGTGAAATGTTTTACTTACATAAATAAATCAATTAACCATGTCCAATTTAAATTATGTTTAAAATGGAAAGATAATCTTTAATTCTATTTTGATTTTTCAGATTAAATTTTTCTTTAGTCTTGGATCGAGAAAGACAATAAGAAGGAATATTTGAAAAAATATGTTAAACTTTTTCGAATACTTCTTTTTAAAAACTTGATAGAATTAATCTATAAAATCTTGTTTGGGACATCGTGATAGGTAATAATAGGAGGCCACCGAAATGATTATTGATTGAAAGAAAAAATCATCCTTTAAAATCATTTTCTCTAAAAACAAATCAAGATTTAAGTACCTCCTAAACTTTCTGAATATTGTTAACAATAAAAATTCTAAAATATTTTAAACAAACACAGAAATAATTAAGAAGTTACTATGGAATCCTTTGACTTCTTGCTCTCATCCTATTGATAGATCAAGGAGTGTAAGCCAACCTGAAATACCTTTGCTAAGCACTGATCACTTGAATACATCCAAAACATGAATACAGCCAAGGAAAATGGAATCATAGCACACATAATTTAGCCTGCTTAGATATCACAGACGCAGGGTTCTACCTGATTTTCTACTTGCCATTCTGGTCAACCATCGAAGCCTCATGCAAAAATAAACAATATAATTTAAATTACTAAAACAATAGAGAAATGAAAACCCAACATTACCGCAGATGCAGCCTCACAAAAACTTTATCACACAAAACCAAAGCAACAAAAAAATCAAAACAAAACACTCGAAAGTCTAACAATGTCATTTTTACGATTTTTATTTTTTTTCATGCTAAGTTATAAAAATCTACGTTCCAAATCCATTTACGACTCGCGGTAACTCAAAAAAATTTCAAAAAAATAGAATAAAAAAGACCAGAAACTAAAACCCTGGAAACCCTAATATATTTTCATGGCGGTTACAAAAACTTAAAAACTTTGAAAAGGGAGAAAGACCAAATCAAACTCAGGAAACAACAATGAACAAAATCTTCAGATGAGATATTCCTACCTACATTACATGCTTATCGCGATTCAATAACCTTGATGATCAACTTTACACAAAGAGTGGTGTCTGGGTAGCAATTTTATGCCATAAATCAAGCAAGCACAAAACAGAAAGCAAATAATGTTCAAAACATTTTTTAGCACAAAGAGGAGGAAAGGAGGCGAAGCTGCCATGACTGCGTTTACAGCTATAAAAGGCTTTTCACTCAATAATCTTGTAAATACAGGGAAAAACCCAAACCTAAAGATAGAAACTAAAAATTGCAGATGAAGAAACTAACCTGAGAGGCCAAGAACTGGAATTGGAGAGCCGACCTTATCGTGCTATGTGCGTATATCCTCCATTATTCTCTTCCTTAATTTTTTATTGAAATATATTTTCGATGTATTTGTTTCAATCCACCAAGCATAAGTTTTTATGCTTACTCAATAAAGAAACTAACCTGAGAGGCCAAGGACTAGAAATGGAGAGCCGCCCTTATACGAGATCCATAATCGTGCTATGTGCATATTCTGTCTATTTGTATCACAACACGGTGTTGTGAAGCATCTTTCCTTACAAAAGGTCGCAGTGTCGCTTCCTTAAGTTTTTATTGAATTTTTTATATTATTGTTCTTAAATTATAAAGAAGAAAACTTCCCAGAAGATTCTATTTTCGCTTTAATAGTTCTCTATTCAAATTTCGATATACTTTACTAGCTGTCAATACGGGATGCGATTACAACGCCAAGAGAAGGCTAAACACCAATAAAATATTACGACAACGGTTTGACGACTGGGATAATATCGATGGAGCCAGAGACCTGCCATTTGACTAAGCCAAAATTGTAGTTTATGTTATCGTATTTTTTTAGTAGATTAATTAATGAATAAAATAATTAATTTAATTGTAGTTTATGTTATCGTAGTTTTTTAGTAGATTAATTAATGAATAAAATTATATAATTAATTTTTCTTTTATATTAAAGGTTAATTTTTTTTGTCAAAAAATACGAGGTGTTCATATTAAGGTTTTAAGGAAGATTCTATGAATTGGAATAATATTAAGAAGGGTGTTTCACTTGTTCAAGAGGGCCTTTTGGATTATAAATTTGGAGTTGTAGCATCATAAATTGTCACCCCTAACATTTCCACATTAGGCTTAACTCCCTCCTATGTGTTTGGACTTAATTATGCTTTTCAATTGACCCTTTTTGTGGCCATTTTTGGGAAATCAAAATAAAATTGAGAATTAATATTTAATATTTATTTAACGACACAAAAAGCCCCAAATAGGTTTAGACTAGGATGCCACCACCCTTTTCCAACATACTTTGGCCCAATTATGAATGTCTTATAAAAATTCTTACATTTACAAATCCAATCTCATTTGTCATCTTTTGATAATTAATTTTGTGGGAAAACAAATTAATGCATGTAAATACAAGTCTTTTTCACTATTTGAAATCCTAGCAAAAATCTTGAGAGAAATTGAGCATCCTAAAAAGCAATCAAGGGCAAAATAAACATATTTTACAACACTTAGTATCACTCAAGATTCATGTTTGCAATGCATCACGTTCATATATGAGTTTATGCATATTTTATGTTCATTTGTTTTGTGAGTACTAACACTTGCAGGACTTTCAATCAAACAACCAATTCGCCTTGGATGAGATGAGTACAATGACTTCAATCCATCTAGGAAAGAAGATCTGAGTGTTAATTTGTAGTACTTGTCAATCTATCAATTCTTTTATCCATTTTGCCTCTGCCCAATTGAGGGAAAACACTTTCTACATCATCATAGTTGGTGTGGAGGTGAAAACACTAAATCACGGTTGGACTTAGGCAATCCCCTATATGTCACAACCCTTTCTCCCCTCTTTTGTATGTAGGCAGAATATATTATGGATTTGGGAGAAGATTGAAGACTTAATTACAAGATCAAGCACTCAAGCTCCATACTTCAACAAATTAGGGAAATTGGAATTAATCATTAACATACAAAGTTCAGAAGCTAAGTTCAGGAAGGAAGAACCTACAAACTACAGCAATATGATATTTGTTCACTAATTCTTGAACCTGCATTCTCAGGACTATGGAAGTAGTACCCCTATCCAAGCAAGTTCAACCCTAATTTCTATGCTAGGCTCCTTTGTCTTGTTTTGTTGTCAATTTTTTTCTTTCAGTTCTACAATTCTATGTATTCATATGAGATCAATGTAGCTTCATAATTGACCTAGACATACACTTGCATCATCAAATAAAATTAGTCCATAATTAATATCAAATCTCCATTTCCCTCAAAGAAAGAACCAAAACCCTGATCCACCATTCTAGCTCTTCCATTGAGATTAGTAGTGTTGGAACACAACTATCTATTGAAAGGGGGGTGAATCAATAGAGTTAACTAAAACTAGTCCTTTATCACTTTAAATGAAAATTAGAAGAATTTTTAGAGATCAAACACACACACACGAGTACAAATTACACTAGATGTATGTGGAAAATCCAATATGGGAAAAATTGCAATGAGAATACCTTCTAGGATCTACTATCCTAATCCAGACTCACAATAAAAACCTCACTGGTTACAATGTTTAAGGGCACCAACCCTAAGGAGACACAATTTCATTGATTTAAGAGTACCAACTCTAAGGAAGCACCTACTCCCTAACAGAGCACCAACTCTTCTTTTTTATGGATACAACAATCAAAATTATGGAGCAACAACTTCAATTTATATAAACTATGATTCTATTGAATCTAATCTCATGTTACAGATCTAATCTACAACTATTCATTTTCTTCTTCTTCTCTACTCTACTCATTTTTCTTTAGAACATCCTTTGTTCCTTGGTACTAGAGGAGCAATTACTCTTCTATTTCTTAAACTCTTATCAGTATCCCTCTATTCTCTTCTCTCTGAATGTGTATCCTAGATTTATGTTTGCATTTGATCTAGGTCTTCAATTATTTGGCCTCACCTCTATTGAACTTCTCTTTCTTTTCTCTAAGATATATACACACACATTCCTTAGCTACGCACACTCTTATCATACTTAGCAACACTCTTTCTTAATGATAGAACTCTTCTTTTTATATGCCTTGTGTCACCACCTAAATTCTTTGTATCAAACCCTAGATTTTATATTGTCTAATGCTCAATAAATGACCATACTATATTATTGTTCTTGATATCTAATCTTATAGCAATTTGAAGATCCATGATGTTGCTTGTCCAATAAAAATATAGCTTTGAGCTATCGTGGAAAATTGGATTTTACCTTATGTGTCAATTTCCACTGATTGACTATGTTTTCCACTACCTGACCATCGAGAAAAATATATCTTTAAATACTAGGTCTGTAGATATCTAATTTCACGCCATGATTTGATGGTTTCCATTGATTTTTCTCAACTTTAAAATGCAACTGTTAGATCAAATCTTATTTGAATATTCATCATTGATCTTTATCACATACAATTAACTTAGCACATTTTAGCTTTGTATTTATAAAATAAAATATGTAATGTATAGAACCTATGCGATGTAATGAGAAAATGCTACTTGTCATCATTTCAAATAGCATAGTTTTATCCTTATGAGAGAGACATGGAAACATTATACTTCCTCAGTCATCCATCTCTTCAATCTCTTGTGTTGTACATTGATCTTAGCAAAAATTGTCTACCCTTTACTTTATAAACCTCATCAGGGAGAATCATCACAAACTTGGCATTATCGGAGTGGGACAAAAAATGCACTATTGCAATAACCATCCAATCTTCTCCTTTAATGTGCACCATTGATCTTCCAAAGCAAAGAACCGTGGTCTTGGTCCCATCGAACACATGGTGAGATTCTATGATTCCACAATCAAAAGGGATTAGGTCTACCACTAGTCTTGTAGATGAGCAGAAACTATTTGATCTTTGATCTCTAATCTCCATCGTCGATAAAGTATTAAGCATTGGACTTAGGAAACATTAGTACTCTATTGAGCCAGTAGTTACTATTGGGAATCAAGCTATCTCAACCTTGGGAATTCCTAAGTTATTTATTTCTTATTACTTTACATTTTCCCATGGATAAATATCATTTATTTTATTATATTATGCTCCATCAAAAGGGGAATGAAATCTTGAGTTGGTATTTTTTCCACATGTCAATGCCTTGAAAAACAAGTTATGAGTTGTCAAAAGATTCCCACTTAGTGGTACAACATGGAAAGCCTATTTTTAAGGATGTTATAATGGATTCTATTACAATTGTAAGGGATAAAAGTGGAGGATATCAAAAAGAATGTGTGAATCACCTATGGCACATGTAGGATAATTTTTGCATAAGCTATTGATGGTCTATAACACATGTAAGAGTATCTCCTTTTTTCTAGGGATTCTTATGACAACTTGTAAGAGGGTGTAATGTCATGTAAGAGACCATGTTTAGCATGTAAAGGGTCATATGAATTTTTACCATGGTATTTTTTAGAACCTTTTTTTGACCCATGGTAATGTTTTATGGTGGTATTTTTAGCCCCCATGAGTCTATATATTAAGGGGTTGAGATGGAGAAACTATGAGATGTTTATAGGTACACAAATGGTGTTGTATTGGAGTCAAGATTAAGTAAAATCTATGTATTGTAATCCCATTGAAGAATAATATAGACTTACCCTCTTTTCTTGGTGGAATTTTTTACCTGAAATGGTTTTCTCCACATAAATCCTAGTGATATGTGTATGGCTCTTGAGTTGTGTGATTTATTTTCAGTTAAAATTATTTCTCCATTATTTTATACAAGTTTATATTTCAGATTTGCAAGTTGAATCAGATTTCCATAATGTAGTGGTTTCCTTCATTTGTAAAATTTGGTATTAGAGACTTTCCAATTTTGTCTATTGGGTGGAAGTGTGAAGGTTTTTTGTGCTACAATGGGAATTTTTTTTGTAGATTTTTGGTTGTAGGAATCATAGTTGCATCTTCATCTTGGTTTGACATTGAGAAGTTTAATGGATCTAACTACAAGCTATGGAAGTTGAAAATGGAGGATCTCCTCGAAGAAAGAGATCAATGGGTGGTTGTAACAAATGAAAAGAAACCCAAAAAAATGAGTCATGGTGATTGGGAAAACATGGACAAAAATGCATGAGGTACTATCCGGTTATGTCTTTCTAATTTTGTCCTCTTGAATGTGTCTGAAGAAAAGATAGCATTTTCCTTATGGAAATGGTTGGGTGAGATTTATCAATCCAAGAGCCTTGTGAACAAACTCTATTTGAAAATTAAAAAAAAATCTCTTAAAATGAAGGAAGGTGAATCCATTATAGAGCATTTAAATTCATTTAATTTTATTTTGAGTCAATTGTCATCGATAGATGTTAAACTTGAGGAAGTTGAAAAATGCATTATGATTCTTTGTTTTATACCTAAGTCATGGGAAAAAATCATTCTTTCTATCACTGTTAACCTCAAAGATCCCAAGATGGATGCACTTGTTGCAACTTTGTTGTTATAGAAAATGAGGAAGAAGGCTATGGATAACTTAGTGGATGGTCTCAGTGTTAGGGGTAGGCCTAAAGAAAGAGGGCCAAAGGGAGATCAAGGGCCTAAGGACAAGTCTAAATGTAATTCTAAGACTCCTAGAAATAATAACAAAGTAAAATGTTGGAACATTGGGAAAAGAGGATATGTGAAGGAGTGAAAAATTAAAAAGAAATAATTGGAATTCACCACAAAAAAGTCCTTCAATGCAAGTGATCAAGTTTTACTTTCTTCTTGTAATGTCACTTCTAATGAACATTGGTTGGTTGAATCAGTATGCTTGTATCATATGACTCCTCATAAGGAGTTGTTTTCCACATTTGAGAAATATGGAGGTAATTTCTACCTTGGGGACAAAACTGGGTATGTGCAGGATCATCATTAAAAAAACAAGCCCTTAAGTGGCAAAAAAAAATAAAAAAATCAGAGTTAGGCAATTTCACGTAAAAATTTGAATAAGTTATCTATATTATTTCAAAAATATGGAAGAATAGAATTTGTAGCAAATTGAATGTAGTTTCTAAACTACTAGGTTTGTTTTAAAAAAAAATATATTTGGTGAAAATTTGAAATTTCAATGCATTAGTACTTAAATTTCAAGGAAAAAATAAGTAGGTGTTGCGATCACCCTAACCACAATAAAATGATAATTATTTTTATAATATTTAAGATATAAGTAGAGGACTCATGTCTAGATGTGATGCATATTTTTGTAATTTTTCCCAAGTAAATAATTAATTATGAATTTTTATTACAACTTTTAAAAATATAAAAACTTCTAACCATCTTAACTTGGTCAAAACTTCATGAAATTTAATTTTTATTTTTAATTCAATAGTATGCAAAGCATAGAATGTGACACATGTTTTGGATTCAAAAATGTGATACTTTTGAAAGCTATAGATGTTTTCAATCAGTCTATCAATCAGGACTTTAGTCATAATTTGAATAGAAAATGAATAATAATTACTTATTAAATTCAAAGTAAAGCATAATTTATATTGGTGGAAAGCTGAGAATCTCCTTTAAAGACCCTTTTCATTTCATCAATTTTAGGTTAAAAAAAAGTCATCAGCCACATACCCATCATATTGCCACTTTTTGGCCCATCATGATCCTACACATACCCAACTACATATCCGATTGTTGGATGGGGAAAGGTATTTTTTTTTTAGTGATGGGAGGATCCAAACTCTCCTTGGTGTTTTACATATTCTTGGATTAGCTATATATCTGATTTTAGTTTCAATTTTAATGATTTGGGAATGCATGTAACATTTGACAAGCACATATGCAAATTGGTGAGAGGAAGATTGTTGGCACCAAGTGGAACTCAGATGTGAAATCTATTTAAGCTTGATGCCACTATTTTTTGGAACTCCACCTAGATGTGGCTGAAAATTTTGAAAGTACATATATTTTATGGCATTGTAGATTGGGCCACATAAGTATAAATGGTTCAAAAGATATTATGAATTAAAATTTTTTAGATGGTTTATCTTATTATGATCTGAGCACTTTGATTTCTATGAGCATTGTGAGTTTGGAAAACATAATAGAGCATCTTTTCCTTTAGGAAGTAATAAAGAAAAAGAGAAATTGGAAATTTTTCATATGGGTGTGTTTGGCCCTATGGATAATGATTCTATTGGAAAATCTCGTTATTTTGTTACCTTCATTGATGATGTATCTATATTTGCATGGATTTAATTTATAAAAATAAATCTGAAGTTTTCCCTAAGTTTAAGGAATTTAAAGCCTTAGTAGAAAACCAATCTAGATTAAAAATAAAAGTATTAAGATCAAATAATGGAGGGGAATATTTCTCTAAGAAATTTGATGAGTTTTATATGAATGCAGGTATCATAGGGTAAAAGATAAATCCTTATACACCACAAAAAAATGGTGTTGCCAAAAGGATGAATTGAACTATTATGGAAAAAGCCAAAAGTATGTTAAGTGATGCACAGTTGGATAAATGTTTTTGGGAAGTTGTGTGTATTGCTAGTTACTTGATTACTAAATCTCCTGTAAGGCTCTTGATTTGACACCTTAAGAAGTTTGGATAGGTAAGAAACCTTTTGTTTCACATTTAAGGGTTTTTGGCTATAAGGATTTTGTTCATGTGCATAAGGAAAAGCATTCTAACTTGGATCCAAAAGTTGAGAAATGTATCTTCATTGGATATGGTGATAATGTAAAATGCTAAGTTATGGAATCCTCTAGCGAAAAAACATCTATTCTAGATATGTTATTTTCTAGGAACTTAAAGCTATTTCTGATCCTATACAACCTAAAGAGAAAGAAAGGAAAAATATAGTGCATTTTGATTTACAACAAGAAGATACACACTAAGAATAACATAATGATGGATTTGGATGGAGAAGAAGAAGAGAGTTAAATTGAAAGTTTTGAAGAGAAAGACTCTATTTTGATAGAGGAAGTTGAGCATATTGAAGAACCTAAGGAAGAATCTCTTACTCCACCCTTGAGAAGATCCACAAGACAACAAAATTTAGTTGATAGGTATAGCCTACTAGATTTTCATTATGTATTTTCTTTATTGAGTACAAACTATGAGGCTAGATCATATAGTGAAGCTATTCTTGTAGATGATAGTGACTCTTGGCAACTAGTCATGCAGGAGAAGATGATGGATTTATACTCTTGTGATACTTGGGATCTTGTATTTTTTTTACAAAGGAAGGAAAGGCATTAGTTTTAAGTGGTTTTATAAAAATAAATTTGGTGTAGATGATTCATTAGAGATGTAAAAATCTATACTTGTAGCTAAGGGTTACTCCCAAATAGAGGGAGTTGATTTTGGAAAAAAATTATCTCTTGTTGATAAATTATCTTCTATTAGACTTTTTTACCCATAGCTACTCCTTATGATTTTGAAATTGAGTAAATGGATGTTAATATTGCTTTCTTACATGGACATTTTGAAGAGGAAATGTATATGCAACAACCAAAATGATTTGAAGTAAAATGGAAATAACACTTGGTTTGCAAGTTGAATTGATCTCTTCATGGTTTAAAAAATTTATCTCAAATGTGGTATAAAAAATGTGACTCTTTTGTGTTAAAATTGGGCTTTGATAAAAGCAAAGAGGATAACTATGTTTACATTAGATGTATTGATGATTAGTTACTAATTATTGCCTTGTATGTTGAGGATATGTTGTTTTTCAATACACAAAAGGGATGATTAGTGAGTTGAAAGCTCAAATTTCATGTGCATTTGAGATGAAGGATTTGGGGGTAGACAGATACATATTGGTAATGGAAACAAAAAGAGATCAAGGTAAAAGAAAGCTTTGGTTGTCACAAAGTAAGTATGTGAGCACTATTTTAAATAGATTTAATATGTAGGATTGCAAACTAGTAAGAATCCCTTTACCAATTGGCACTAAGCCTACTTTAGATATGTGTCTTAAATGTGAAGATGATTTTGAGGATATGTCCAATGTGACATATGCTAGTATTGTAGGAAGTTTGATGTATACAATGGTTTCCACTAGACCAGATATTTACCAAGCACTGGGAGTTTTGAGTAGGTTTATGTCAAACCTTGGTAGAGAGCATTGGAATTATGCAAAGAGGGTGTTAAGATATTTTTGTGGTACTTTTGATTATTGTTTGGTTTATTCTGGTACTAATAATGTGGATATGACATTGGACATACAAGTTTTTTTTATGTAGATTGGATAAGTGACTTGGATAGTCAAAGGTCTACTAGTGGGTATGCGTTTACTTTGTTTGCAGGAGCTATAATTTGGATGAGTAAGAGGCATCCTATGGTTGCTTTATCCACTACTCAAGAAGATTATATGGATGCTACCCATGTTTCTAAGGAGGTAATATGGTTACAAAGCTTGTGTGCAGATATTGGTTTTGATTGTAGGACAGTTTGGATTGGTTGTGATAGCCAAAGTGTAATTTATTTAGCCAAGAATCCTATGTATCATGCTCATACAAAGCATGTGAATTTACAATACCATTTTTTTGAGAAATTATTACTAATGGAAAAATTGAGTTGAAGAAAATTGACATTGAGGTGAATGTTGTATATTATCTTACCAAACCAATGACCATAGATAAGTTCATTTGGTGCAGGGAGGTCATAGACCTTGTTTCTTGTACCTAGTTGATTCCATTATGGTGTGATTCCCATGGCTCTTACAAGGTATTCGAAAAGTGGGAGAATTTTGGGAATCAAGGTGTTTCAACCTTGGCAATTCCTAAGTTGTTTATTTTTTGTTACTTTACATTTTCCCATGGATAAATATCATTTATGTTATTAAATAATTGTGCTCCATCAAAAGTTGTGTGAGATTTTGAGTTGGCACTTTTGCCACATGTTTGTGCCGTGAAAAATAAGTTATTAGTTGTCAAAAGATTCCCACTTAGTGATATAACATGTAAAGCCTATTTTTAAGGATGTTATAATAGATTCTATAACAATTTTAAGGCTAAAAGTCAGGGATATCATTTTGAATGTGAGAATCATCTATGGCACACGTAAGAGAACTTTTGCATAAGATATTGATGGCCTATGAAGCATGTAAGAGTATGAATTAAGAAACTCTCTTCCAATGCTACTTTTCCTCTCAAAAAATTTATCACCATCTTCTATTCTATCACCTCTCTTGGTACTCCATTTGATAGATCTCTTGAAACAACTTCTTTCCCATCCAATTGGAACTTGAACACCATAGTCTAATAATTTTGATAATATCCTCCAATAGAATGTAACCACTAAACAACCAACATAAAATTACTCTCTTCAATAACAAATGTATAAAAATAATCGCATAGCTTGTAATCACCTAATGTCATATTGAGTTGTTAGATCACTTCGCAATTGTGACCTTGAAGCCTTAAAACTCTTCCTATCTTTGATCCTCTCTTCATCACCATACACTCATCAACAATTTTTTGGGTTTTCCCCATTATCAATTAGTACATTAATTATTTTCCTAACTAGAACCCCATAAACTCTAAAAGGATGATATCTTGAACCTCTAGAAAAAGTTGCTAAAGAACCCCCCTTGCTAATTTATTTTTCTTCTTCCTCATAAATGAAATTTTTTGTCTCATGAAATTATTCATTATTATTAGATTCTAGATTTAAAAACACCTCAAAAAAATGTATTTTCCCTTTACCCAAACTCCTATGGCCTAGAACCCATGGCTCTCTAGAAGTAAAACAAAGCTTCTTTTTCCTAAGCTCACTCTTTGTTTCATCACATACCTCCGTATTTATGTTTCCATGTGAAACCTCAAAAATAGTTGCTCTATCATTTAGGGAGATAAAGCAACAAATTTTCTACAAGTTTCACTCAAGGAAACCTTAGATATCTCAATCCAAGGATGAAATGAGGGAAATATATCTACAATAAGGTGTCCTAGGGTGTGATTAAAGACTAAAATGGGTTTCACCACCAAACAATGACTTGGAGAGATAATAAATGTAAATGATATGGGTATGTGCAGGATCATCATGGAAAAATAGGCCATTAAGTGGCAAAAAATTTAGAAAAATCAGATTTAGGAAACTTGACGTAAAAATTTGAATAAGTTATCTATATTATTTCAAAAATATGTAAGAATAGAACCTGTAGAAAATTGAATGTAGTTTCTAAACTACTAGGTTTATTTTTAAAAAGGAAAAATATATTTGGTGAAAATTTGAAATTTCAATACATTAGTACTTAAATTTTAGGGAAAAAATAAGAAGTAGGTGTCTGTCTGACCGCCCTAACCACAATAAAATGATAATATTTTTTATAAGATTTTAGGCATAAGTAGAGGACTCATGTCTGGATGTGATACATATTTTTTTGTAAATTTTTTCCATGTATATAATTAATTATGATTTTTTTATTACAACTTTTAAAAAATATAAAAACTTGAATGTCTGACCACCTTAACTTGGTCAAAACTTCATGAAATTCAATTTTTCTTTTTTTAATCCTATAGTATGTGAAGCATAGAATGTGATACATGTTTTAGATTCCAAAAATGTGATACCTTTTGAAAGCTATAAATTTTTTTCAATCAACCTATCAATCAAGACTTTAGTCATAATTCAAATAAAAAATGAATAATAATTATTTATTAAATTTAAAGTAAAGCATAATTTATATTGGTGGAAAGATGAGAATATCCTTTCAAAACCTTTTTCATTTCATCAATTTTGGGTAGAAAAAAATTCGCCAGCCACATACCCTACAAATACCCATCATATTGCCACTTTTTGGCCCATCATGATCTTGCACATACCCATATGCAAAACCTAATGATATGACCTAGAAATGAGTCCAAATCAGAACAATAAATTGAGAAAGTACATTGATACACCTAGAAACTGAAGAGGCTTGAATGAAGGTCTGAAATCCTAGAAATTTTGACTTTTAATGCACACTAGGATCATACACTAGTAGGGGCGATTTAGAGCCAGATTAGGGTTTCTGACAGAAACTAGAATCTAGAACTGGTAGCTCAGGATCTATTGGAAATTTTTGAAATTAGGTATACTGGGACTCATACGACACAAGTGGTGATTTAGTCCCAATATTAGGGTTGATCTAAAAAATTTCTATCCTCTTAGTTTCTTCTATAGATTCTCTCCTTCCAAACCTCTAAGTCCTAATCACTGAATCACAACCTATAGGTGACTTTCTATGATCTTGCAATGTAGATGACATCTTTGACAACTTGACAAGTTTCTCCAAATTGTCTCTTCAATTTATTTTCAACCTAGATCTGAAAATGATACATCAAAGAGAGGGAAACTTTTTTTTGGTTAGTGGATAAGGGTTTTCCTTAGTCAAACCTTGTTTCGGTAATCAAATCTTCAATTCAAATCAAATAGAATGAAGGAATGATTAATGAACAAATAAGCTATGTTGCAACTCACCAAATCCTTGGAACAAAGGCTGCAATATTTTAAGTAATGGCTAACATGAATGTAGATCTTGACTCTTGATTGAATGTTATGAATCTTGACTTGAATGCACTTTCTTGAATCACAAAACCCTACATCACAAATGTTAGCTCATAAACAAACATGATGCATGATGACTTTGACATGATGCTTGATTCTTGAATAATGCTCCAAAATTATTGATAATCACTCTTGAATTCTCTTGAATGCCTTATAATTCTCTCACTTGAATTCTCATAAGATCACTTAAATTTCTAGGAGAAAATATGTGAAATAACCTTGTATTTATACTTGTTTATGCCAAATTTCTTGAAATTACAACACTACAAGCCAACATTAGATCTAGGAGAATAAAATCCCACTAAGAATTTGAATTCAAATTATGTCCAAGATAAGCAAGACTCGTATGCCAGTTGGGCCGTATGAGTCCTAGTATGCTAAGCTTGGGACACAAATTTCAAGAAATGCTTAGTTTTATGTTAAATTCAGGGTTAGGACGCAAAAATTAGATTGGACCCATATGACCAAGGTGGCATATGAGTCCCAAATCACTAAATTTGGTCCATACAAACCAAAATAATTAAATCCTTATAGGTCAATTGGTATATGTTGGTATTATCCTCAGAAAGATGCATTAATTAGGGCTTGCGAATGTAAAATAGGACCAAATAAGGCATAAAGAAGCCCAATTTTAGCAGGGAGGGCCCAAACATGTGTGAAAATGTAAAGGGGTACATTTTTGTACACTAAATTTAGCCCCAACTTTAGTGAGAGGAGGAACTTGCTTCAAACTCACACTAAAGTAGAGAGAATCACATTAAGAGGGGTCCATGTGTACCAATGCGAGTAAGATAGGACGACAATGATCAAGAGGGATGTGCAAGCCCTCAGGATCAAAATATTATGACAAACCAACATAGGCACAAAATAACACACATGTGAATATTGTAAGGATCAACAACAAGGAACAAGCATACATTGTCAAAGACATAAAGAAAAAACAAAAATGGGTGGATCAAGCTTTGATCGTTTGTCCCACATGTTGTGGATCAGATCTAGGTTGTTTTTCCAAGAAAGTTTAGAAGTGTAAAATGATGTCCACCATGAAAACCAAACACACACTCACAAGGGCTAGTGAAACCTCAGGCCATCCACTAGGTGAGCCCCCAGTGAGACACATACACATGCAGTCGGTATGTGCTCACATTGACAAGCAAGTGGCTATGAGAAAGTCACACCTAAGTTTGACTCCCATACTTTCAACTAGACCAAAGCTATATCTTATAATAACTCTTACAAGGTATGACACAATAATGAACTTCAAGCTTTATGATGCAATCATTTAGCTTTGTATGCTCGATACCCATGAAAAAACAAGATGGCTCCACAAGAAAGCAAAGTGTGTTATGCAAGGTGGCCATATAAAAGATATTGTAACTACAAAATGGCATAATGTACGTTCAAAAGAGATTTTCTTAGTTCATGCAAGGTCTTAACTTAGGGAACATTGTTCCTAATGTCTCTAAGAGAGGACCAATTGAAGAAAAGAAGATTCACAACTTAGGGGATGTAGTGTGTCGCATCAAGCCACTAAGAGGAATATAATATGCTAAGAGAGATCATGCTCTTGAAGGACATCACACCCTTCATGTCACCACAAAGTGAAAGATGCATCACATGAAGTAAAAAGACTACACAATGAAAGATGAATTGCAAAAGAATAATGCCAACAAATGCCCCCACTTTAAAGAAATTTCTAAACACCATGCTATGAGAAATTAATTTAAAGTAGTAAATGATGAATGCTAACAATAAAGAGGACATGAGAGCCTATTTGGAAATCCCTATGCCAAGTCATATGTTTCCAAATGAAGTTGTGTCATGAAAAGGGGTTGCCCCCAAAATGAAATTCCAAACACATGAGGGATCCATGGATTCGAGGTCAGTATGTCTTTGCTACAATGTTTTTAGATAGGTCAAAACTACCATCTTTCCCCAAATACTCATGGAACAAGAAGAATGACACAAAGAGAGTGAAAACAAAGAAATTTTTTTTGAGTGAACATGGAAAAGACCTAAATGTCTCAATGCCTTGCGTCATACCCAAAAGGAAAACACAAGACAAATGAAATGATAAAGAAAAATATTTTGGGTCAACATGGAAGAGACCTGAATATCTCAATGCCTTGCATCATCCCCAAAAGGAAAAAAAAAAGATAAAGAAAAGATAAAATGTTCATGACATAGAGAAGAATGTAGGTACAAATAGAGGAATGTCAAAAAGAGAGAGAGACAGAGATCAAACCGAACAATATGGGGATATCACTTTATGCACATGCAATCACTCACAAAACATGAAAAAGAAAACAATGCAAAAGACTAGTAAGGAACATGTGATTCAACCTATAGTAGGTTGTCTACATCACAATCATGTTCATCATATACGAAAGGCATAAAATTAGCAAAGGGGAAAATAGCAAGTGACGAATTAGGGGTATTACCAAGTTCAACACTCTTCTTAGGAGAAATATAATTTAAGCTCATAGAAGAGGAAAACAATGTATTCAATTCATTATGCACTTCTTCATCAATTTTAGCAACCTCTTCATCGTCATCCAAGTTAATTATAACAGGAGGTCAAATGATAATATCTAAAGAAGGATTTAGCTCCTATTGCGGTTGTGATATAGGATCTTTTTACTATGGAAAAGAGGGAGACTTATAGTGTATTTCTTTAGTCAAGTTTGGGTGTTGGTTTTCTTTGTTGTTGTCATTTAATCTTCGAGCAAGAGCATGATGTCTAGGCCTACACTCTCTAGAATTTATATTTCTTTTAGTTCAATTTTCAAGTTGCATTTCTACAGAAGCAGGTTTATCAACCATAGGATTTTTTTCTTCCCTAAGAGGAGGAACAAAAGGAACCATGGGAGGTTGTTCAACCACTTTCTCTTTAGCTTTGTAAAATTGTTTTATCTTAGGAGGTGTAACGGGATTGTTTTCTTTATCTCTTAGTATTTTTTCGGATATAGGAAAAGTATATGTCTTAGGTTGTTCTTGGTTATAGGTATGTGTAGGATCATCATGGAAAAAAATGCCCTTAAGTGGTGATGAAATTTAGAAAAATCAGAGTTAGGAAACTTGACGTAAAAATTTGAATAAGTTATCTATATTATTTCAAAAATATGTAAGAATAGAATCTGTAGAAAATTAAATGTTGTTTCTAAACTACTAGGTTTATTTTATTTTATTTTTAAATTTATTTGGTGAAAATTTGAAATTTAAATGCAGTAGTACTTAAATTTCAAGGAAAAAATAAGAAGTAGGTGTCTGTCTCACCACCCTAACCACAATAAAATGATAATATTTTTTAATAAGATTTTAGATATAAGTAGAGGACTCATGTCACGATGTGATGCATATTTTTTTGTAATTTTTTTCCAAGTAAATAATTAATTATGAATTTTTTATTAAAACTTTTAAAAAATATAAAAACTTGTATGTCTAACCACATTAACTTGGTAAAAACTTCATGAAATACATTTTTTTTGAATCCTATAGTATGCGAAGAATAGAATGTGATGCACATTTTTAGATTCAAAAAATGTGATACATTTGAAAGCTATAGATGTTTTTCAATCAACCTATCAATCAGGACTTTAGTCATAATTCAAATAGAAAATGAATAATAATTATTTATTAAATTCAAAGTAAAGCATAATTTATATTGGTGGAAATCTAAGAATCTCCTTTAAAAACCCTTTTCATTTCATCAATTTTGGGTAAAAAAAGTTGTCAGCCACATACCCTACACATACCCATCATATCACCACTTTTTAGCCCATCATGATCCTACACATACCCTTACTTGGAATGTCTTTAGGTTCAATCATAGTTTCATCAAGGATAGGAGGCTCAGTCATATGTTGTGGCATGTTTTTAAGGGATAGTTTTTCTATATATTTTTCCTTGAACTTTTGATAGGATTTGAAAATGAAGTCTTCACAAGGTTTAATAGGTTCCATAGGCTCAACCCAAAATAAATGTAATGAAAAGTTCCCATGGGAAGATAAAGGATCAAAGCCACTATAGTGCACAACAAAAATTTCATTTTCAAAGGTAAAATTTAAGCATTTATGCATGACCGATGGGACAAATTCCATGGAGCGTAGCCATGGATAACCAAGCTTCACACAGAATTGATTCGACATCGAGATGATGGAGAATGAGACATCTAATTTTTTCGGTCCTATTTGTAAAGGGTGATCAATCTCATCATAGGGCAAGAAAAACCATTATGCATTTTTATCCATGCTTTCAATTTAATTCATATGTTTCTTGGTAGATTTCATGCACAAGTAAGAATTATTTAGTGATCACATTCTCTCCATAGATGGGATCAATTAATATCCCATTAGTAGGCTTGTCATTTATTTGGCCAACTATGTAAAGAGGACCATTAGGTGCATTTTTAATTATATCTTTAGATGAGAAAGAAATGTCAAGAGGCTTTTTAGTTTGGCCCTTACAAGGTTGAATTTCGATCACTCCAACCATATCATCCATAGGACCTTGTTCATTAGTATCCATAGCATCTTGTTTAATAGTATCAATGTTGTCATCATCCGTGTCAACATTCATCACATCATTCTTCTTAGTTTCACTAGATTTGACAAATGAAATGTTATGATTCAACATAGGGTTGGTAAAGATCTACAATATTTTTTGGGAGGGGCAATGAATTTATTTGCTTTATCATTAACACTTCCAATGTGAAGTTGATCAAAATCAATAAGGTCTTGCACAAGATATTTGAGAGGCTTACAATGTTTCGTGTTGTATCAATTTTGTCAGCGATAATGGCAATCAAAATTCAATCTAAACTTTGGGGGTAAAGGCTTATTAGGATTGAGATTTTTAACAAGAGGAAAATTTATCATTTTTTATTCTAAGAGTTGTGGCATTATACTATGTAAGGTATCAGGTAGGGGAGTAATTTTTCTAGTTAGATCTCCAAATGTGAAAGGAGTTTTCTTCCTTATAGCAGCCACTTGGGTATCAACATGTTCAGTTCGTTGAGGGGGGTTAAGTTGAAGGAAGCCTTAATTCTATTTTCTAAAAGCTTGATAATTTATTTGGTTTGTGGATTTAGACTTCTCAGGATGGCTATAGGTGGGTTTTGTTTCACGAATACTAACAAAGTTTTGATAATCACAAAGGCAGTACATAAGTGTACAAAGGAAGGAAACACCATCATGTGGTAAGCTTATATTGTATCTTAGTTTTCAATTTATCAAAGAACGTCCATTGAAAGTGAGGATCAAGAATCTTTACGTCAATTTTAGAATAAAGCATTTCATAGTGTGAAATAAAGTTAGTAACTTTTTCATCATCCTTTTGCTTACATCTCATCATATTGGCTAAGGTCATCTTAGGAGTCATATGCACTTGAAAATTGTTTATAAAGGCCTCAACAAGCTCATTGAATGAATGAATTGAGTTGTTTGGTACCATTCTAAGGTGGTATCCTTCAGGGACCTAGGGAAAATCTTAGCTAAGATCTTATCCTCAAGGACAAAGTCAATACATAAGGTGGTATAAGTGGAAACATGGTTAGAAGGATCTCCTTTCCCCCATATTTCTCAAACCTAGGAATCTCTAGACCTTGAGGTATCGGAATTCTCAATATCTCCAAGGATAAGGGATTGGTTTTGACATGTATAGTACATGTAGGTTGGCCATTCTTATTTTGGTTTATGGTGGAAATTTTCTTTTGAAAAGATGATTTTTTTTTCAAAATTTGATTTATGATTGTGTCATTGGTTGTATTTTGAGATAGAGGTGAATATGGTGGAGGTGTGTATGTGTTCAAGGGATCATTGGATGGAATTCTTATGGTACGTAAAGTGGTAGGAGATATCACTTGTGATGCCACAAACTTACTAGCAATGCTAGTCGAAATACCCAAGGTAGGAAGGATATTACTATTAGGTTGCATCGTTGTTGTAACTTGAGGGTTGGTATACGTAGGAATAAAGGCAATGGTTGTGAGAGGAGGAATTTGAGTTCCTCCTTGACTTTGGATATTGTTTGAAGGTAAAGCACAACTAGTTGTTGAGGTAAGATGTTTTCCAAAAAATTGAGCTAGGTTATGCAAAATTTCAACTCCTTCACTATCAATCATGTGATGCATGTTATCTATGGTCGGAATAATAGTGATTGAAATTTTTTCAATACTCAGTTGATTTTGTAGGTTTTCTAAGTCTTCATGGATTTGAATGATGTTTTCTTGTGGAATAATAGCAACCATTGTTTCAACACTTTTCGCACTACTTGAAGGAAAAGAGTTGTTAAGGGTATGGTCCATACCAAGTGAGATAGTGTCAATACTAGGAGTGAAAGAGCTAGATGGGTATGTGCAGGATCATCATGGAAAAAATGAGCCCTTAAGTGACAAAACATTCAAAAAAATCAAAGTTAGGCAACTTGACGTAAAAATTTGAATTAGTTATCTATATTATTTCAAAAATATGTAAAAATAGAATCTATAGAAAATTAAATGAAGTTTCTAAACTACTAGGTTTAGTTTAAAAAAAAAAATCTATTTGGTGAAAATTTAAAATTTCAATGTAGTAGTACTTAAATTTCAGGGAAAAATAAGTAGTAGATGTTTGTT